>JAMRYI010000911.1:0-60429 GCA_029231635.1 Ditylenchus weischeri
TTAATTTATGCTGCTTTACGGGTTTGAAAAATTGTTTGGATTGGCAGTAGAGTAGTTTGAATTGTGTTAGCTATCGCACTCAATTAGGCTGGCACCGGCTCTTAATTAGAAATATGCACGTGAAAGGTTGATTTTATCGTGAAAAATTCAGATGAAAATTCAATCATCCAGCTAGCCGATCAATTTATGGAGCAGGCCTTGGCTTTCGAGGAAGAAGTTGCGCAAATGCAAAAAAAAGATGTTTGATGAAGGTATTTAAAAACCTGGCTGTAACTTGCTTATTTTTAAGGCTTATTTTCAGAGGATATCGTTTATATGCGCTACAAAATAAACAATCTCTGGATGTTTAACCTTGCATGTTTTGCCGCCTCTGACTGTGACCTGCAGCTGTTAGTGAAAAGGTAGACTATGAGACTTGTTTTCGTGAAGTTAGCACGGGCGCTTGAACCATACCCCACATCTCAATTGAACCCCAATTCCGTTTTCCTCAATTCCTTTTGAACGGTGTCAGTGCGAGGTGATTTCAGTGTGCCAGTGTCAGTGTTAACAGCAAAAAGCGAAGTCTGACACTGGCACTCGTTCACTCGATTTCAAATTGATCGAAGTTTCAAATCCCTTGCGAGAATTTTTCGATGATTGCTGAGCAATTGTTGGTAAAGGTTGGGAAAGTAAGTAGCCTATTTCCGCTGAAGGAGTTTCGGTGGTTTTATTTTTCAATTTTCCATAAATCGAAAATTTCGATTCGATTTCGTGACTATTGAGTACAAAATCGAAAGAGCGAAATCGGTATAGCTGTATTAGTTGAAAATACTTTAATAACACTTTTGCAAAGCAATGACTCTGACACGAGAATCTCGTGACCAGATAGAGAACCTCAAAGCCAAGGGCGGCTCTAATAGAAGAAATACGGTATGCGTGTAGTTATTTTCTCCCTTTCTATCAAATTTTGGTTGAATTATATCCGTTCATGGAGATTGTTTGTTCCTTAAAAGTTTGTATTTTAGTGTTTGAAGAAGCGAAATGTCTATCGAAAGCCTGTTGCAGAGTCACAACGATTTGATCTTGGCTTTTCATAAGTCTATGTTGGATTCGTTTCGATCCATTGAACGCAGCGTGGTAAGTTGTTATTCAATTTTTGAACAAATTCGCATTCAATCATTGGTTGCTTTTAGTCCAGCTTGACCGATGAGGTGCGCGAATTGCGTCTCCGTGCGTTACTTCAGCAATTCGTCCACGCAAATCCTCAGCAGCAGGAGATTGTCGAGCCTAAGAAGATCAGTGTCGACAGTGTTGGTGGTATCATAAAAACTCCTGCCTCTGCTCCTGAGTCTCAAAAGGAGCAGCCAAAGCCTTCTGTGGAGCAGTCGCCAAAGCCATCTATGGACCAAGTGCCGAAGCCAGCGTTCAAATTCAGCCCCTGGGAGATTGTCGAGCTTAAGAAGATCAGTGTCGACAGTGTTGGTGGTGCTACAAAAACTTCTGCTCCTGAGTCTCAAAAAGAGCAGCCGAATGATGAAGATGAAGAAGCTGAAGAATTCGTGCCGGATGCTCATTTTGAGAGCCGACAATCGTCTGGCCGTCTGGCGGCTGGAGGTATTTCCAGCAAGAAGTCGAAGAGCTCGAATAGTAAAAAGTAAGACTATTAACTCTTACACTCTTTAGGCTTTTTCTGATTCTATTAAAGGTGATTTCACAGTGTGCCAGTGTCAGTGTTAACAGCAAAAGCGAAGTCTGACACTGGCACTCGTTCACAAAGTTTGACACTGACACTCGCACTAATACCTGTTCACACTGCAATTTCAACCTTGTGCTGCTGACACTGTCAGAGTGAGTGTTCGACTCAGTGTCAATTTTGAATGCCGACACTAAATTGCATTGTGAACGGGTGTCAGTGCGAGTGTCAGTCTCAGCACGAGTGTCAGACTGCTGAAACTGGCAGCTTGTGAAACACGCTCAATTTTAGAAAGCTCCGCTGCTCGCAGAAAGTCGAAATTTATAAAGTTATGCTCTTCGCAAAAAAGGAACCCCAAGAAAAAGGGAATTCCGATGTCAACGGACGAAATGGTGGCTCTTCTGCACCGTACAAGATTTGAACAGTTCAAAAATGTTAATGATGGTCTGATAAGGGCCGTTATAGCGGAAAAGCAGGCGGTTGTGGATTCTATGTATGCTATATGCACCGCCGAGAAGCCGGCCGAAAGTGACTCAGTGGCCGACTGGGCCGATTTCTTGGCAACTTTGGGCGGTGCGAAGTGAAGGACATTTCTTGTTGTTGTTAATTCATCCAAATAAAGATTGTTGCGACGAACTAGTTCTATCTTTCTGTAAGATTTTTTCCTATTATTTAGCATTGTATTGTTTGAGCAGTCCTTTTTTCGCCTTAGCCTCGTTTGCTGAATTTGTGATTTCCAAGTATTGGGGAGTGGGTGGTGGTCTGGTGCCTGTTGAAATCTCTCGCTGCTGTGGCAAATTTATTGATCATCGCTCGCCAACCAATGAACATTTTACATTTAATGGCAATCCTAAATCTCAAATATACTCTAAAACAACACGGTTCCCCCATAAGGCCTCACCTCAGAACACACACCATCTGACCAGTAAAAGTAGTCAAAGTTTTACGAGCCGAAAAATTTTCACCTTGATTTCAGATTATATTACGAAAGCATAAGCTGCAGGTTAATTAAAAGGGGTGGGCAGGGCATTTATTGCCATCTTTCGAATAAGGGCGAATGATTTTAAAATTAGGGCGGCATAATATTACGGCATAAAAGAATCACAATGAAAATCGATCTGATAAGTAGGACGGAAATCAAGTTCTTTAAAAAAACCAAGACTTGACAAAGAAACTATTGCCGAAATAGGGATGTACTCACACTCCTCAGTCCTGGCTAGGAAATAAGATGTCTTGTTCTTTTGCCACTTTTTCGGGCAAAATGACCAGAGACAACATGCATCAAGTAACTGATCAATACCCCGTTTTATTTTCAAATCGCCGCAACGACAATAACATACCCGCAACAAACTGATAATTTTACAATAATTTGTTCACAAATTTTGCTTGAAGAATAGGTTGAAGTGGATCTCTAAGAATCTCTTTTTCCGACGCTCAACTTCACGCTGGAGAACTTGCGGAGAATTATTCGGATTAATTGCTTTCGTAAGCATTGATTTTATCTGCAATATTTGAATCACAGCAAATTAACTGGGTAGAATGACTCACTAAATTTTGCACATAGATAGGTAGCTTCGCGTATGCAACTGAAAAATAATTGCTCGATTTTCTTCAAAAAACTGATAACAAATTTACCAGCCATATGTTCCATTAAATTCACGTCTGCAACCAGCAAGAAATAAGCAGGTCCTAAGTCCACAGTGTTGTGCGTCCCTTGAAGCAGCCACTCCACTTGTAGAAGATGAGACTCTATGTTGGCCCGTAATTGACCCACTATGGCAGCTAGTGTTGGCATCTCAAGAGCGGCTAGTGCAATTGAGATCTTTGTGTACATCTGAGAAAAGCATCGCATTTAGCTTTCACCAGTCCATTAACCAAATCTTACCGAATCCATATTTGACATTTCCGCTGTAGAACTACGCTGGACTGCTGCGATCACTTCAAGGTAATAAATGACTGCTTCATCCCAACGCTCCTTTGCTAAAAACAGGTTTAGTTAGAGGCTGTGCAAATTTCTTTTTTTCTATCGAAATCTCACCAAAATTAAAGTCACCACAAATTCTTAGCCAGTTTGCGTTGACGGGATGGACAAGGACTGCATTCTTACAAAGTACTTCGATTACGCCCTCAATGAACCTAACATCCAGAATGTTGGCACTAAACACAGAATAATTATGGAAATCTAATAAGCAGAAGAACCAATATAAAAAAAATACCCAAAGATTAACTGTCTCCAGGCAAGTTCATGGTCGTTGAAGATCCTTTTAAAGCTGGATATTGTGGTTGAAGGTAGCGGACGATCCTCCTCCATAGTTGCTGGCAGAGTGGAATTAAACAGAAAGCAGGTGTAGCCAAAGAAGAAATCCAAAGCAGTTGCTTCCTGCACATACAATAACATTTCCAAAAAAAATACAAAGAAAACCTTACCTTCAAGAGACTCGAAAAGCTCAGTAGTTGATCCCTGCTAATAAGCATTTGAGCTGGGCGAAGAACGCTAAAATCTTCAAATACAAAAGGATACGTCACAAATTATCTAACCTTGGGCCTGTTACTTCAAACGTTGGCCACATAATTGTCCAGAAAGTGTATGTCGCTATCTGAGCTGCCACCGATACATTCTTCTCCTCGAATAGGTAGTAAAAGTAGGAGGCTAGCAGACGAGAGAAATCAGTGAGATGGCACTTGAAACACCTGTCGTTCAGTACATCCATCGTGAATTTCCATTGCTTGTTATTGAACAGGAAGCTTACCAACTGAAAAAGGTTAGAAACATACAAAAACAAGATAGATGTGAGTGAAATCTTACCGGAAGAATGAATTTCACAAACGCGACATTCCCTGTCTCGTCATTTGAAGAATATTAGCTGCTGTGCTGCCAAGTCGGAAGCATCAGTTCTGTACAGTCGACGATTGAAGACATCAATCTGAAAGCTGCCAGATAAACCTTCGAACTAACAAGAAACTGACTTACTTCAACACGAATCAGATCATACGCAAGCAATTCACTGAGTTCCTGATTTGAAGACAAAATATCACTCACTGCTGTGGCAAATTTATTGATCATCGCTCGCCAACCAATGCCATTCTGAACATTTTACATTTAATGGCAATCCTAAATCTCAAATATACTCTAAAACAGAACAGAAACGGAATTAAACGGAAACAGAACGGAAATCAAGTTCTTTTAAAAAACCAAGACTTGACAAAGAAACTATTGCCGAAATAGGGATGTACTCACACTCCTCAGTCTTGCCTAGAAAATAAGCTGTCATGCAAATCGATAAAAAATATTGATTCATATGACAAAAGTTTATATAACCGACACCAATCTCATCTTGCTACAGGTCAACACTTGTTCATGAAAAATCAAAAATCTCGCAATTGTGCTATGCTAATTAATAAAATGTGGGAACAGCAATAAAAGGGTAATTTTGAAAAAAAAATGAATTTTAAAAATGGCGGAAATTCAAATTCTACAGTATTTGATTGGGTTATTTAGGCTCTAGGTGAATTCGTCCCCAGTCAATTCGTCCCCGGTGAATTCGTCCTCGGTGAATTCGTCCCCAGGTGAATTCGTCCCCAGGTGAATTCGTCCCCAAAACCGCCAATTCGAAATTTTCGAACAGGTTCGAATCCAGTTGGTAGTAAACACAATTTTTTACCCTGAAGGGTTACCCTGGTTATCCACCCTCTAAACTTTGAAATTTTTGGATTTCGCCATAATTTGTTATAAACCATGGTAACCTACCCACAATGGCGAGATAAACACGGTTTAACACGCGATAAACACAAAACAGTGATATCACATAGCAAAACCGCATTACTTAAGTGGGTAAGTACTTTAACTACCATAAGGTAACCACAACCATATGAAAATACTCAGCCACTGAAAGGGCACCTGAACCACTAGGGGATAGTTCAACGTAATCATAACTGGGTAATTATTAAGATGTTACCAAATCTTTGATTTTTATAGCCTTTTGAATGTTTTTTGATACATCTGTTCTCTACAAAGCCACCTTTATTTTGTCTCGGTAAGCGCTGCTGTTCTTCAGATTGTGCTTAGACACGGGGTGGGATAGTGTACGTTAGGTTCATTAAACACGTTTCCCCAACTACAAAGTGTTTTAAAATACAATTTGACATATGCGGTTCGAATGGGGATGGAGAGAGCAAATGAGTCTTGCCCAAATGAGTAGTGACCTTTAAAAAGACACAAATACAACTGCATGTTCTTTATTACAACAAACAAAATAACATATGGTGAGACACGGTAACATTCGGTAAGACAACAACAAAAGAAAATTCAAAGTATTTTTCCTTTCAAAATTTCTCTGATCATTTCTTCGCGGTATTGTGGCATCTGTCCTTGTGTGAAATTGATAGGCACATTACGAGCGACAGAATCGGCGAACTTGCACGTAAATGGACCGCAATCATACGAGTTTGCTTGCAATGGGATGTCCTAAGACTTCCACTATAAAAACTTAATCTCGAAGCCGAAAGCCGTACCTTGGGTGACAAACCGAGCCAGTTAGATGGGTCCTCATCAACATTCTTTTCTTCTGCAAATTCCGCAAAGAAATGCCTAAATGAACTGCTGTTTACCATTTACCAATTTAGGTTTAAAAAAGAATTACTTGATTTGTTTAATTTGCTCGTCGCCATCTCTGTGAAGTGAGTCCAAATACAGAAATCTTCCTTTGATTGGTTTTGCAACCTAAAGGAATTACAAAAAAATCGCTTAATTATCAGAAAAATATACCATCAGAGACCTATGACCGTCTTCAAGTTTGCCGCTGTGGACACGGATCAGGATAACATCATAGTCGAATATTCGCACGTCTTTAGCCCAGTTTTGCGCCAATTTCGGTCCTTTCTCGATTAGTTGTGTGTGAAACAACGTGTCAAATACGCAAATCAAATTTCGCCTTAGCCTCGTTTGCTGAATTTGTGATTTCCAAGTATTGGGGAGTGGGTGGTGGTGCCTGTTGAAATCTTTTTTTTGGTTACAAACTTTTTGGTGACAAACTTTTTTGGTTACACCCAAACTAAGTGGATAGACATGAATTGTCCGGAATCACCAACGGGTACCAAAATTACGTGGATATACCCAAACTAAGTGGATAGCACCGAACCACCAGCGGGCACTCGAACCACGTGGATACTCATGGACCACCGTCGGGTACCCAAACCACGTGGATAGCACCGAACCACCAGCGGGTACCCCAAACCACGTGGGTACTCATGCACCACCAGCGGGTACCCCGAACCACGTGGATACGTATGAACCACCAGACGGGTACTCGAGCCACGTGGATACTCATGGACCGCCAGTGGGTACCCCGAACCACGTGGATAGTCCCGAATGATGATTGAGCTGAACAAAATGGTTTCACAAGTTTTAGAAAAGGGCTAACGCATACAGCGTAGCGGACCATGATATTAGCACCAGCACCTACACCAAAGCCCACAAAAGATTTGAACCTAAAAACAGTTATTTAGTACTACATCATAGTGATAAGTTTCAAGTAGTTCAAGAGCTACGAAACCCATTTTCAGAATGATTTTCAAAAATCTGAGTGTTGAAATAACAGATGAAAAGTAATTGTCTGGTATGTACCATTGTGCTCTGGCCTTAGCTCAAAGTATTCTACGTCGATTGAGGGGTTGACTGGCTCTAGGTGATAATTCTACAGTGAGTTAATCTTATGGAGAAATTTTGGGTGTGAGAAATACATAGGACGTGTACCATTTGCGACATAAGCGGATACCAAGGCAAACAGTTTTTTTTTAATTTTTCCGTGCTCTTTTTTGAACAAAGAGCACTTCCTATAGTAAATCGACGCTGAAAAACACGAATCCGAGCTCAGAATTGCGAAAAATTGCGTCCCTGATTTTCGGGCAAATACGGGTTGAATTGGCGCCTTTGTCAAAAGAAATCGTTATTTGTTGCATTTTTAAAGTTGGTTGATAAAAGCCCTTGCGCAAACTATAATTATACTATAAAATACTAGTTATCTTTTACTTGCTTATTGCAAGGCTTATCGTCTTTTGCAGTGTTTGACTCTAACTAACTCAGACCTCTGACACACCCAACAAAATAAAATTTCACTGGACTCCTTTTACTTCCCTTATTCTTTGATATTTCTCACTCTACAGCTAATTCACCTTTCAATATTTTTTATCTAGCTAACTCAAATTCCCATTTTAGGCAAAAATAAGAATCAGTTTCTGTTTGCGGTTCCATTCGACAGCGAAAAAATGACATCTCTTGAAATGGGCAGCTATCCATTCGACAATACCCTGCATTCTTCGGACGGCGAGATAGAAGAAAAAATCTCTACTCCATATGGTAGGTGTCTATTTTTATAAAAGTAAGAAATCAGAACTTACCGAAGGTATTTTCAGGTCCCGTGAAAGTGTCCATCTATGGTGAGCGCAGCAAGCACCCAATCGTCACTTTTCACGACATTGGTCTGGACTGTGAGTTTTCTTTTTTCGCAATACTCAAAAATAATTTGTTGTTTTTTCAGCGGAAAATAACTTCCAGAACTTCTTCCAGGTTGCTTTGATCTCATTGTACAATGTGAACCACATATTACCTAACAATTTTTATAGTTTGGTACGGCGGTTGACCTCTCCGAGAAATTCTGCATCTACAATATTAATGCACCGGGACAGGAAATTGATTCTAAGCCCTTGCCGGATAAGTGAGTTGTGGCTTTTTCTACATGTCTATTTTACTTATTTTGTGCAAATTTGCAGTTTCGTCTTCCCTTCGATGGGTGGCTTGTCCCAGATAGTTGCGAGTGTCGTTGATCATTATGGGTTTGCAAATTTTTTAGTCGGCTTTGAAAATTTTAGAAATAACTGTTTTTAGGTTCAAATCTTTTGTCGGCTTTGGTGTAGGTGCTGGTGCTAATATCATGGTCCGCTACGCGGTATGCGTTAGCCGTTTTCTTCTAAAACTTGTGAAACCATTTTGTTCAGCTCAATCATCAGAACAAGCTGGACGCTTTGATCTTGGTCAACGCATGTATCACTCGAACTGGATGGTAAGAGACCTTTGTGAGTAGTTTAAAATGCAGAAATTATGTCTTAATCCTTTCATTTGTACATGGAAGTGTACATTTTGTTGAGCTTTTGTTTTGTCCATAAATTTTTGTACAAGAGAAAAGTTCGAAATTCTGGAAACGCATATTGACTCAGAAACAAAGACTAATTTTGTAATTATATGATACTGAAATTGAATCCGCTAAAAGCGGAAATTAGAATTACACAAGATAACATGCATATACCGTACTTCCTCTAAAAAGCTCGCTTATTTTTCGAACCTCTAAAAATCGGAAAAATTTAAATTCGATCTCGAGATTTTTGGGTGCTCAACTAAAATTTGAAAAGTGCAATCGGTAGAGCTCGTGGGAGTTAAGAAAACGCGTAAAACAGCTTTGCAAAAAATTGACTCTGGGCTGAGATATAGGTCCTCAAAGTTAGGAGGGGGGCTCTATTAGAGGGGGGTGGCTCTATTAGAGGAATACGGTATTCTACGTTAAGATAATCTCTGCTGTTTCAGCGTGCAAATAGTCAGAAATTTTTAGGATTGAATGGGGCTATCAAAAAGTCAATATTGCGTATCTCCAGAACAAGGGCATGGTAAGGCATTTTAAAATATCTTCACTTTTGTGCTAAATTGTAACTTTAGACTTCATTTACCGTGGATTACTTAATGTGGCATCACTTTGGCAAAAACATCGAGCAGTGCAATCCCGACATAGTGCGCCAGTACAGAGCTTATTTCCAGGTAAAATTTTTGTTTTTCTCAGAGCAGCTGCGTACTTACCTACTGAATTTTTGCAGAATCATCCGAACCCACGAAATCTCGCCATGTACATGGAAACTTTTATGAAGTTTGTTTTGTTTCAGATAATTCTTCGATACCAATAATTATATAAATTTTCAGTCGAAATGATGTGGTTCTTCACGACCCCAACTCATCTTCCCCATATCTGATGAATATTCCAGTGCTGCAGCTTGTTGGCTCAAGATCCGCTTTCGTGGAAGACACAGTGGTTGTTAATACAAAGGTCAATCCAGCCAAGAGCGAATGGGTTAAGGTATATTCAAAATAATCGTCTGTTTTCTGATTAGCTTTTTTAGGTGACAGACAGCTGCGGACTTGTGCTCGATGACAAACCTGAAATAGTGACTGAGGCTGTGCTTTTGTTTCTTCAGGGTCTTGGATACTGTAAGTATTCAAAGCGATGGGTAGACTTTATTCTTACTAGAGGGAAGTTTTTGGCCACATCTGTATAGAATACAAAAGGAAAAAGTTTATGAGAAGTGTTCATATTCGAATGTGGCGCAGTTTTTTAACCACCATTCAGTCAATTCTAGCCAACTTTTTATGATTTCGTCAAAAAATTACTGTAGAAATTTTATTTAGTCGCTACTTTGAACGTTCGTAAAGTGATTAGCAGTCTGAATGCATCTCGAAGCCATACGTCTACAAGTCTTTTGAAGGGAGTCAGAGATCCGCCCTGCTACAGCATCACAGAGCTGGATCATGAAGCTTCCATGTGATTTCTTCGACGAATGGAAACTACCTGTTGATACACTATTGTGTGTACGACTATTGATTGTAGAGCTTATGTGTGTGTAGCTTCATGGATATGCTGGCATAGTAATAAACACTCTTAATGGCTCTGTTTGTCTCTTGTAAGAATAATAAAGAGATTATTTTATATGAATTGTGGTTCGTATGGTGTTAGTTTAACCAACTTTCTATCTTATATCTGAGATCGCTTTTACTTGTTATGTCTTTTTTGTGTCAACTTGATGTTACTGACATTTATATGTGTGGTTTTTCGCAAAGTGTTTTTTTAAACGTGTTATTTTCAGAACGATGGATATCAGCTTAAATTTCTTGAAAATACAGCCGCTTACCAACTGGATGGACTATATATTGGACCGTCAAAAACTGTTCGATTTGTTGGAAAACCGGGAAGGAAGTAAATTACTGTTTAACCAACCGTTAAAAATTTTGGAAAGCGGTACATATTAGGTTTACCCATCTACCACTTGTCTTTTTTGTGTCAAATGATCGAATAATGTAGTGAAATTTTTGGTGAGAAAATTGCATTCACGGTTGACTTTATTACTAATAATCTGCAAAACTAAAAATCAGTCAGTTTTGCTGGTGATCTACCTCAATAAGTACCTGATTTCCCAAGTACCGCTCTTTTTGGTGTTTTTTAGTGTGAAAGGTTGATTTTATCGTGAAAAATTCAGATGAAAATTCAATCATCCAGCTAGCCGATCAATTCATGGAGCAGGCCTTGGCTTTTGAGAAAGAAGTTGCGCAAATGAAAAAAAAGATGTTTGATGAAGGTATTTAAAAACCTGGCTGTAACTTGCTTATTTTTAAGGCTTATTTTCAGAGGATATCGTTTATATGCGCTACAAAATAAACAATCTCTGGATGTGTGCCCTTGCATGTTTTGCCGCCTCTGATTGGGACCTGCAGCTGCTAGTGAAAAGGTAGACTATGAGACTTGTTTTTGTGAAGTTAGCGCGGAGCGCTTGAACCATACCCCCACATCTCAATTAAACCCCAATTCCATGCTCGGACCCTTTTCTACTTAGCTTCGACGTGAACGTTGTCATTCCTCGAAATAGTGTTTAAGAAAAAAGCTTAAAATGCCATGAAATGTGAAAACAACAGAAGTTTTTATTATAGGATAGAAAAGTACAATATCAAAAAGTCTCGTTTCCCTAAAAGGGAAACAATCCCATCCAGATCAAGGAAAGAGAGAAGGACGTCTGAGTCATCAGATAGACGTTCAACTGAGATATGTGGGTATAGCATAATTTAGCCGTTAGCTTAATAAGTTTCAGCTCGAATGCTATACGAATTCGAACTCTTATTGGCAGACTTTTGAAGTGCTCTCTCGCAGCCAGCTTTGATGAAGATGTGGGTTGTGCG
This sequence comes from Ditylenchus weischeri, assembly GCA_029231635.1. NCBI lineage: Eukaryota > Metazoa > Nematoda > Chromadorea > Rhabditida > Anguinidae > Ditylenchus > Ditylenchus weischeri. The sequence continues at coordinate 11,658 of JAMRYI010000911.1, forward strand.
AAATTTTTGCAGAAATGAATATTTATTACTTCTATTTACAGAACGCCAATCAGGATATATTCTCGTTCGTATGTCAGCTAGACTCTTCTTCACTCACTTCTAAGAATGCTTTTGCTGTATGGCTATTCTCAAGATGGATACTTATAGTGGACACGAATGGTCGTTTTCCAGCACCCGTCGCTAAACCTACAGTTAGCAATCCGTATGTTGGATATTTTGAAAACTTTCATTGAAGTCTGGTCAATAATTATAGCCAGTTTCTGCTTATCATATTTTTTCCTAAAAGTTGAAGGAAGCATGCCATAAGCTACACGAAAATCAAGGCGGAGTCCAGCAGTTTTACTCTTTCTTGAAAATTTTTTATAGCTCTGCCATAATTTTTTAAAAGTAATATAAAAATATCGATATCTGGGCTGACGTAAACATCAATTTTTGGACGAATCAAAAAAACTTGATGGTCCAAGCCTCATTTTGCAGTGTAGCTCACTGGAATGCCCCTGTAAGTGGCCGTCGTTAAATAAGTAATTGCAGAGCCAATCAGGTGGACCAAAATCTTATTCAAGCCGAAAAACTTCTTCTAGCTATCGGAGAATTGCGGAAGTTGATGCCAGAAGCTGTTCATCTATTAGATTTGATACTGAATTTGCCTCTCGATTCTGTTGAAGTGCCGCACAAAGAGTGTTTTTATGTGAGCAATGTGAGCTTTTTCACTGAGGGGTTATTATTGAATAATTTTTACCGTTATTGTTGTTCAGGCACCTACACTGGATGTTATCAGAAATCCGCCGATGCCAAACTTAACTGCTGGATTCTCTTTATTGCCTGCTTTACCACTTCGCGTGAAAACTTTATATGAATTGATGGTTGCTCATTTCGCAGCTAGGCATTTCACCAATTGCAGAGAGCTCTTACCAATGGTGAGTGACTCATTTATTATTTGCATCTATGACAATTTGTCTTTGAGGTAATTTCGGGCGCCCAGAGTCAAAAGGCCGTCTCACATAATCTGAGAAAACTGGTCCATATTGAAAACAATAATCTTGAGGGATACAAACTGGCATTGAATATCGGCGGCGGTGTGAAAATGGATACTAGTGTAAGTAGAGCTATTTTGATGTTTTCAGACATGATTTTTCGAAACACAGAATTTTTTAGGGTATTTTTTGAGAATTTTTTGAAGATTTTTTTAAAGATTTCGTCTTAAACCGCGCTATCTGTTGACTAACATTTAGTGTATGATCGCAGAATTTTGCATCTTATTATCGATTCTCGGACTTTTATCGGCTTAATCTTCGCAACTGCTCCAATTAACCTATGTTTGGAACTTGGTTGGGTTTTGAGGTTTGCTCCACTATGTCCGAGGGTCGGCACCGTGTTGCACATTCCTTTTACTAATTCATTGCTAAAACTGAGTAACCCAAATAGATTCTTTTCCAAATCATTTCAGAAATTCAATTTGACTGATAACAAAGTCCTCAAAAATCCGATTCTTCAAAAAATCATCAAAAGATCCGAAGTTACAGTTTTTTTTTAATTCGAAGATGCGAATTATCAGCGATTTCGCATATGACCCCAAAAATCATCCACACACTAGAATCCTGACGGGGTGGACCTAGCAAAAGCGAGTTTTTTTAAATTGTATTCCAATCGAATTGCTTCCCAATTCTGAGTCGATCTATAAAATCATAATTTCGGAATTCGGTTCAGAAAAAGTTATCGTTAAATGGAACTGGCAGAAAGATTGGACCACACTGTATTTTTTGAGTTTCCATGTATTATTCGAAAAGTATGTCGTAAGCTGTTCACATTGGGCCGTGCGTAAGTTCCTAAAACGGTTTTATACTTAAATTTTTACGGTCCATAGCACGTCCTACGTTATTGCTTCAAAATCCACTATTTTATAATTTTTCTGTATTTTTTGTTTCAGTTATCTGTGGCGAAGACTCAACATGAGGGTGCAAAGTCAATTGTCGGTTTAGCTGCATTGGGAGCATCCTGTCCAGCAGATTTGCATGTCACAGCATTGAGGCAAGGGTTGTGCGTATCGAAAAGACTTATTGCAAAATTGGATAATAATTCTTTTCGCGCTGAGTTCCTGGAGGTACTATTTGCACTCAGTGTTCTCTCGAAAGTTGATCACTAATTTTTAGGCCGTTGCAAAGGAACTTTCTAAATCAGTCTCCTCCTCAAAAAGTGATAAGCAAGTGCGTGCTCGCCTATTGACTTCTCTTTACTTCTTGTGTGCTCTTTCTCCCAAATTTTCCGATTCTCTGCTTAGACATTCGATGTTAAAAGAGGCAGCGAAGTGGCGCTGTCTAGCAACTCAGGGAAGCAGTAGTATACCGCCCATACCGTCTAATCAATCTATGCAGGGTAACTTTTTGGCTAAAACTAATTAGATTATAATTTGCTGCTAGAAGAAGAACGCAATAGTGTGTGGTTAATTTATGCTTGTTTACGGGTTTAAAAAATTGTTTGGATTGGCAGTAGAGTAGTCTGAATTGTGTTAGCTATCGCACTCAATTAGGCTGGCACCGGCTCTTAATTCCAAATATGCACGAGCCGCCAGATCCAAGGGCTGTTTTCACAGCGCTCTTCGTGTCCCATGTGCAACCCACACACACGAAATTTCTGGTACAGTGCCACGTTGAGTCTACAACGTTTCCTTCTTTGTGTGTAAAAAAGATGTTTATAATAAATACTAATGGTAACTAAACCTCTGTTTTTCTTAATTGGATATGACGACTAAGGTTCTGGGTAGCCGAAAATTTCAATAAGAGGAGCCTTTGAGTATTCTTTTTTTGCTCACTATTTGTTGCACTTTTCGATTCCATTCGATTCTGGTTTTCGGTAGTTATATTCTTTTGCCATACAATTTCAAATTCGAGTGGTGTAAAGCTTAAAATAACCGAAAGTGTAAAAATTGGCTTCTTTGATTCAGAGTTGCCTTATACTGAATATTATGATCAAAAAGTGAAAATATAGGTCTAGTCTTTTCAGTTTTGTCATTTTTCAGGTCTCTCGGAAAGCGGTCCTCCGCTATGGAATATTCTCACCTCGTTCAACCTGGAAGTCGTACGAAGCGGTTTCAACAATCTAAATTCTCCTTTCAAACTTCCGTACAGGGTTCGTTTGATTTTCTATCAGAAATTTTTCTTTTTGCAGAAAATTTTGGAATCCAAGCTGATTAGTGACATCCTCTTGGTTAGTTTAATATTTGTCTTTGCAGCATCACTTCTCTGATCTTATTGGTGACGCAATCCTAAAGAAATGTGGTAATAGGAGCTATAACAAAGTGGTCGTTCAGCTGTGGAAATTGGAGCAGTTGGTTACCTTGAACGTAGGTTTTTAATTTATCTCCACTTCAAGCTGACTCACCGCAGGGTGGCTATTTGTTGTTGTAGGCGATTGCCTTTTTTGAGCACCTTGAGAAAAACTCTAGACTAGTGCGGAAAAAGTTAAAAGGTCATCTTAAAAGGTCCTCCTGAAAATCTGGTGTCGCATGACAGACTGGGTTTTTTTGCTGCACGTTTAATTCTGATAAGTCATTTTATTCAGCATAGAAATTCTATCTAGCTAAATTAGCCTGTGTCGGAAAATTAATGTTGTGTCTGACTGGTCTAAATAACCCAATGAAATACTGTAGAATTTGAATTTCCGCCATTTTTAAAATTCATTTTTTTTTCAAAATTACCCTTTTATAGCTGTTCCAACACTTTATTAATTAGCATAGCACAATTGCGAGATTTTTGATTTTTCATGAACAAGTGTTGACCTGTAGCAAGAAAACCCGCTCGATGAGATCGGTGTCGGTTATACAAACTTTTGTCATATGAATCAATATTTTTATCGATTTGCAAGACAGCTTATTTCCTAGCCAAGACTGAGGAGTGCATCCCTATTTCGGCAATAGTTTCTGGAGCAACTTAAGAATACCCACCCCACTCAACTTAAGTATACCCACCCCACTCAACTTAAGTATAACCACCCCTCAACTTAAGTATACCCACCCCACTCAAGATAAGTATACCCCACCACAGTTGAGTGGGGTGGGTATACTAAGTTGAGTGGGTATACTGGTGAGTGGTGGTATTCTAAGTTTAGCCGGATAGGATTGATCATCAATGTGAAAAACTTTTCAAAAAGAGCAAAAAGCGAACAAAAAGGCCGCAACATCGCTTTTAGTTTTCGCCTCGGAACAAACAAATTATTTGAGTGGGGTGGGTATACTTAAGTTGAGTGGGGTGGGTATTCTTAAGTTGAGTGGGGTGGGTATTCTTAAGTTGAGTGGGGTGGGTATACTTAAGTTGAGTGGGGTGGGTATTCTTAAGTTTAGCCTAGTTTCTTTGTCAAGTCTTGGTTTTTTCAAAGAACTTGATTTCCGTCCTACTTATCAGATCGATTTTCATTGTGATTCTTTTATGCCGTAATTTTATGCCGCCCTAATTTTAAAATCATTCGCCCTTATTCGAAAGATGGCAATAAATGCCCTGCCCCACCCCTTTTAATTAACCTTATGCAGCTTATGCTTTCCTAATATAATCTGAAATCAAGGTGGAAATTTTTCGGCTGGAAAAACTTTGACTACTTTTACTAGTCAGATGGTGTGTGTTTTAAGGTGAGGCCTTATGGCGTGTTGTTTTAGAGTATATTTGAGATTTAGGATTGCCATTAAATGTAAAATGTTCAGAATGGCATTGGTTGGCGAGCGATGATCAATAAATTTGCCACAGCAGTGAGTGATATTTTGTCTTCAAATCAGGAACTCAGTGAATTGCTTGCGTATGATCTGATTCGTGTTGAAGTAAGTCAGTTTCTTGTTAGTGCGAAGGTTTATCTGGCAGCTTTCAGATTGATGTCTTCAATCGTCGACTGTACAGAACTGATGCTTCCGACTTTGCCAGCACAGCAGCTAATATTCTTCAAATGACTAAAAATTTTACAACTAGAGCCATCCAGACAGGGAATGTTGCGTTTGTGAAATTCATTCTTCCGGTAAGACTTCACTCATATCTATCTTGTTTTTGTATGTTTCTAACCTTTTTCAGTTGGTAAGCTTCCTGTTCAATAACAAGCAATGGAAATTCACGATGGATGTACTGAACGACAGGTGTTTCAAGTGCCATCTCACTGATTTCTCTCGTCTGCTAGCCTCCTACTTTTACTACCTATTCGAGGAGAAGAATGTATCGGTGGCAGCTCAGATAGCGACAAACACCTTCTGGACAATTATGTGGCCAACGTTTGAAGTAACAGGCCCAAGGTTAGATAATTTGTGACGTATCCTTTTGTATTTTTAGCTAGAAGATTTCAGTGTTCGTCGCCCAGCTCAAATGCTTATTAGCAGGGATCAACTACTGAGCTTTTTAAGTCTCTTGAAGGTAAGGTTTTCTTTGTATTTTTTGGAAATGTTATTGTATGTGCAGGAAGCAACTGCTTTGGATTTCTTCTTTGGCTACACCTGCTTTCTGTTTAATTCCACTCTGCCAGCAAGTATGGAGGAGGATCGTCCGCTACCTTCAACCACAATATCTAGCTTTAAAAGGATCTTCAACGACCATGAACTTGCCTGGAGACAGTTAACCTTTGAGTATGTTTTTTATATTGGTTCTTCTGCAATTACATTTTCCATAATTATTCTGTGTTTAGTGCCAACAGTGTGGATGTGAGGTTCATTGAGAGCGTAATCGAAGTACTTTGTAAGAATGCAGTCCTTGTCCATCCCGTCAACGCAAACTGGCTAAGAATTTGTGGTGACTTTAATTTTGGTGAGATTTCGATAGAAAAAAAGAAATTTGCACAGCCTCTAACTAAACCTGTTTTTAGCAAAGGAGCGTTGGGATGAAGCAGTCATTTATTACCTTGAAGTGATCGCAGCAGTCCAGCGTAGTTCTACAGCGGAAATGTCAAATATGGATTCGGTAAGATTTGGTTAATGGACTGGTGAAAGCTAAATGCGATGCTTTTCTCAGATGTACACAAAGATCTCAATTGCACTAGCCGCTCTTAAGATGCCAACACTAGCTGCCATAGTGGGTCAATTACGGGCCAACATAGAGTCTCATCTTCTACAAGTGGAGTGGCTGCTTCAAGGGACGCACAACACTGTGGACTCAGGACCTGCTTATTTCTCGCTGGTTGCAGACGTGAATTTAATGGAACATATGGCTGGTAAATTTTTTATCAGTTTTTTGAAGAAAATCGAGCAATTATTTTTCAGTTGCATACGCGAAGCTTGGGCTACCTATCTATGTGCAAAATTTAGTGAGTTATTCTACCCAATTAATTTGCTGTGATTCAAATATTGCAGATAAAATCAATGCCTACGAAAGCAATTAATCCGAATAATTCTCCGCAAGTTCTCCAGCGTGAAGTTGAGCGTCGGAAAAAGAGATTCTTAGAAATCCTCTTCAATCAATTCTTCAAACAAAATTTGTGAACAAATTATTGTAAAATTATCAGTTTGTTGCGGGTTTGTTATTGTCGTTGCGGCGATTTGAAAATAAAACGGGGTATTGATGCATGTCGTCTGTGGTCATTTTTGCCCAAAAAAGTGGCAAAAGAACAATTCGAATAGGTCTTTTTTACGAATCGTTATTGGAAATTATTATTATATTATTAATTATTTTGATTTTTTTACGTTCCAAAACTTGTTTTCCATATTAATTCGAGGCCAGACTACCGTATTTTCTCTAATAATGCCCCCCTCTCGAATAATGACCCCTCTCTAATAATGGTGCGTGGACGTTTCTCCCCTTTTTTGCATTTTCAAATTCTTGCCTGTTTCATGTCGTTTTTAGCACGAAAGTGTTTATTACTTATTGTTAGCTGTTTATATTGCTGTATTACGCACTTGTACTTGCTTGTTCGTCTTGCGTAAGGGTGTAATCTAAATTTATGAATTTATCGACCATTTTTACTTAGGCTCTCAGGATGATTATTTTCGAATGGTCGAACGAAGATGTCGCCCATTCCGAGGCATGAACCAGCGTCGTTGCACGTTATGTAAGTTGAGTAGTTCAGCTTGCTTCAGTTTATTTTTATTTTTTTTTCTTACTTAGGTGGGAGGTCATCTCTGATCGCGCGACCGGATTAATTATGCTCGCCTCAGATAGAAGCTTTCGCGTCGCTGGGCAATGTAAATACCTTGCTTTTGACGCCACGTTCGATTTGTGTTTGCGAAGTTTTCACCAGTTATTGACTATGCACGGATTGGTAAGAAATAAATCCACTTTTTGTTTGTAATGCCCATACAGTTCCCAAAGAAGAATGGGGACGAATGGGTTTCTCTGGCGTTTATATTAATGAGAAATCGGACAGCGGAACACTACGAGCTGGTCATGAACGCGTTAAAGAGTGCATGGGAGCGTCTGATGATCAAGCCAAAATACCAGCAAGTGTTGATGTATTTTGAGAAGGCAGAGCTCAAAGCAGCGATTGGAGTGTTTGGATTGGAGGTAGCTTTCATCGCTTTTGTTTAATTTATTTTACTACATCTTCTTATTCTTAGATGATAAAGGGGGTACATTTATAGAGGTACATTTATAAAGTCATTGTGCTCGAACTTATAGATTTATCGTTCAGAAAAAAACAAAGAAAGGGCGCAAATCAATTGAGCTGCTGAGCGCGTGTGAAATTTTCTCGAAAGGGCCTCTAAATTGGTTTCGGATGTCGACGGATCAGGGCTAAGAACTGTGAAGCAAAATTGATCCATCGCTTCCAAAGTGCTGGTCATGGATGTCTTCTTCTATGAACGTTTGGCAAAGCATGGGCCTGAAGCAGTGTCATCGTGGGTCAAAGAAGTCAATTTGTTTGAGGCGGACATCATTCTTTTCCCAATCCATCTCTCAGGCCATTGGACGCTTGCGGTAAGCAAAGTTATTGTGTAAATTATCAGTTTGTTGCGGGTTTGTTATTGTCATTTGAAAATAAAACGGGGTATTGATGCATGTCGTCTGTGGTCATTTTGCGTGACAAAAGAACAATGGAATAGGTCTTTTACGAATCGTTATTGGAAAATTATTATATTATTAATTATTTTGATTTTTTACGTTCCAAAACTTGTTTTCCATATTAATTCGAGGCCGGACTACCGTATTTTCTCTAATAATGCCCTCTCGAATAATGACCCTCTCTAATAATGACCCTTTTTTTTCTCATGACCAGTAGTGACAACGGTAACCTGAGGATAGATTCCGAATAAAAGCAGGTTCAAGTACGATGGTCTAAAAAGTCAGATACACAATACTTACATCCTTTGCGCCCCCTGTTTCAATGCATCTGCTCCACATGCACATGAACTAGGGTGGGTCATTTGACCAAGTGCGGTCGCGCGGTCGCGGTCTTTTTACAGAAAGTGGATTGCGGTCGCGGTCGCGGTCTTTCATAGGCTCGAGATGCGGTCGACCGCGCGGTCGTGCGGTCTTTCATGTGACTGTGATAACTCCATAGAATTCCAGTCAATATGCAGCCAAATATCAATCATATTTGTTATTTGAAATAATATCTTTATTCACCATCAGAAACAATATCAATAATGAAACTGAAGGCTTTTCAGGTTCTTGTTGAGGAAGGCAGGTTGTTTTCAGCTATGAAGTGGACAATTTTTCGGTCCAGTGGCACGAGGTCTCATGAATATTGATACTGAAATTTATTTTCAAGCTAAATACTACCTATTGGTTTAACGAAGACATCCAAGCTTCCCTTTCGGCTCTCAAATTTCTCCTTCTGCTGAGCCTCCATTTCTTTGAACTTTGCGTCATTCGGAATGAGTAGGGAGGTGAGTCCTTAGTCGCGCTGTACTTCGATGGCTCAACTTAAGCGTGGCCTTGCCTTTATCGCACGCATTGCATCTGACTTCGGTTTTCGACCCCGGAACCCTGGTGAAGAGAGACCCGCCTCCTGCGGCTTTGTTAAGTTTGAGATCCCAAAACAGCGACATTCTGAAGATTACAAGATATTGATCGTGTCTCGCTTCAGCGGCAAATTTTGAACTTATTCGAAATTAGAGGGCAAGACAGAAAAAACCGCAAAGACCGCAAGAACTGCTGCGGTTGTGCGGTCTTTGTCTGGCATCGAATGCGGTTTTGCGGTCGCGGTCGTGAGCCCAGAATATGGTGCAGTCCTGCGGTCTTTGCGGTCGCGGTCGACCGCAGCAGACCCACCCTAACATGAACTTAGCAACGACCTCGGCATAGTTTTCCGGCGGCTTCGCGCTGTAGTAGTGACGCGTCGAAGGACGAAGTTGTGACGCTTGAGAAAACTATTGAGCCATCCAATTAAAGCCTAATCAAAAAATCTTTTACATCCAACCGAAAGGCTAAAGGACTGGTCGAGGGCTGGTCGACCGCCCCCTTCAAGTCGCTTTCGTTTCGATCCTCCAGCCATGTTCCTAAAATATCAGTAATAACAAGTTGAAAATTCCTGAGAACAAGCATAATATTACATTTGTTGCCGAATCTCCGCCTCTTTGCCCCTCCATCGCTTGACAACCTTCCGGTCTACGTTGAACTTCCTTGCCGCCGAATGGTTCGAATTTTGCTTAGCCCAGTCGATTGCCTCCAGCTTAGTTGACGCCTCGTTATGCCGTTGTCGCTTGCGGTTGACTCGAGCCCCTTCATCTCTGTGCAGCTGTAGCTCTTCGACCTGAAAAGAATAGATTAAGTAATCAGTCACACAAATCATCTGTAAAAAACCCAACCTCCTGCTCGGCAGCCTCCCGATATCTCTCCGCCTCTTCCTCTAGCACTCCCTCGCGCAACCAATTCTCATTCATCTCCATGACTGCATCCCTCTGAGCTGATTGATCTGAGTCGACGATGTTCGACACACGCTCGAGCAGAGCCAAATTAGCCGGATCTTCCAAGAACGACAAAGATTTTGCGCGCAAATTTTCCTGAGAGCCCATTCTAAAATAAACAGCAGATAAGTGATTGTAGGACATGAGTAGGCGAGAAACAAGCGGCAAACAAAACAGTTATTGAACAAATGAGCGAGAACCGTTGAATAATGAACAGGTGACAATCAAATGTAAAATGTAAAGCCATTGAACAACGAATTTTTTTACAAAATTAACAAAAATGCAACAAAGGTTTCATAGTTTTTACAAAAAAAATTAAAAATTCAGCGGCGCCTTCGGTGCCATAGGGTCGAAAAATAATGAACCCCTCTCTAATAATGACCCTCTCTCTAATAATGACCCCCCTCGGAGGGGGGTTGAAAAATAATGACCCCGGGGTCATTATTAAAGAAAATACGGTATATGTAAATGATCCGCCCAAAATGGTGATTTATCAACTCGTTCTACTATACGAGAAAAAATCAGAAGATCGATCGAACGTGTTAAGAGCGAAAAAGGCGGCCACCCGAAAATATTTTTTTTTGCAGCGGACTAAATTATGCCCTATCAACTGTATAGGCAAACACCATCAGAACAAAACAACTTTATTGTAACCACAATAACAACGAGAAGTAAAGAGGAATAAATGTCAAATATGGATGTATTGAATTGTTATTCTCCAAAATAAATTTCTTACTTGTACACGATAAATTCCATCATTATGATTGATCACATTTCTTTTTTTAAATATGTGGGCTGTGCTCTTTGATTAAGGACGTCGACTCGTACGCCGTTCTTCCAATTCAACCTAAGCCAGACATCTGAAGGTAGTAGCCACAGAGAAAACAACGGGCTCTAAGCAAATTCATCTGCGGTAAATTCGGCTTTAGGTAAATTGGTCCTCAAAAAATTGATCACCCGGTAAATTGATCCTCCAAATTTTTAAGGTTACAAGTTCGAATCCCAGTGGTAGCAAACACTGTTTTTTTCGCCAAAGAAGTTTTTAAAGGACCAGGAAGCCTTAGAATAGTTAGATAAACCACCTGGTACTTTTCCTATACAGGTATCCACCTCCTATCAAAACCCCAATACCGGAGTATTTACTGTATTTCCTTCTAATAAGCACCATGTTTTTCATATGTTTTTCGGGTTCCAAAACCTGTTTGTTGCACTAATTCGAGCATTCTAAAAAAGGTGTTATAATAGTAAAATGCATTTTTTGAGTTTTAGCAAAATGGTGGAGATCTAGATTCACCACTTGTACCCGGAGATGGAGTTAATTTTCTTTTTTCAACCTATTCACTGGGTATCCATTCAGCACAGGTATAATTCATCTTCAAAAATCTCCATCCACCTAAACCACCTGAGCATTGGCTGGCACTTCCTGGGTACTATGATCTAGGCACACATCTGAGTACGGATATGTCTCCACCGAATTAAGGAACCAGAGCAACACCTGGACACCTTGTGGACTTTCACAGGCACGCAAACCTGCCCATTAAAGGGGACGAGGGTCAACTCGCGAAAGATTTAACTCGCGAAGGTCAACTCGCGAATGGTAAAAAAATTCAAGCACACTTGGTCGCATATCTCACAGGCTTAAGTATTTTCTAAGCCGCACCTATCCCTAACCAAGACTCTGAAAATATGATTTCGACTTACATTTCACACTATTGCTTGAGAATGCATAAACGGAACCAATTTTTAGACTAAACTCAGCCGGGAGATCTATTGCAGCTGTGTGTCTGAGTGCTTTCATGATGCGCTGTAGACCGCCGGATAATGGTCTTTCTGCTTAAGAGTCATGGCTGAGTAGATCGGAAAGTTGGCGCATAGCTTTAAAGTCTGATCACGGCGCATGAGGACACGGAATTTGCCTGACAACTTGTTTTGCAGCACCTACAACAACAAAATTCACGCAGCCACTTACCTAAGAACAAACCTTGATCTCCCCAACACCTCGTTCCTTGTTCTCCTTGGCAGTTTTGTCGAAACGGTAAAGCTTGCAGCGTCCAACAAACGAGACCTTCTCATCTTCTTCCCCTGTCTTGACTTCCACCAAATCAGGCAACGGTATCACAGGCTCAAAATGAGCATCCGGCACGAATTCTTCAGCTTCTTCATCTTCATCATTTGGCTGCTCTTTTTGAGACTCAGGATGATGATGCTGGGCATTGATCTGGAGAAGATGTTCAGCATGACGGGACCAAGCATCCGAATCAACCTTCTCACTTCGAGTAGGCGAGGATCGGTCGCCACGTAGACGCAATTCGCGCACTTCATTGGTCAAGCTGGACTAAAAACAACCAATGACTGAATGCGAATTTGTTCAAAAATTGAATATTAACTTACCACGCTGCGTTCAATGGATCGAAACGAATCCAACATAGACTTATGAAAAGCCAAGATCAAATCGTTGTGACTCTGCAACAGGCTTTCGATAGACATTTCGCTTCTTCAAACACTAAAATATAAAAGTTTAAGGGGTAAACAATCTCCATGAACGGATATAAATTAAACCAAAAATTTGATAGAAAGAGAGAAAATAGCTACATGCATACCGTATTTCTTCTATTAGAGCCGCCCTTGGCTTTGAGGTTCTCTATCTGGTCACGAGATTCTCGTGTCAGACTCATTGCTTTGCAAAAGTGTTATAAAAGTATTTTCCCAACTAATACAAGCTATACTGATTTCGCTCTTTCGATTTTGTACTCAATAGTCACGAAATCGAATCAAAATTTTTGATTTATGGAGAATTGAAAAATAAAACCACCGAAACTTCTTTAGCGGAAATAGGCTACTTACCTTCCCAACCTTTACCAACAATTGCTCAGCAATCATCGAAACAATATGTCGCAAGTCTCGATTTGAGACTTCGATCAATTTGAAATCCATTTTCTATCAGTAAAAATTTGTGGTCAAAAAAATTTTTTGGAAAATTTCTCGATAATGAAAAATTTTTTTTGGTGGGAAAAAAAATTCGTGTGTACATATAATTTAATGTGCGCCAACTCCTTGCGCGTCGGATAAAAAAAAGTTTAGTCGAAAACGAGGACTTTGAAGGGTGGGCACGGGCACTTTTTTGGAGGTGGTCAGAATCAAAAAATCCGAATAAAATCGGAAGAATTTTAAATGAATTTGAAATAAAATTTTTGTTGTCTCGCGAGGAAATCAAGAATTGGCGGGTATTATTGCATTCAAGAGTACTTATATAAGTAAATCGACTATGCTGAGCATGAATCTGGCATCAGATGCGCAAACCCGTGCTATGTACAGCTGGGGCTGATGCGCCATCGGCGGAGCGTGTACTCTAGTTTTGGCTATATGGCCAATTTCAAAATGGCTGGCCGTCTGCCCAACATGGATGGGCAAAGGGACAAAATGGACCAAAAGGGATAAAATTTTGTGGCGTTTCGTTTTTGGCAAAAGGGATAAAATTTCATAAGTAATTTTATCCCTTTTTTATCCCTCATTTTATCCCTTTTTTATCGGTTTTATCCCTTTTTTATCGGTTTTATCCCTTTTTTATCCCTTTTCTATTTTCACTTGGTTTTCACTATTTTTGATGTTTAGGCTCTGAATTTGACTGAAAATTGCCAAGAATACTAACCAAGCGAGAAAATAGCTGCAACTATGCGTCGGAAAAAGGTTTGTTCTGATTTTTAGCAGCGCCCAAATACCTGGTTAAATTCACATCTAGATTCTATTTGATCCAAATCACCATTCGACATTGCCATGGGCTCGCAGTAAAGAATTTGGATATCGTTTTGATATTCTCCTAGACAATGATCTGAGTACAGGAATGGTTGTATGCAATGTTGAAGGCTGTCGTAAGATATTTAACAAAGATGGCGTAAGCTCCTTGAGGTAATTTTTAAAATTCTCTTGACTTCCATTTATTCATATGCCTTTAGTTATCATTCACAATTTCATGCAAATGGGCTGCCTGCATCACAAGCCGAAATGGAGAAGTCTTTAATAAAGTTTGCTGTCTGTTCAACTCAGTCATTGAGTATTGCGGAAAATAGAGCCTTTGTAGCGTTCTTCGAAGAATTTCGAAAAATAGCGTAAAAATTCTTGTTTTTTCCCCAACTTTAAGGATAGTCTGTTTTGTTTAGCATCGATAACCATGAAAAGGGAATTGAAAAGCAAGCAAAAGACCTCCTACCATCAAGAAGAGCTCTTACTAGATGGGTTGATCTATCAGTAGATGGTGTTAAGCTTCACGTCCACGATCTTGTCTGCTGCCTAAAACGGTATGGTGGTGGCCTCACAGTTGACTTCGCAAAGAAACAGGTCGATTACATAGCGGTAACAGCCCACTTTCTCACTACAGAATGGTTTTTTTTATCTTTAAGTATATAATCACCATATAACGGTGTTTTAGGAAAAAAGTTGACTTTGTGATTCTCTTCGCACCAGTTCCTTTTGAAATGAAGAAGACTAGCTCCAACGTCAAGACTCTAGTAGAAGACGAGATGAAGCTCTTAGGGATTCATGAAGAAGATTGGAAGAAGCTCTTTGTCACCACTGATGAAGGAAGCAACGTCAATTGTCTTGGTGGAAAAAATCATCAGCCATGCCTAGCTCACGTCGGTGCCACGCTTGCTAAACGTACAACTCGCCTGTATAAAGACTCTCAACTCTCGGATGATCTAAAAAATGTGTGCCAGAGAATCGAATCTCAGCTTCAGCTAATGGAAAAAATTGTCGGAAAATTAAGGTTCATTTATATTTTTGTCTTTCCTATTACAGCCACAATTTTTAGAAAATATGATCAAATCGTTCTTGCGGCAGGAAAAGCGCTCAAGGCTCCAGTGGAAACCAGGTGGCTATCTTACTACAACATGGTGGAAGCAGTGCTCAAAAATTCGGATGTTTTACAAGAAGCCGTAGCACAGTTCTCTCCTCAGTTTGCAGCTCCACTAAAAGAGCTTATTGATCAGCGTTGCTTTTGTGAGTACTTGTCTGTTTTGAAACCAGTTGCGGAAATGGTGCTTGATGTGCAGGTACTTAAGTGCATGTTCTTTCTCATCATGATTTTTGGGTTTTAGAATGAAGCTGAGCCTACAACCAACAGAATACTAGAGCATCTGGCAAATATTTGGCTTAATTTGAAGAAAAAGGCTGAAGTCACTGATGGGAATTCACTTTATGGAATCGCGATGGCAGAGTCAGCCCTCGAATGCTTCAACAAAAAAATTGGTGATTGGTCTAAAGTGAATTGGCTACACTTTCCTGATGGAAGTCTTAACAAAAAAGTTGTGGTCTGCTCTACCTTTTTGGATCCTTTTATGCATGCTTGTCTAAAGAGTATATGTGCCGAAATACCTGGACTGAACTACCAAGAAGTATGTTGTTTTATTGCTCAAAACATAGTTTGATGTAATTTTCTTTCAGATAAAGAGTTTGGTTCTCGCAGAAGCTGTCAATTTGATGTCAGAAGATCCTGTTGAAATAACACCTAAAAAGCGGAAGTCAGCATTCAAATGTGTTCAGCCAAGTTCTATTGAAAGCGAATTAAATGCTTACACTTCATTGCCTTTGACAGAAGAGGATCCACTGGTATTCTGGACGAAGCATGAAAAGGTGAGCTAGTGATTCCTACCATTTCATAGCGGTTACTCATTTTTAGAGTTTCCCGTTATTGTCTTCACTTGCTCGTCTATATCTCGCAGTACAAGCTTCCAGTTCTCCTAGTGAGCGCGCATTTAAAGAACTCAGATGTGTGCTGGTAGACTTCACAAGAAACAGGATGAGTCCGGAAAGAATAGCTTCCTTAGTTTACTTGAGAAATATTTGTATGAAAGATTTTGCTTGACTGTTTCGGTATTTTTGCCTTTTGATGGAAATAAAGTCGAAGTGAGGATTATGATGATGAGAATTTATTTGAGGGTTATATGGAAGTTTGTGTAAGGTTTATGTAAGATTAGAATATCATACGACTAAGACATCAATTTATTAGAAGAGGCCGCTTGATTTTAACACATAGAAAAGGGATAAAAAAGGGATAAAACCGATAAAAAATGGATAAAACCGATAAAAAAGGGATAAAACCGATAAAAAAGGGATAAAATTTAAATGCAAAAATAATTCTCGTTTGAACGTTTTATCCCTTTTGGTCCATTTTGTCCCTTTGCCCATCCATGCTGCCCAACCCGAGTAAATTGTGAAGACTCCAGTGTTATATTTTGGCTTCAATGAAGTTAGGAAATCGAACGTCGAAATATTTGCGGTCCCAAAGCTTGCTGCATCTCTTTTGTCTGGAGTATACCACCAATTCAGTTTCTTGTTCCTATGACGTAAGCTGACGCCAACCCCCATTTAGGAGCGTTTCCTATATATTTACACCTTAATGATTACTGCATTAAGCAATTTCATAAACCAATAGAGTACACTTGAATTCGATGCAAGTTTGCTGCCTGATTTACCCTTTTTATTTTTGGAGGGCTTCCAGGGGGGGGGGACTTATATTAGGGGGAGGGGATGGGGCTTATAAGGAAGGGGCTTCTATTAGAGGAAATACGGCAACTATCCCAATACAGTCAACTCTCACAAGGGAAGTACCCTAAGGGTAGGTACCTACCCTAACGGGCATCCACCTCCAGAACCCAAAAATTCTAAATTACAGTAAAAATTAAATCAAACCATGCTATTCTGCCCAAAATCTTGCGCGGAACACGGTTTAACAATACCAAAATAGCGAATGTACCTGAATACCCAAAAAGATTGAGTTTGAACATAGTTTTGTTAACTGGGGCCTACCGCATAGAGAAACTCTGGTATGCATACATTTTTTATGCATCCAGAGTCACTTTTGAGTGATTTGTGTCTGGACCCCTACATCTCTCGAAATTGCTTTACAAAATCTTTTTTTGCAACTTAGCTAGTAAATGGCGGTCAACACTTTTCAGAAATCTTTTTCGACTGAAATCCTGCGGCATCTTCATGGGAGCAGAATTTTTTTTGAAAGCTATGTTCAAATCCTAGGTCAAATGGATTAAATCCTTAGGTTAAATCACCTTGCTTCAACAAAGCCATATGTCAAATTTTGGTCAACTTTTTTTGCAAACAAATTTAGCATTATCCAAAAAGTATGTTTAAAGCAGGTATAAGCTGCCAAACCGTTTAAAAGCATGTTTTACAGCAATTTTACGACATATAATGATTCTGCACAAATTTTATGCGGTACATTTAAAAATTTTAGTCTAAAAATTATACTGCATATTTTACGTTTTTAGCGCATATTTAAGCATTTTTAGCGCATATTTTATGCGCATATTTCGCATTTTTTAGTGCATAGAATTTGGGGCCCTACTTATTATCGATTCTCGGACTTTTATCGGCTTGACCTTCGCAACTGCTCCAATTAACCTATGTTTGGAACTTGGTTGGGTTTTGAGGTTTGCTCCACTATGTCCGAGGGTCGGCACCGTGTTGCACATTCTTTTTACTAATTCATTGCCAAAACTGAGTTACCCAATTAGATTCCTTTCCAAATCATTTCAGAAATTCAAACAAGTTGAAGCTAACGATTGATGCTTAAATCAAAATCTATCTTTGTTTTCCTTGAATGATACGGAAAAATGCCTCTTTTTTGCGAAAATGTACCCCTTTTTTCGATTTAGTCAAAAAGGCGAAAAAGCCTAAAGATATTTGACTGATAACAAAGTCCTCAAAAATCCGATTCTTCAAAAAATCATCAAAAAATCCGAAGTTACAGTTTTTTTTTAATTTGAAGATGCGAATTATCAGCGATTTCGCATATGACCCCAAAAATCATCCACACACTAGAATCCTGACGGGGTGGACCTAGCAAAAGCGAGTTTTTTTGAAATCACTATCATTATCCTTTTTCTCGAAAATTATCACTATCATTTTCCAAACACTGGTATTTACATTGAATATCCTAGGACTTACTTGATTCAAGCTGCTCTACTTCATCTCCCATATAGGCGGCATACCTGCCGACTCTTGCTGTTCGACCCTGGACTATTATACGAGCCTGGACTATGCCATCACCTAAATACTACCTAGGTGATTGGGTACCATCTCCTAGATACCATTACGTGAGTACCACTAAAAAAAGGAATGACTGTGTACTGTATAGAAGTAACAAAATGTGCCCTAAAAAAGAGTCAAAAGGTCAAAGCCTTGAAGATTCTAGGAAATTTCGAGCCAGGGAGACACCTTTGAGCCCGTCCTAACAAACACTGGTCCACCCTGCGCCTAAGGTTTCGCCTAAGTTAGAAAAATGACAAAATTCAGCTTTGAAATAAAATTTTAACATATGGGACCCAAATGAGATTAGGCTCAAGCAGAGACGTTGAACACGATAAAAAAGGTGTTTTCACCTACTTTTTTCTATAAAAAATCGATTTTTTTTAAATCTTGAATTTTGTACTTTTAGTTGATTTTTGTTTATTATAACTTAGTCAATCAGATGTTGAAGGTACCTTGACCCCAAAAAGATGGAATTTGAACATAGTTAACTACGCATAAAGAAACTCTGGTCTGCATACATTTTTATGCATCAGAGTCACGAACATAGTCTGGTATGTGGTGTGCGCATCTTAACTCCAAAAATTTCGGGGCGCAGGGGCTTGAGAGTTAGATGCGCACTCAACCTTAGACATGTGGGAAATACGTTGGATAATATTCGCTACATAAAGTTTTATTGATATTGTTCTGTGGCAGAACGTTAGAAAAGTAAATATTTATATTCTTCGACTGTCTTACCATGTTTTTCAACTGGGCCGTGACAAAAATAGACTCTATATGCATTTTATGGTCAAGAGTACTTCTCGGAATCATGTCTAAGGCAAGTGAGTGCGCGCATCTCTAACTCTCAAGCCCCTGCGCCCCGAAGCCTGGAGTTGAGATGCGGGCGGGTTGGTATTGTAAACTCAAGCCGATTTTTTATTTATTTTTCATTCACAGAGGTTTTTCATTCATTCTACCAGGGACTCCGATCTGCACTGGATGTCTGAGAAAAAATTGCTTACATATTTCACGGAAAAAGGTCTTATGGTCTAAAAATAATATTTTGCTTTCAAAATTTATGAACAGTGGTACCTTACCAACGATAGTATCTGAACCCAGTGTTGAACCGTTTTTTAGTTGCATTTCTTGCTGCACATATCAAAACACTAGAAGTACGATAGCTGGAAAATCTGAAAACCAATCTACTAATGCGTGCTACAAAAATGTGACTAAGCTCCTTCAATGATAAATGAGCCCCTTCAAAAATGGTTAAATTTAGGGTAGGGACCCAACCCAACAATACAATTTCGATACAATCGATACAACAAATTTCTCTTCCCTTATTTTCTTAATGAGAAAAGCCTTAAAGTTGCCTTACACACCGCTCAACCACAAACAACGACCGGATTTATAACTTATATTTATTGCATCAAAGACACGAGAACAACAGAAACAGTATTCTAACATAACAATTTCAAAGGATAATATATTGTAGCCGGAAACATCACCTTCATCCTTCTTCGATTTGACTCCAACAGCATGACACCATGATTAATAGTGCAGCGATAGCGATCTTGCATGACACCTGACAGAGCACCACGTCATAGCATACCGATTAACGCACAGACTGATGCCCGATTGTATTCAGATTACTCTGTTTCCAGTTCCATCGCATCATGCTGTAACATTAAATTATGGCTCCTGCCTAACAAAACTTTGGCATTCAAGGGTGGGTTTTCGAAGATTTGTTGATTTACTGGTAGACATTGCGTTTTCAGGAGAACGGTGCACGTCGGGAAAGAAAAGCAAAGAGCGCATCACAGTTTTTGTCGGGAGCAACGTGAGCGGAACCGAAAAACTGACCTTTCTGGTGATCGGCAAGTTGATTTCTTGAGCAACGAATTAAGGCAAAAAAGAGTCGGGTTGTTGGGTTCTAAGAAAAAACGCCAAAAAATTGGCCGTGGTTGGGTTTCTGGAAGCTGCTTTTTTAGCAGCCAAAAATTTGGGCACACACAGCACCAGCCAGTTCTTCTTTCTTTTTCTTTATTCTTCCAATTATTAGCTAGCTATATTGGTGGTGTGGGGTTGAACCTATTACTCCCAAGCCAGGCAGTTGTTTTGATAGGCTTTTGGTTTGGTTCTATGCCTATTTCTGTGAATCACCCTTATAATGCTTGTAGTGCTGGAATTTGTTGTTTACCAAAATTAAAGCAGGTGTCCACTTAACAAAGAAAAGGACTGGGCAGCCAAACAAGCCAAAAAGCTGTTGAAATAGCCCAAAAAACTAGCCAAAAGCACTTTGTGGAGGGTTCAATTTTGCGTTAAGCAACTAACAAAGTCCAAAACTTTATAGCCAAACCCAAAATTTGTGTCCTTGCACGAAAACCAAGTTATAGAGAAAAGAAAATAGATTTTTTATAAAAAAATAAAAAGGGCAAGCAAGCAAAATTTACTGTCGGTGGCCCATTCGCGATCGCAACAGCGCCAGCACCTGGGCTCAACCACCCGTGTGACGTTACCTAGGTATTACCGCCTGAGTACCACTACCAAAGTTTCTTTTCAAAGCATGGTGCTTATTAGAAGGAAATACAGTAAATACTCCGGTATTGGGTTTTTGATAGGTCAAGTCATTGTTTTGGTAATATTACACTGGGGTCAGGTCACGATTATGAGTAGGATACAATAGTTTTCATTTAATTTCGGCTACATCCAAAACTATGGATTCTAAAGGTGGATACCTGTATAGGAAAAGTACCAGGTGGTTTTTCTAACTATTCTGAGGCTTCCTGGTCCTTTAAAAACTTCTTTGGCGAAAAAAACAGTGTTTGCTACCACTGGGATTAACCTTAAAAATTTGGAGGATCAATTTACCGGGGAATCAATTTGTAGAGGACCAGTTTACCTAGAGCCGAATTTACCGCAGATGAATTTACTTAGAGCCCGTTGTTTTCTCTGTGGCTACTACCTTCAGATGTCTGACTTAGGTTGAATTGGAAGAACGGCGTACGAGGCGACGTCCATAATCAAAGAGCACACAGCCCACATATTAAAAAAAAGAAATGTGATCAATCATAATGATGGAATTTATCGTGTACAAGTAAGACATTTATTTTGGAGAATAACAATTCAATACAACACAGATTTGTTCACAAGATATCTTCAGTACTCATAGGACATAGGATAATGGTAGAAGAGGTCCTTGTTGTTATTGTCATCTGTCTCATTATTCTCCATCTGGCTCAGCTTTTCCATCAGCAGATCGTAGACGGAAATAAATTGGCTGCCACTTCCTGCATCCTTATCGCCTGTTTCTGTCATTGGATCGAAGATGCTCAAAGCAGAATCGCCGTTGATATCGCTAAACTGATTTGACGCCTGTTCGTTCACTTGTCAGCTCCGGATTTTTCTTCACTTGCCTAAAAACAACAATAGAAGCAGATCAGTAGAGACAGGTTCCTGTTCATTGCCTCACTAACTAAGGAATTAGGAATAATACAAACTTGAAACTAAGGAATTAGGAAGAATACAAACTTAAAAAATCCAATAATATTATGAATAAATAGGTTCTGTTAAGGAGGATGTTCGAAGCTCCAGATCGATAAACCGACTGACCTCGAAATGTAGGTATAAAAGCGGAAATTAGAATTACACAAGATAACATGCATATACCGTACTTCCTCTAAAAAGCGCGCATGCGCGCTTTTTTTCGAACCTCTAAAAATCGGAAAAATTTAAATTCGATCTTGAGATTTTTGGGTGCTTAACCAAAATCTAAAAAGTGGAATCAGTAGAGCTCATGGGAGTTAAGAAAATGCAATAAAAAGCTTTGCAAAATATTTTCTCTGAGCTGAGATATAGGTCCTCAAAGTAGAAGGTGCGCTTACTAGAGCATGCGTTATTTACAGGAAGTTTATATATATCGTATTTCCTCTAATAGGAGCCCATGGGTGCTTATTTTTCAAACCCCCAAAAATCTGAAAAATCTGGGGTTGATCTCAAGACTTTTGCGTGAAATTTCAAAATGTAAAAAGTGCAGGAAATACAGGTCTTCAAAGTTAGGGGTGGGCGCTTATTAGAGCATGGGCGCTAATTAGAGGAAATACGGCATATATACACGAATAACTAAGTTTGTCAGGTCAAAGCTCAAAAAGCTGCCACCAATCTTCCATCACAACTCAGCTACAATGGATGCAGAAAGCCAAAGTCGGTAATCCAATTCTAAAATTTCGATTTTCCTGTCAACTATTGGAAATTTGTTTTTAACATGACAACGACCTTGAGGGCAAAAAAACACTTCAGGAAACTAAGACACAAGCCATGGAACCGCAAATATTTCGACGTTCGATTTCCTAACTTCATTGAAGCCAAAATATAACAGTGGAGTCTTCACAATTCACTCGGGTTGGGCAGACGGCCAGCATTTTTGAAATTAGCCATATAGCCAAAATCTGGCCATTTTCAGTCATTTCTTCCACAAATTTTTACTGATGGAAAATGGATTTCAAATTGATCGAAGTCTCAAATCGAGACTTGCGACAATTTTGTTTCGATGATTGCTGAGCAATTGTTGGTAAAGGTTGGGAAGGTAAGTAGCCTATTTCCGCTAAAGGAGTTTCGGTGGTTTTATTTTTCAATTCTCCATAAATCAAAAATTTTGATTCGATTTCGTGACTATTGAGTACAAAATCGAAAGAGCGAAATCGGTATAGCTTGTATTAGTTGGGAAAATACTTTTATAACACTTTTGCAAAGCAATGACTCTGACACGAGAATCTCGTGACCAGATAGAGACCCTCAAAGCCAAGGGCGGCTCTAATAGAAGAAATACGGTATGCGTGTAGTTATTTTCTCCCTTTCTATCAAATTTTTGGTTGAATTATATCCGTTCATGGAGATTGTTTGTTCCTTAAACTTTTGTATTTTAGTGTTTGAAGAAGCGAAATGTCTATCGAAAGCCTGTTGCAGAGTCACAACGATTTGATCTTGGCTTTTCATAAGTCTATGTTGGATTCGTTTCGATCCATTGAACGCAGCGTGGTAAGTTAATATTCAATTTTTGAACAAATTCGCATTCAGTCATTGGTTGTTTTTAGTCCAGCTTGACCAATGAAGTGCGCGAATTGCGTCTACGTGGCGACCGATCCTCGCCTACTCGAAGTGAGAAGGTTGATTCGGATGCGTGGTCCCGTCATGCTGAACATCTTCTCCAGATCAATGCCCAGCATCATCATCCTGAGTCTCAAAAAGAGCAGCCAAATGATGAAGATGAAGAAGCTGAAGAATTCGTGCCGGATGTTCATTTTGAGCCTGTGATACCGTTGCCTGATTTGGTGGAAGTCAAGACAGGGGATGAAGATGAAGAAGCTGAAGAATTCGTGCCGGATGTTCATTTTGAGCCTGTGATACCGTTGCCTGATTTGGTGGAAGTCAAGACAGGGGAAGAAGATGAGAAGGTCTCGTTTGTTGGACGCTGCAAGCTTTATCGTTTCGACAAAACTGCCAAGGAGAACAAGGAACGAGGTGTTGGGGAGATTAAGGTTTGTTCTTAGGTAAGTGCTGCGTGAATTTTGTTGTTATAGGTGCTGCAAAACAAGTTGTCAGGCAAATTCCGTGTCCTCATGCGCCGTGATCAGACTTTAAAGCTATGCGCCAACTTTCCGATCTACTCAGCCATGACTCTTAAGCAGAAAGACAATTATCCGGCGGTCTACACATGGGTTTGCAAGGTTGGCTTTTTAATCTGGCTCTTTCGGTCTGCAAACGCAGTTTTTAGGACTTCAGCGACGATGACTACAAGAAAGGATCGGATGAAATATTTTTGGCTCGCTTCAAATCGGCTGACATTGCTAAAGAGTTCTATAATCAGATGATGGAAGCGATCAAGAGTACTGAGGAAGCTGCCTGATCCATATTTGACCTTTATTCCTCGTTGCTTCTCGTTGTCATTGTGGTTACAATAAAGTTGTTTTGTTCTGATGGTATGTGTCTATACAGTTGTGTGGACATAATTTGGTTAGCGGTGTCGGCAGCTGCAACTACTTTTTTGGGTGGCCGTCATTTTTCGCTCTAACATTTTCAATTATTTTAACATTATTTTAATTATTTTAAATCTATCTTATGGTTTCTTTCTCGTATATTGCCCTCTGTTTGGTTCTAGATATTCCCGTCCGATTTTGACTGATAATGAAACGGGCATGGCTTACTGCTCGGATTGCTTTCTTGTATTACCCTATTAACTTTTAATAATTTCAAACCTTTGTCTACGCCTTATGATATTTTGCTGTTGGGCTCTAAAGAATTGGTGAAGCATGCACTTAATGGTGACCCGTTCCAAGCTTGTTTATCTTCATTTACCTCCACTCCTACAAATGTTTGAATGTAAGGTTAAGCTTTGGGTGGAACTTTAATCTTGAGTCTTGTTATTTGTTTTTTATGGATTTTTTACTTGGATTGCTCTGAAGCTTGGTTCATTTAATGTATTGTCGATGTGAATTTTTATGTACCGGTGTTTAAGTAAACAGACATTTTTGGTTGAGTTTCACCATGAACCTGACTCTTTTTCAAAAATATTGCGCTTGTAGAATTGACAACAATGCAAGGCAAACTAATATTTATTCAATAAATTTATATATTTAAATACTTCAATGGATCGCAGGCAGTGGTAGGAGTCCACCGGAATATCTTTGCGATGAGTATTAGCACTTAGATAGAAAAGACAGGAAAACCCGAGAAAAATAATTAAATATTGTCAATGGAGTACTAGAAATCTTATATTTTATTGAAAAAATATGAATTTTTAGTGGTCATGTAGGTGCTCCAGCATGCTCAAAGTTGAAGTCCTTGAGGTGTTTTGTGCGTGAGTCTATGTGCTTGATGTATTTGTAGCCGGAGCGCATCATGAAAGCACTCAGACATACAGCTGCTATAGATCTCCCGGCTGAGTTTAGTCTAAAAATTGGTTCCGTTTATGCACTCTCAAGCAATAGTGTGAAATGTAAGTCGAAATCATATTTTCAAAGTCTCGGTTAGGGATAGGTGCGGCTTAGGAAATACTGAAACCTGTGAGATATGCAACTAAGTGTGCTTGAATTTTTTTACCGAAGCTTTGTTTCAAGATCAGTGTTTCCGAAAATAACACTTAACACTTTGCTTTTAAAATTTAACACATACTTTTTTTCATATATTTTGTTTTCTTATCTCAGATGTCTTTACACCATTTTGTAGCTGAGATTTTTTTCTATCGATTGAGTGGTCAAACGCCTTAGTTAAAAATAAATTTTGACATAATCACACCAAGTTTTTAAAAAGTCAAGTGTTAAGTGTACACTTGGTTTTTTTAAACACTGAGAAAAGAAAATAAAATACAGTCAACTCTCGATAATCCTTCATCTCGCTAATCCGTCACGCTTGATTATCCGTCACCTTCGTGACGATTTGGTTGGTTTTGCCTCAAATAAGGTAAAACGTCACTCGCTAATCCGTCATCTCGATAATCCGTCACCCTTGATAAATACTTAAATGGTGAACAGTATCAATGAATCAACTCTTGTTAATCCGTCACTTTATGTTTTCGTGCATCTTTTTTTGTTTTAACTTACCGTTGAGTACTCCCAAATGTGCGAACAAGAAGCAAACACTGGAAGAGTAGAAAGCAATACTTGATGCGGCGGCCAAAAACTCCAATCGTTCTGCGCTAGCCAAGCAATTCGGTGTGCCTAGAACAACTATTAACGACATTTTGAGCCAGAAACAGAGTATCCTCAGTGCAATCGACGGTGGAAGTGAAGCCAAGCGTGCGCGACTGACATCCGGCAAGCATCAACAAATGGAAGAAGCACTTATCCGGTGGCACAAACAAATTAGGAGTGTAAATGTTCCAGTGAGCGGTGAATTGCTGAAGGTTAGAATTTTTTGCCCTGCGTGGTTTTTGTGTTTGTTCAAGTAAATGTGATGGTCATGCGACCTTTGTAAGGAAAAGGCGCTGGCGATAGCGAATAAGCTGGAATTCGTCGACTTCAAAGCTAGTGAGGGATTTTTGACCACTTTCAAGGGCCGTCATGGAATGAAATTCAAGACAGAGCAAGGTGAAGCTGGGTCGGTCGATGTCGGTTCTGTTCGTGAGTGGATAGAAAAAAGTCTTTTCGAGGCACTGGCGCACTTCTCAGCAGAGGATATTTTCAGTGCGGACGAAACGGGATTGTTTTGGCAGCTATTACCAAACAAGACAATGGCTTTTAAGGATTCGTTTTTTCATGCCCCTTTGCTTAGTTTTGCGCTCATAGGCGACAGATGCAGAGCAAGCAACGCATTACCGTGCTCGTCTGTGCTAATATGTCGGGATCGCAAAAGTTGCCGCTGCTGGTGACTTTAAAATCGGTAAAGCCAAGATGTTTCAAGAATGTAAATGTGCCGGTAGAGTACGAAGCCAACAAGCCGGTAGAGTACGAAGACCTTTCTTTTGTTGAATTGTTATGGGTGTTCAAATAAACAGTGCTTTTGGTTGAATGAACGGATTTTAATCGCTTAATGTTGTAGAGTGGAGTTCTTATCGAACTGTTCATGTAAATCTGTATTTTCGGTAATAGTTATGTGCTTCCTGAGCTGTCACTCGATAATCCGTCATCTCGCTAATCCGTCATTCTTGATAATCCGTCACCCCACGGCCGGTCCCAAGGAGTGACTGTATATGACAGAATGGCATGTGTTAAGTGTTAAATGCAAAGTGTTAAGTGTTATTTTCGGAAACACTGTTCAAGATAAACCTGTCTATAAGGTACCGTGTACAGTCGAGTACCGATATAACGGCACCAGGGTGACCCTTTTTCCAGATAAACCCGGCATTTGGCGGGTTTTTGAAATGTGCCGGGTTTTGCCGGGGTTTGACATTTTCGCGGGGTTTTCGCCGGGGTTTCTTCATTTTTGCCTTGTATTTGCTGATTTTACAATGCTCTTATAATATTTCGTATTTCGTACACCGGAATTGCCGTATCCAAATCTGATGAAATCGCTGAAATTACTTAAGAGACGCCTTGAATTTTCCATGAACGATGAATACTGATGAAGAAACAAAACGGATGTTGAGCAGACTGGAAGAACAAGGTGGGGTCGATATTCTTTGTGCTACTGAAGAAGCTGGTTTCCATTCTGCTCTCTATCTTCTCGTCAAATGCCTTCTGCGAGTCGGTTTTCTCGGTGGTCAAGAATGTCAAAAACGATGAAAGAAACCGAATGAAGATCAAGCTAATGAATTCTCTACTGTCAATTAAATTCAATGCAGATTTTGATTGTATTTAGGCTTATAAAATGTTTCTGTCGAGTCCCAAACTGTTGGAACAAGTGAAGGGTGGTGAAAAATATGAGAAATAAAGAAATTTACAGCTGAATTTTGTTTGCATGTCTTAAACTTTTTCCGCCGTGTTTTTGCCGGGGTTTTCGGCTAAAATACCGGGTTTTTGCCGGGTTTTTTCGTCGCGGCGCCGGGTTTTCATAAATCTGTAAAGGTCACCCTGAACGGCACCCCAATAAGATCGTTCCCGCGTTGGGTCCGACACTTTTTTTACCTTGATTTTTGATGGCTTTTGCCAGTTCTGTTTTGACAGTGTGGTCCCAAATATCGCAAAGATTCCGATTAATTCCAATTAATGAGGTGTCATAGAGTCCGGATAATTGAACTCCAAGTTCGTAAAATTTCTGGTTTTGAGCCTGGGTTCGGGTACCCTAATAAATTCGGGTTCCGGGGTGCTTGACAACACTACCTTTAAGCTTGCAGGATTCAACACCAAAGTCCAAACTTTGCTCTTGAATATTTGTGCATGTATAAGATATCTTTGCTTTTTCCATCATATCAAATCATGATTGGGTTCAATTTTCTGGGGTTATCCACGTGTTAACTGTTTAAGTTAGGTTTTGCTTACCCCCAAGGCAAAATACTGATCATAAGCCAAAATGTTTTTCGGAAAAAGTGTAATGTTTGAAAAAAAGTGTAAAGCTATTTTTAGACTGTACATTCCGGGCCCAGGCTTCCCAAATTAGACAATTGAGATTTTTGGTCAAAATTGGTGGCGAAAATTTATTTTTCGATTTTTTACAAAAAAATTGATCCAAAGGTCAAGTCATCAGTGGTACCGAATCGAGTTATAAGTCTTTCCTATGCTCCCGTATCCCATGACTTCAATCCGACCCAAACATTTTATTAACCAACCTCTTGGGCAAGAAGCTTTTTAGTAGGATGGTTAGGAGGATAGACCCAAAATTGAAGACTACTGAAGCAAACACACTATATTCCACTCTGTTCCACGCATTTAGGTGATACAAATGGGGTCTGAAGAACACAAAAAAGCCTAGGCCAAGATGGGAATTGAACAGGATCACATTACTCAATGCCATATCATAGACTGGGAAAAACCTGTAAAATTGGCATGTAAATTACTTTTTTGCTGATATTGGCAAGTTCTTTTAGTTTAATATCAGACCTGCTTATAATTGTAGGAGTGAAGAGATGGGCAGTAAATAGCGAGTGACTAACAGCTCCACTGGCTGGAATATAATGCCTGAATAGGGTCCTTTTTGATATGCTCGGCAAAAGTTGCCGCCTATACTCAGACAGCCAGTTCAACATTTTGTGCTGAAAATATTGAAAAAATATTTGCTCTTGAATTGTGAGTAATCAAAAAAATTGCAAATTTTTACAAAAGAAGATGCATGTTCACAGGCGGAATCGAACTTTCACGATTTCTTCTCCAAACAAAAAAGAATCATGTTTATAGGTGGAATCGAGCTTGGGCTGTCGAGCTGGCTACTTGTTGGCCGAACAATAGCTCATACAGTCAAACCTCGATTTAAAGGGGCATGCCCATGCTAATAAGAGGTGGTGCGCAGGTGAATTCAGTATGTGTCTTTTGGCATTTTATCAGTTTAAAATTGCTGAACAAAACTGAATGCCTAAAATTAAATTCTTTTCCTTGTTTTGAAAGATTTTCAACTTGAAAAAACCATGCCTAAAATTAAATTCGTTTTGAAAAAACCAAGTTGAAAAATCCGGGTTCAATGATTAGGCAAAAATTTTGAATTCCCGGGCACCACCTCTTATTAGCGTGGGCATAATTTAAGTTCGTTCACGCCTATGGTCCGAAACTTTTTTACCATAATTTTTGAAGTCTTTTGTCAGTTGTGTTTTAAAACTGTGATCTCAAATATTTAAAACAATCGGCAAAATCAGAATCGTTGTGATATTTGGGGATCAGAGTGTAAAAACAGAACTGGCACAAAATTTCAAAAATCACGATAAAAAAGTGTTGCACCCTAGGCATGAAAGAACTTGAGGTAGCGACCGTTGAAGCGAGGTTTGATTGTGATGATTGAGTTTGCGGAAAAGCTGAAAAAATTCTGAGCGAAAATAATTATTAGTAATCCATTTTTTCGGAGCAGAAATAATCTTTTTTCGTAGCACACTTTAGCCTTTTCCCAATCCGAGTTTATTTAAGCTCCAAATGATATGCTTAAGTTCCACTTGTGGTTCAAAAAGTATAGGGCAAAGTGTATTTTGTTTTGTTTGGAAGTTCTAAGGCAAAAATATCGCGAATATTGGTTTGCTATAAACAAGAAAAAAGAAACAAACCTATTTGTCAAAAGAAAAGATCTGGTTCCTTAGGTTTAGCAACAGTAGTGGCTTGCAGCTGTTTCAACAACAACATTCCAAATTCACACACATATACTTGCATGTAATAGCAAAGAAAAGAAGATATTTGATCCAGTAAGAAGACACCAAGGCGCCATTTTGAACACTCATTATAAAAATCACTTATTTATTAAACACTCCTTTTGTAGCAGAAATATCCAGGAAAACCATGCATGTGCAAACAGCAAATTGTGCTACTTCGGTTGTTTCTCAGCCAAACATGCCAAAAAGTTTTTAAATTTTTAAGTCAGATGGTCAAAATTAAACATGAGTTTGATTCAAAATAAAGAAAATCTTTGAAACAAGTCTATATATGACCATTTTGGTAAATGTTCTACTGAGCAATGACCACTTAAATGGCCACTTAAAAGTAGTCGGCCAAAGGTCTAATAGTCAGCCAAAAATTAACATGTTCGAAAATTTCGGGAAACAAAAGTCTCAGACCACTTGAAGTATAAACAAAGGTTGAAAAATACAAGCCTATGAATTCAATTAGAAGATTTTCGGTATTTAATATTGGGTTGTCTCATAATTAATGAGACTTTTTCGATTTGTCGTGCATTTAACCAAAACACTTTATTTGTCAACAAACATTCAACAGTTATTCATCAGGCGGATATTCGCCGTCGTACTCGAAGCCTAATTCCCACTTCTGCGGCCAAATGTCGATGCCTCGCTCATAAAATTCTGGTGTCTTTGATGCAATCCAAGCTTTCACGTCATCGGCAACTTCATTAAATGTTCTGTAAACCTTCCCGCGTTGCCAGTTGCTGAGCGAACGATTCAAATGGTAATCGGTAGGCGCTTCAGTAGGCGAGTAGGGTGGATGTGGCAGCAGTTCCCAGACAAAGTCTTGTATTGCTTGGAGCACGTCAGCGCGGATATGAGGCCTTGCATTGTCTTGGTGGAAGATGATGGAATCTTTCTTTTCCGGCCGCTTCACTTCAATAGCACGACGAAGACGATCAAGCTGAGCCAGATAAACGGATCCATTTAAATTGTATTCTGAACTGATAATAATTTCTATATCAAAAGCCTTGCTATCAAACACAGATGTCAACAAAATTGATCGAATTCAGCCAAAATAGAGCAGAAGAAATAATAGCTGGAAAATTGTCATCTGCATAATATTCTCTTCGTTTCACATTTACGTTACTTACTTTGTCTAATTGTTATTGTCAGTACAGAGGCACCATCTATAATAAAGAAATCAGATGATTACGCTATGTAAATTTTGTAGTGCGTGGCGTAGAGTGTAAGTAAACCTCCTTAGAGGTTGAATCTTAATCCAGGTTTTTCATTTTTCACTCCACGTTCTTTTTTAACCCCAGGAGTAGTGTTGTTCTTGTTACTTTTAATCGGTATATCGGTGACACATAATAAGTCCTACAGTACTTCCTTTCTAGTTGTTGCTTTCTATCGGTATCGCGATAAAGTTTTATGTCAGAGCAACCCTTATTTAGGCAACATTCATTTTGCATTGAGTTGCATAGAACATGGTCAAACAAAAACACGAAAAGCAGTGTTTCTAATACTATTCAACTTTTTTATAAAATGGATGACCGCCACAATGATTTCAACCTTGCAGATCAATTTACCGTCGCCCATTTTTTTTGGGTTTTTCACCTTTTTGTATGAAATTTTTAATAATTTTTCCACTTAAAGTACTTTTTTATGTGAATTTTTTGTGACGCCCCCTGAAATTTTTTTCAGAAATCCGAATAAAAAACAGAATTCACAAGGTGATCCAAGAAATTCCTAGGATTTTCACGGGCCTATATGATAACGGGGGGAAGGTTTGCCTTGGTCCCCCTGTTGTTTTTTCGCCGATTTTTGCAAGAACATTTATTACCGATCTGCTCAACACCGTAAAATCAACAACAAAATTATGACTCATATATTTTCGACATCTGCTCATAAAATTTGTTTAGATAGTTCCAATTCTTTGCCCGACAATTTTGGCGGAAGACGGATTCTGAAATGCAGGAGGCGAGAAGCCTCATTGCTTGTACCATATAACCGCTTTATTTTGTGCTTCAAATGAGCCCAGAATCCTTCATATTTGTTTGTGTGCACTCTCAAAGGCAATTCGCTATATAAATCAATTAAAGTATAAATGTTCTTGCAAAAATCGGCAAAAAACTCCCCAAATCATATAGGGCCAAGAATTTCCTAGGATTTCAATTCAAAAGCTTTTCAGAAAAGCCACTAAACACAGAATGTCAAACTGGCTTCTATTAAAAAGTCACTAGATATTTGAATTTTTACTGGCTTTTTACTAATATACTGAATCTAGACAAAACTCCATTTTTATTGTTTTTTGCTTAAAGGATTGCGAACACTGATTTCGAACAACCATCGTTTTTCAAAAATCTGTTTTTACAGATCAATTTTTCTCGCCGACAATATTTTTTTGGTATACAATGTCGAAAACAAGATTTTCACTTGGTCCCCCTGTGGTTTGGGCCATAATCTCTGGGTGTCCCTGGATGGGCAAGGCCTAAGACACACGCGGACCAAGCAAAAATCGTGTTTTTTACATGATGCACTGAAAAATATTGTCGGCGAGAAAAATTGATCTGTGAAAACAGATTTTTGAAAAACGACTTATGAAAAAGTTATGGCCGTTTGAAATCCTAGGAATTTCTTGGACCACCCTGTGAAAAAAATTGTGGGTGGTCGCCATTTAGGGTGGTTTGCAATTGCTATCCTTTTTTATCCTAATTAATATTGACTCTTACTAGTGTCTTAAATCATCATATTTCTCTATTGATATTTCAGGAGGTTATTTTTTTCAACTCTTTAAACATTTTGGCCGGGAAGAGGGTGGTAATTGGTGGTTAATATAAAAAACAGTTCTTCTTTACAATCCCCTTTTTTTCAAACCAAATAAAATAGAGTTTTTTTATTCTTTAACGGAATCAATATCAACACCAAATAAAAAACATAAGCGAATAAGCATTTCTTAGCCATGTCCAGCATTTCAAGCTTCTTGTTGTCCCATGCTAGCCTCACTCAACAACTCATCCAGCAATTCATTAGAGGCTTGAACTTGTGCACTCTTTTCCAACATATCCTCTTGCTGCCCCTCAGCCACTTCTCCAGTCTCCCCCTCAGCTCCACCCTCAATAGCTGTTGCATTAGAAGAGGCAAAGAGGGACTGGACGATGTCCATGGTTGAATCAACACCTTCTCTGACCACCACATTAGCTGTGATACCGCCTCCCCTCCTGCACGGTTAGGGTTGCGGTCCATCTTCACCTGCAGAAAGTGAAAATAATTAATTTTTGGGAGTGACACACAAATCTCCTACCCTCTTGGCTGTAGCTTCGAAAAAGGAGCTTGGCTGACCATCCGAATCACTGTCCAGTCCAATGACATTGCCCTGGTCGCCGAACATTTCTAAAATGTGATTATTTTACATTGAAATCAAGTCAGCCAAGAGGTCTTGAAGTCCAGCTTTGTGGAGAAATACTCACTTTCAGCATAGCTCTTCAAAATCTGCATGGTCTTTAGAGGCAAGTCATGGTGAAGGGCATATCGTTTGCCATGGCCTTCTCCATGAGACTCAACCACGTGCTAAATACAAATATTTTTATTTTATTTTTGTAAAAAATGCAGGTCTCCAGAATTAATACCAACCTGTTCAACAGCCTGAAAATTTCACAGTTAATATATATGTTTTGGCTTAAATTAGTTTTTAACTGTATCTACAGTCTGATCTCGATCTAGTGACCCCATTCAAGTTCTTTCCCGCCTACGGTCCGACACTGTTTTACCCCGATTTTTCAAGTCTTTCACTAATTCTATTCAGACAATATGGTCCGCAACATAGCAAAAATTTTGCCGATCGTTCTTTAGAGTCCTAAACTTTTTATTCTTCAATTAATTACTTGTTAATTAATTGCAGCCAATGTCAGAAGGGGTCACTAAATTGTAGTTCTTTCTTATTTATAGGAAAAAATGTTAGGATTCTCAGGAGATCGATCGACGAAATCGGAATAATTGCGATATTTGGGACCAGATTCTCTGGCAAAACGAATAAAATACTTGTAAATTGGAATAAAAATGTCGGACCCTGGGCGCGAAACGAACTTGAAATGTAGTCAGTGAATCGATTGTAATCACGATTACCTTCTCGCTCAAGTAAAAGACTTGGGCATCACAGACCAAACATTTGTAGTACTCCTCACTCAGATCGTCATGGCTGTAGAGATGGTCAGCCAGCAACACCTTGTTCTCAAAAGCTGCAAAACACACCTTGCACACTGTTGACTCATTTCTAATAGCTGTCGGGTAGTCTGAAATATGAAGAATAATGGTAAAAAAACATGAATTACACTTCATACGAGTTTGTTGCAGACATGTCAACTGTTCAATGAACTGTATATGTCCACAGTTAACTGTGTAACTGGCTTGGCCTTACTTAATCGAAATTGAAACCCAATATTTTCGGGTCGCTTCACTGGATCCAGACTCAAAACCCAAAATTTTACTGGTTTAGATCCCAATTACGTTCACAGTTAACTCTATATTAGCGAAGAACTATAACTTACAAATTTTGATGCCATTGTAAAGAAGAAAAGGCTGGTGTTTCCTTCGCTCCTCCCTCCTTCTTCTTTTCTCCTCTATCAATTTGTTGCTGGCGACCAGTCGAAGGGCTTTCTTGCTTAAACGTTTGTGTTCACTCAACGCCTTACTCCTCATCTCCTCACTCAGGGCTTGCTGCCTCTCCTTGTACTGTTCTCTGCTAATAGGTGGAGCCACTCCTACAAGGCCTGATGCATTAGTTTTGGCCTGTAGTAAATTGGTTTTGAGAATCAAATAAAATTTTTTGATGGATACCATAACGAATTCAGTAACCATCTCCATGAGCTGTGTGAATTTGTTCTCGATATTGCATATCTTCTCGCCGATCTGAGTGACTTGGGATAGACAGTAGACCTCATCTTCAGCATGGTAGTGTGGCTCGTAGAAACGCTGAAATGTTAAATTGACTTTAGAAATTAACTGTATACAGTTAAATATATTTGCTTGTTAACTGTAGGTGTCGTTAACTATAAAAAGTTAAATTTACAGACAGTCAGCTTGAGCTAGTCTATTTGGAGAGAATAGCACCGCTGCGTCGGATATCCGGCTTTTTTGACATTCAACATTCGATAAGCGATATTCGAAAGTTAGTCGAAATTTTTAAATTATATTTCTAAAATATATTATTTATTATAAAATGGATATCCGTCAATTTTTCAATATCCGAAATTTTCGACGCAGCCATGTTGAAAGATAAAGACTGGTTCACAATGGATTTCAATGGTGTGAGATTTGCGGCTTTTAGATTAAAACTTTGTGGCGGTCACCCTTTTTTCGACAGCCACGGAGCAGCGCTCGTAGAAACCCAGAAATAACCCCCTATAAGGGGCCTATAGCAGGGGCCAGCGCCCGTTAGGACGGACTAAGGAGAGGGTTATTTATGGAATAGGGGGTTATTTATGGGGGTGCTATTTATGACCCACAGCCGCATAGCTATCCCAAAAAGCGCCAAAAAGATATAATCTAAAAGCTAAAAACCGCAATCCATTGTGAACGAGCATTAATAATTAACTGTAGTCATAGTCAACTTCATTTACAGTTAGATTTCCAAAAAATTTCCTTAAACTCCCAAAATTCTAGATTCTAATTGGTGCTTTTCCCACAAACTTGTCTAAATTACATCATCGTCCTCCTGTTCCTGCCCTTGTCCCCCAAAATTGTTGTAGTTCTGAGCATCATCTCTAGCATTGGATGTAGGAGCAACATAATGTTTCTGTGGTGCTGTCACCTCATCCAAATTCTCCTCATCGGCAGGCATAGGCACTGCCCCTCGCTGAATACCCACTATATTTCCAGAACTGTCATGAAGCAGGTCTCTGGGATGGAAGTGCTCAAAGCAGACAATTGGTCGAGGATTGCTGTAGTCAATAGGGCGTTTAGTCATTCGCCATCTACGACCAGTCAAAGTCATTCTCACTCCTTTGTCTCGACCCATGGGTCGGTGGCAAATTGGACAAACCATGTTTATTTGAGTGAAATTCAATAAGCAAAATCGAAATTCAAGTTGAGAAATTAAAAATGGCTGCAAATATTCAAAACCAAAAAGTGCACTAAATGGGCTTTTAAAATGAGTGTCAAATTAGTGAGGCGCCAATTTGAATCTGGGATTTCGGGAAGATAACCAGATTAGATTAGAATTTGTGGGTGTTCGCCAAGAAAATAGTTGATATTGCGTTAACTGTATATTTGTAATGGTTAACTATATCTACAGTCAACTAAGCTCATAGTCAGCTGCGTTCATGTTCTATTAAATTTGAAATTAACTGTGTAATTTACTGGTGTTCAGTGAACCTATAGTGAAAAAATGCTCGTTACCGTGTTGGTCACTTCATTGAGTTCACAAGTAGATTGTTTGCCAGGCGGTGGTTCCAAATTGACTTGCTTGAAGGTTTTGATGACCGATCCACACAGACCTTGCTGCAACACTGAAAAAATTGAAAGCTCATAACATATCGACAATAAAAGTTTTTTTATAATTGTAGATAAAGTTTTGTGAATTACAAATTGTGACAAAATCAAAAAAGATTGGTCAGATCCCCTCACAGTGCGTCAAAATAAAAAACGTGCAAACTCGTGGTTTTCCTGTCGAGACAAAAAGTGTTTGTCATTTGATCTGTTAACTGTTTTTACAGTTGTTAACTATTTTTTGTTCAACTACTTGGTTCTTCTTCATGATTTTGATTAAAGTAAGTCATTTATCAGAAATTTTCATACCATTGGATAGCTTAGACTTTGCGCTATCAATTAAGAAAAAATTCACGCAATGTCATTGGCCCTCAGTATACTATGTGAAACATGTTTCAAGAAACATCGATAATTTTCGCATTCTTTTACTTTTATTTCACCAATGTCTAATACTTTATTTCACAACTAAGTACTCAAAATAAAGCTGAGAATGTCCGATTTCTAAACCATTTTTCAGAATTGAGTCGGATAATAAAAATTTTTGAAAAAAGTGCATGTTTCAAGGTCACAAAAATGGTTTATAAAGCTGACATTCTTGTAAAATAAAGTATTAGATATTGGTGAAATAAAAGTAGAAGAATGCGAAAATTATCGATGTTTCTTGAAACATGTTTCACTCAGTATACTGAGGGCTTTAAATACTGAGGGGGTTAATTTTGCCACCCTAATCAGTGATGGCTGGATGCCATCAATGCTTCTGTCCACACTCATGTGGTGCCAAAAAATCCTTAGTAGTTGGTACGTTTATTGCAATCTTCGCCTGTGTGGATGCATAGGGCTAGATCCTTGCGGAATTTTCAGGTGGAGTATTTAGGATGGGGCTGAATCCAACTGAACTTTGGTTACTTACTCATAAATTCTTCAGTTAATCGTCAATTTTTGTGTTTTTTTGCTTTTAAAGCCTATTTGAATGCATTTGGGAAAGTTTAAACCAAAATTTTGTCTTCACAAAATCTCGGGTTTTATAATTTACCCCCTTAGGGGTCAAAATGACCAAATTTGGGGGTCGATTATGAAATTTTTTGAGATGTGGTCTGAATTGAGCTATTGCAAATTTCATCCAATAAACAACAGAAAAAGTGAGAATTAAAAACGACAATTTTCCACAGAAAAATAAGAAAAAATTCAAATTCCGTACAAAACAGAATCACGGCCTCTCAAAACGCCTGAAAAGGTGCATTTTGAGCACTTTAAGCAAATTTTTGCGGGAAATTAAAAAAACTCGTCTAATTTGACTAGAAAAATGAGTTCCAGACTTAAAATGGTTTCTAGTTCTCACACGTCCTCGATTCAGCAAAGATCTCCTCCAATTTTTTAGAGGAGATCCAGGGCTACATTTTGGTATATAAATTGTCACTGAGAATACGATTTTCGCTATTTTCGATACGATCAAAGTTTCATGTAACTTTTTGCCTTGTATTTGACTAAAGTCTGGACTTTCATCTGACCTGTGCTCAAATTTTTATGGGAAAACTTGAAATCTGATATTTATGATGTGCATCTACTTTTTGATTTTACGTCGAATGACATAATAATAAAAAAGGTGCAGAAAAAACAAAAAATGAAGTGGTGGGGAGATGGGCTTGAACCTGTGACTTCAAGGAAAACCGCCTTGTTTGCTATGTAAAATGGTCTGACGGAAAGCATTACCTACTACGTCTAAAAATCCAAAATGCACCTTTTCGGGCGTTTTGAAAGGCCGTGAGAATGCCGCAGCGAGTTTGCGACTTTTGAATTTCGACACATTGTGCCGTGTGAGAACGAATCCGCCTAGGGTTCAACCACCAAAAACATTTACAATATGTTTAGCCTCGATTTCTGCTATTACCAACCTTTTTTTCTCTTCTCTGCATTGTCAGCTATTTTTTGCATGGATGCGGCCCTATCCTAAAATTAAAGTTATCAGTAAAACGCCCTTTCCAACCCCAAATGCTTTTACCTCTTCGTTTTCCTCCTGATTTTCTGAAGGGAGACTGGAGTCCTTTCTCTTGCGACTGATACCTCACTAGGTTGGCGAATCTCCAGTTGCTGTCTTCTCTCCATGGCTATAGTCTGGGGGATGCTCTCTAGGGTTGCTTTAGGATCTCGTTGGGTAGAGTTCTGCAAAGACACATAATATATAGATTAAATTGAGTAGAAGTACTGTAATCACTCACAAACACAGGTGCCACACCCTGTTTGATATTGCAAGGCACTCCTTGGCTGTCGAACACCAGGTCATCCAGTCGGAAATGGTCAAAACAGATCATACCAGCCTTGGGCAAGTACCTGAAAACACTTGTTGAATAGGAATTGTGAATTTAGAGCCTACCCATGCAGGTGAAGTCCTTCCCTCCAGATGGAGCGATAGTAGGAATTCTGAGGGATACTCACTCCATTTGAGATCACCTTAGAGCACAGGAAGCACTGCGACATGTTGCTGTCTGCAAATGGTTATTTGACAAAATAGAATTTGGACTCAATAATTAGACTTACTGAGTACAAGACCACCATCTTGGCTACTAAATGCAGTAGTAGCTGGGCTTGCCAAAAAGTAGCCACCACTAGGTCTGCCCAACTTCAGTGATCTGCCTTGAGGTCCAACAGGAGGTTGGCAATTAAGCACTGGGGTCATTGGTTGGACATTGTTGGGGCGCATACCTTGAACTTGGCGGCTTTAATGGCTTCCAACCTCTGAGCTTCTAAGGCCTGTTTTTTTCTTTGCTCTCTTGCCTTCTGCTTAGCTGATGCTCTGGATGTGTTGGGAGTGTATTCTCTGCAACAAATTATAATCCCCATGGTTTCAGCGTAAATTTCTCTCAAAAAAGGATTTTTGAAAAAGCTTGTGGGTTCGATTCCCACTATCGACATGCAACATTTTTTCGGGTCTGGTTTTTGAAAACTGGACCAGCTCTTAAATGAAAATTTCCATGAAAAAGGTAAAACTAACGTTTCATCCTCCGTTTTGATCTTCTCTTCTTCTTCCTCATCTTCGTCACTTATATCATCATCATCATCTTCCTGGTCAGCTGCTCGAGATTGAGACCAGGCTAGACGGGCACTAGCCAATTTGTTCACCTTCTCTTCGAACTTAGGGTTTGGAAGTGCCTTGGATAGCTGGAATGGGAATAGTGGTCATGAAATAGTAAAAATCATTGTTAAAAAATTTCACATAAGTTGTTGGGTTAATGCCAGTGGGGCAATCCCCCACGGATCTGGCCGAAAAAGTCACGGTTGGCCCGGAAAATTTGTTGACTATGTAAAATTCGTTAACTATGTAAATTTGTTGACTATGAAAATGTCATTGACTATGTAAAATTCGTTAACTATGTAAGATTTGTTGACTATGAAAATGTCATTGACTATGTAAAATTCGTTAACTATGTAAGATTTGTTGACTATGAAAATCTCATTGACTATGAAAATCGTTAACTATGTAAGATTTGTTGACTATGAAATCTCATTGATATGTAAAATTCGTTAACTATGTAAGATTTGTTGACTATGAAAATCTCGTTGACTATGTAAAATTAGTTAACTATGTAAGACTTGTTGATTCGTTGACTACGTAAAATTAGTTAACTATTTGTTGACTATTCTGACTATGAAAATCGTTAACTATGTAAGATTTGTTGACTATGAAAATCTCGTTGACTATGTAAAATTAGTTAACTATGTAAGATTTGTTGACTATGAAAATCTCATTGACTAAAATTCGTTAACTATGTAAGATTTGTTGACTATGAAATGTCATTGACTATGTAAAAGTTTTGACTATGTAAGATTTGTTGACTATGAAAATCTCGTTGACTATGTAAAATTCGTTAACTATGTAAGATTTGTTGACTATGAAATGAAAATCTCATTGACTATGTAACTATGTAAGATTTGTTGACTATGAAAATTCATTGACTATGTAAAATTGTAAGATGTTGACTATGAAAATCTCATTGACTATGTAAAATTCGTTAACTATGTAAGATTTGTTGACTATGAAAATCTCATTGACTAAATCTCATTGACTATGTAAAATTCGTTAACTATGTAAGATTTGTTGACTATGAAAATCTCATTGACTATGTAAAAGTTTTGATTATGTAAGATTTGTTGACTATGAAAATCTCATTGACTATGTAAAATTCGTTAACTATGTAAGATTTGTTGACTATGAAAATCTCATTGACTATGTAAAAGTTTTGATTATGGACTATGAAAATCATTGACTACTGTGTAAAATATGTTGATTATGCGAAAGACGGGCCACCCCAGGCCAAAAAAAATTTCGGCCCGGCCTGGGGCATTCTAGCACATGCCTGGTTGATGCATAATTAATGAGCCATTCAAAATATTTTTAAAATAAAAAAATTTCTACTGTATTTTCCTCTGACAGACCCTCAGTTACCCAGCCAGCCAGCGTCTTCACTTTTCCAAGTTGTTTTAATCTCCTCGAAATTGTTGATTTGCTGACTTGGAACTGTTCGGCCAACATTCGAGTGCTCAGGCTCTCATTTTCCTCTATTGCTGTCAATAAAGCTTCATCATCAAATTCAGAAGGCCGCCCCCTTCCTTCAGCGTCCTCCAGGCTAGTGTCTCCCTCTTTGAAACGGGCGAACCATTTTTTGCACTGTCCATAACTGATTTCTCTTCTACCAAATTTTTTATTCAGCTCAATCCAGGACTCATCGGCAGCCATGCCTTTTTCGAAGTGGGTAAGCATGAGGTGGCGAATGTGGATATGGTTCGCAATACGCATATTTGTAGGCTAATTTTGTGAGGCTAAAATTCATTTACGCCCTCAAAATGCTCATTTACACCTTGAAATTTGTTTATTAGGCCCTCAAATTTTATGTTACCATTTTTCTTAAAATTTTTGTCCAATTTTTCTTTTAAATTTTACACTAACGTGTAGCCTTGGATTTTGACTTTCTAACAAGCTATTAAAATTTGCTAAATGAATGTAGAAATGTAAATATTTAGAGGTTTCAAAAGAATGGACGAATTTTTCAAAATTGTTTGAAAACCTTCAAATATCTACACTTGCAAATTCATTCAGCAAAGTTTGATAGCTTATTAGAAAGCCGATATTCAGAGCTACATGATAGCGTTAAAAAAACTAGTTTCAAAATGAAAAATTCGAAGAAATTAGGTACTTATTCCGTTTGTACCCCCTAAAGGTCAATTTAAAAAGAATTTGGAATTTTTTTATACTATTTTTTCTACAAATTTTGCAAGCTATAGCCATAAAACCACTAATCCGCTCACATAAACCCTTTACTTGCCTGATTTGGGACCGATTTTGTGGATTTTTTACGTTAATGAGGGAGTTAACTGTATATCTAAAGATGAAAAAGTCTCGCTCACGTTCATTTGAGGAGAAGAAAAAATTTTCCGATATTTTTATAACCATAAACTTTATGAATATTTAGGTTAATTGAATCGAATTTGCAAAAATTGCAGATAAAATGACATTGAATGCAATTTTCGGTGAACAAAATTTGAAAAAAAATTGAGCTTCAGGAGGGGGTGTTACAGACGGAATAAGTACCAAATTGGCAAAATAAATGGACATTTTTCGACTAATTTTATATTTACATACTTTTTGAGTTTTTGTCTTAATTTTATAATTTTTTCTAGCATTATTGTAGCCCATAATCTCAGCTTTCTAATGAGCTATCAAACTAAAGTAAAGGATTTCATAAATGGAAAGATTTAGGGGTTTGAAAAAATAAGTGTTCTTTTGTCTCAACCTCGAAATCTCTATATTTCGAAAATTGTTCTCTATTGTTTAGTGGAGTTTGATAGTTTGTTAGAAAGCTAAGATTCTAGGCTATATCGATATTGATAAAAATAAAAAAAGTTAAGACAAAAACTTTAAAAAATTATAAAATTAGTCGGAAAAAGAGTGTCTTAGTCAGAAAATAAGTATTGACCATGAGGGCGTAATAAATAAATTTGAGGGCGTAAAATAAAGGTTAATGGTTTAAATGATTTTTGACCACTTTTCGACTTTATTAGGTCCTGATTAGTCTAAAACATGTTATTTTCACGCGGACTATTATTTTAGAAAAATTATATAAATGATAAATAAAATGATCGAAACTCGACAAAAATAATTTTTCTAAAATAATAGTTCGCGTGAAAATCTGTTTTTTAGACTAATTACGACCTGATAAGTTCAAAAAAGTGGTCAAAAGTCGATTTTGAGCAGGTCCCATATAAGGCAGTTTAGCCAAAAGAAATATTTTGAGGACGCAAATGACCTATAGCCATTTTGTGACCAAACAAAGTGAACCATTGAACAGAAACACTACGCCAAAAACATTGAATTCTTCGCGCCTATTTGAATGGTCATTAATTATGCATCATCCTAATATAAATACTCTAATAAACGTGCCTCCCTACAGTTAACTATATTCAAATTTGTTTTGTTTTCATACAGTACGACAACTCATTTTGTAGAGTTTGGAAAGATCTACAAAATGAGTTGTCGTACGTTTTAAAAAATAAACAATGTTGGGGTTAAAAAAGCAAAACAAATTTGAGAATAGTTAACTGTAGGGGGGCCCGTTTATTAGAGTATTTACGGTAACCTATTTGAATGTAAGATTTTGCTGTTCCCGTCTAGCAGTTAAAATATTCTTAGGGATCCTAATCTCAAAGCCGAATTAAAAAAAATCAGATTTTTTTTTGGCTGTATGCGAAATTTAGCGACTAATGGCTGAAATCTGGCGACTAATTTTCACAAAACTGATTGTTTCAGTCATTTTTTTAATTTTTAGTGTTTTCTATAGGCAAATCGGGGTCGTGAAACACATAAAAACAACAATTACAGATGCAACCGCAAGAGATTGGACAGCGCGCAAGTGAACAGCTGTGAAATAGTGGTTTAGCAAGAAGTATGTCGATGAGCAAGGAAGATATGTCTTTTTTAAACGTTTTTTGTGTTTCACGACCAC
This sequence comes from Ditylenchus weischeri, assembly GCA_029231635.1. NCBI lineage: Eukaryota > Metazoa > Nematoda > Chromadorea > Rhabditida > Anguinidae > Ditylenchus > Ditylenchus weischeri. Next base: position 54,646 of record JAMRYI010000911.1, read on the forward strand.
GATTTGCCTTTAAGAAACACTAAAAATTGAAAAAATGACTGAAAAAATCAGTTTTGTGAAAAGTAGTCGCCAGATTTCAGCCATTAGTCGCAAAATTTCCTAATTTAAAAGCAAATTTGAATTAGTCGACAGAATTAAGTAATTTGTCGCTATTTTTCAGTCATTTAAATTTGATCCTCTTTTTTTCACTTTTACCTATTCATTTAACTCCTAAAAATTTTGTTTGAAAAAGCAGATAAAAAGCTACAAAAGATAAACAATATTCGAAAAAATTGGCATAGGGGATCAAGCCAAATGACCTAAAGTGTATCTTATAATAATTGATTGGGCTCCTGGTTTGTGGATGGCATTTGGATGGACAAGCCCAAGCCACAAGGGGAACCAAGCAAAAATCGTGTTTTGACATTGTAAAATAATTTACATATAAAATGGATAATTTTGATAAAAAAATCGAAAAAAAGCAATTAAGCAATTTAGCAAGCAAATTTAGTCAGTAACTGGCCAGTTCCCTAAAACTTTGTCTTAATTAAAAAGTAGGTACCCGAATAGGAGCGACCTGGCAGTGGCGCAACTTCTTCTCGCCATTCACCTCCAACACATCTACAGGATGGAAGTGTTCAAAGCACAGGAAACATCTAAAAATAATATAGCAGAGTTAGAGTGGTCCAGAAGCATGTGCCTTCCCCCTACTTGTGAGCTATAAACTCAGTGTATTTGGTGAGACACAGGTGCTCCAGGAATTGTTGTCTTCTCAGGGGGTTGACAGGCAGGGAGGCACCACGCAATATAGACTTCCCACATGCTATACAACTACGCATTTTTTCAGCTGAAAATGAAAAATTTGGGATAAAATATGAATAATTTGCTTTGTTTTTGTTTATTACAAGATTTGGCCTATATTCGCTCTTTTAATTGGTAAATACTTTTGTTTTTTTACAGTCATTATCCTGACAATATAGTTAAACTTGAAAAACTATAGAAATAGCAAATAATATTCGTTATTTTTAACATACAATAATTTTAATTATGGCTTGTTAAAGGACCATGGTGTGCAAAATTTGAATTGGCGGGGGACACTTCTCTTTCGTCTAGAACTGTTCTCTTTTGAGTCGTTCGAAATGACTCAAAAGAGTACACTTTAGGGTCGTCCAATCCGAATATTCGGGAGCAATGTTCGCAGTGCGAACATTCAAACAACTGTATTTTTGACTAAGAGTTGACTGTATTATGATGACTGTATTGTTGACTAAGAATTGACTGTATTGTGATGGTTGACTGTATTGTTGAAAGAGTTGACTGTATGGTTGACTGTATTGTTGACTGTGAGTTGACTGTATTAGGATGGTTGACTGTATTGTTGACTAAGAATTGACTGTATTGTGATGGTTGACTGTATTGTTGACTAAGAGTTGACTGTATTGTGATGGTTGACTGTATTGTTGACTAAGAGTTGACTGTATTGTGATGGTTGACTGTATTGTTGACTGTGAGTTGACTGTATTAGGATGGTTGACTGTAGCATTCGCGCAAAAATTCGCGACCATTTCAATATTCGCGAATATCCCAACTCTAGTGTCCCCGCCAATTCAAATTTTGCACACGCTGTTTTTTTAAATTTTGCACATGCGTCCAAAAACCATGGCCCTTTAACATTTATAACTTTTTTTGAATTTCGACGTATGCGTCTAATACAGCATATACGGCAAGTTCTGTTTGTTTTACTATCACTTAGGGTTGTTTAAAAAGCCGGCTTTTTTCTTTTCGAGATTAATCCCGGCTTTAATCTTTTTTTCGGCTTTTTCGGGTGTTTTCTACCACAGGAGGCCAAGGCAAAAAATTTGGACTTAGGCAAGCAAAAATTTTTTTCAACAAAGCATAACATTTCAGTCAAAATCGTTCAAGAGCAAGATGTAAAAATCACAAAACGAAAAATTGGCATCAAGTTCTATGCAAAAAAAATTTTGGGCAGGAGTACAGTATATGTTGTCCTCTAAAAAACCATTTTCGGCCACTTTTTCGCGTGTTTTAGCACCTAAAACGTGTAGAAAACATGTTTTTAGGTGGCGAAAGACAACTTTCGAGAAAAAGAAATTTTGACCAAAATTTGCTGTTTTCGAGAATAATCTCAGACTCGGTTTTTATCTCATTCCACAATCTTACCAGTGCTGCACCGGATATGAAAAAAATATCGGATATCGGATGTCAAAAAGTGCCGGATATCGGATATTTCAAAAATTCAAAATTTTTTTCCGAAACAAATTTGAAAATTTTTTTTTATTCTTGTATTTGATGTACAGTCAACCTTCTTTATAAACTACACGCTCGGAACCGGACCCAGGTGTAGCTTATAGAGAGGTGTTGCTTTCATGTGTTAATATTGTGAAATTTCAGGCCTACTTTTTGGCTCCTTGTTCATTTTCGCCAAACGTCTCACAATAGTGCTTTGGTCGCAACCCAATTGCTCAGCCATCTGACGAATAGTCTGCGGGTTGTCCTCTTCAATAAGCTTCTCTAAATATTCCACATCAAATTTCTGAGGTCGACCACTTCGTGAGGCATCTAGAAAACTGGACTCACCTTCACTAAACTTGGCGTACCATCTGTAGACGGTCCTTTCTCGGATGGTGCCCTCCCCATGGGTATTGTTGGTGTTTCGCGTTGCTTGAGAAGCCGAAATTCCTTTGTCAAATTCTTGTCGAAGCATAGTGCGAAGAACTTTTTTTGTAGGAACGGGGCTACTCCACATTTTTAAGTAAATCTAAAATTTTACATATTTTTAAAAAATATAAATTAATTAAAAAATGAAGCAGAAAATAGGCTTTAAATTGGTATATCATTTTGGCAAAAAAGAAAATCGCTGCAAGACAAACGGGCAGCAAAATATTGCCTGACAGAAATTATGCACCAATCTTATAATACAGTCGAAGCCGCATATACAGGACACAAAACTTGTCTAGCACCGTATCATCCGTAATAGAGCAGGACACCTTGCATTCAAAATCGTGTTCTTGTATTAGTTTTGACCCACTTTATAAATCTTCAGACAGTACCACCCATTTTGTAGCCAGTAAAATGCTCTACAAAATGAGTGGTAACTTGTCTGAGAGAAGTATTCAAAAAGTGGGTCAAAAAAACGAAATTTTGAATAGGGGGAGAAGGAGGGGACATAGGACATAATTTTTTTCTTCCAAACCACCATAGTAACCAAATTGATTTCAATTGAATCACAAAACAGAATTAAAAAAGAATTGGTTGTTGGGATATGATCAAATTTAGGAAAATACAGGTAAATACTGATTGTTTTCCAACTTTATCTTATATCTCAACAAATAAATATTTTTTGAAATTCTGTTTTGTGATTCGGATTTCTGAGAAAATTTCGCTTACTACGGTGGTTTGGAAGAAAAAAAACTAAAAATTAGGTATTGCCATTGAAGGATAACCAAGTGGACAGTTGGCACCGGTGCTTTCCTTTTATCGAGAAGGCGGTAGTGCTCTATTAGGCCTTGTTCGCAATGGTGGACTGTAAATTCAACAATCCTCACCCGGAAACGGCCATAACTTTTTTTTTTAATTTTCCGAAGATTATTCTTTTAATGCCATCTTGTATCTGAGATTCAGTCTGCTAATAAATCTATCGGTCGAGTTGGTATGAATTGAAAAATGTTGAAAAAAGTCAACAATCCTCACTCACAGTCCGCACTCGCCCGGAGTGAGGATTGAGTGAGAATTGGACCGATAGCCTATTTGGTAGCCCAGAATCTCGGCTACAAGATGGCACCCAAAGAATAATTTTTGGAAAATTAAAAAAAATATGTCCATTTTCGAGTGAGGATTGTTGAATTTACAGTCCACCATTGTGTGCGAGGCCTTAGAGAGGTACACGATATTTTTGAGTCGAATATCCGGATTTAAGGTAGGACTCAAGATTTTTGAGTCGGACACACGGTCACGATACACGAAATTTTACGGGTTTCGAGTTTGCTTATCCAAAAACGTAACCGAATCGACAACCCATATGAAATTATAGGGGACACCATTGAGGTCGATCTTTAGGGATTACATACAGACTGTATGATACAGTATTTTTTCTGATTGCTCTTTTTCAACTTTGGTTTTCTAAAGTTTTTGAGCTCTGTAAAAAGTGAGATAACGTGATAGTTTTTTTGAAAAACTAGTAGGCGCTTTTTACAGAGCTCAAAAAATATTTTAAAAAATTTAAAAAAAACAACAGTTGTTAAGACTCGGTAAGACAAAACCACAAAATGAGCCGATCGGCGTTGCCAAAACGCAAATTTTTTAAAGCTGCTACAAAACGCCAAATATTTCATTTTCAAAATAGCCTGAAAAACCGTTGTCTCGACACGAAAACATGCTGAATGAAGAAGAAAGATTTTTGTCTCGAACGGAAAACAGTAGATTTTAATTTAAAATTTTTAAACAGCATCTGAATAATTATTTTTAACTCTCCTGTTAGGACAAAAACTTTTCAAATATATCGTAAATATATTGTGAAAGCTGTTTTTTGTAGCTCTATAAGGAGCTTTTTGACCCTATATTTATTTCAGATATACTGTATTTACTGTAATTATTCCCTCTTCAGGGGGCTCTATATGTGTTGGTGGTGCCCTGAAAAAAATAGGCCTGGTCCTCTCCATTTATTTTTTGGCAGCGCAGGCTAGACCGGCGTCTCTTAGAAGGAACTCAAATACGTTTCTTGACTACAAAAAGGTAACCAAAAATAGTTGTAGTCCGTCCTAACATACACTGGTCTACCCTAAGCCTAAGCACAAACCAGAAAAATACTTTGAACATATTATTTATGACATCACTATAGTAATGTTCAAAAAGTTAATGAAAGGTGTTTATTTGAAGTAAAATAAAATATTTTTGAAAATAATTTAAAAAATTTTTGATGAAAAATAATCAGGGAGGACAAAGGCATATTTTTTTCGGGGCACCGTCTACACGAAATTTCAGTCCTAACAAGAGAGAGAGTTTACTTTTTTAACGCAAATTCAAATTTTGATAAATCGGCTCTTTTTACCAATCTAATCTAGACACAGATTGCAGATTTTTGTCAAAGATAAAATTTAAAATTTATCAAATGTTAGGTGAACATACAGTTGTGATATTCGCGCGAATGTTGAAATTACCGCGAATTTTTTTCGCGAATATTCGGAATGTTCCCAATACATTCAACTCAGTCAACAATACATTCAACCATCACAATACAGTCAACTATGACAATGCAGTCAACTCTTAGTCAAAAATACATTGACTTACTACTTTTGCAAACTGTGCTACAGTCAACTATCCCAATACATTCAACTCTCAGTCACAAATACATTCAAACATCACAATACAGTCAACCATGACAATACAGTCAACCTTAGTCAAAAATACATTGACTTACTACTTTTGCAAACTGTGTCACAGTCAACTACCCAATACAGTCAACTCTTAGTCAACAATACATTGACACTACTTTGCACAATACAGTCAACTATCCCAATACAGTCAACTCTTAGTCAAAAATACATTGACTTACTACATTTGCAAACTGTGCTACAGTCAACTACCCAATACAGTCAACTCTTAGTCAACAATACATTGACTTACTACTTTTGCAACCTGTGCTACAGTCAACTACCCAATACAGTCAACTCTCAGTCAACAATACATTCAACTATCACAATACAGTCAACTACCCAATACAGTCAATTCTTAGTCAAAATACATTGACTTACTACTTTTGCAAACTGTGCTACAGTCAACTACCCA
>JAMRYI010000102.1:0-344584 GCA_029231635.1 Ditylenchus weischeri
AGACTTGGAATTTATTTGTTTACATATTTTAATCATTTTGGACAAAAAATTTCTTTGGTAAAAAATGTTGAAAAAATTTTTACCTTGATTCTCCGCGCTGATTTATTTTTAATCAGCTTGTGGGACTAAGGTAAAAATTTTTTTCAACATTTTTATACCAAAAAATTTTTTTTTGTCCAAAAATGATTAAAATATGTAAACAAATGAATTCCAAGTCTTTTGAACGAAAAAAAATTTCGAAAAAAAATCACGTGGTTTTTCTCATGACTTTCCGAACAACCTAATATTTCGAGAGTACCAATCATATATAAACTTTTTGGATATCAGATTTATATAAAATAACTAGGGTTTTCATCTTGGCACCAATATTGGCGCCAAGATTTTCGCCAAGATTATAAATGATGGCCAATATTTAGCTAACACTATATTTCCTAGTATAGTTCAAAAATTATTTTTGGAAAATACCCAAAACAATGAATCTTTATTAAAACAAACAAAAATGACATCCTATTCCTAATTGAACAATTCCTCAAACTCATCAATTTCCTAAACAATAGTTTCTTCCTCGTTTTCTGTTTCTTCTTCCACGGATTCCTCGGATCCCGGCTCATCTGCTTTGTACACCCGATTTCGCTTCTTGAAGAGGTCCGCATGCTCCAGCATAAGGTTGTGTTTCATAAGGTTGTGATGAACGTTAGCTTCGAGGCTGTTTCCGCATCCAGTCTTAAATGAATGGTTTATACAGATTCAGTAATCATGAAAATCTATCTTACCGGTTGCGCACTTTGGTATGGATTGCTGTTCGGATCGACCAATTCCTTTCACACGGAGCAGCGGTGATTTGCACGGACTGGAGCGCCTTGCAGACCAATGAGATCGGTGAGTCGGAGTAGTAGCAAGTCCAGAAGCTAAGTTCACCGACCGGCGGTGTTGCTTTGAGCGCATCCCAGGCGTACCTCCGTTGACCTTCGGCAAATTTTCCCGTTCGAGCTCTCCACTGTGCCAATTCCACCATGATCTAAACAATCAATAATAAATCAAACAGATATTTAAGTCTAATAATCTACCTCATTTTCCTTTGTCGCAAACGCTGGATTCTTGAGCACCTTTTTTGACAAAAGCTCCATAGCGGCCTGCACTTGCTCCTCGGTTAAGTCTTGTCCACGATCGCTTGACTCCAGCAAATCCATGAGATAGGTAACATCTGTTTGTTCGAATTCCCTCCTGTCATTATTCAATAATCCCAAAATCTCTTCCTTATCCTCAAATAAAATATTGGCATTTTGTTGTTAAGCGCCAAGATTTAAATAAATATTTGCAAATATAGGCGCCAAAATTTTTTTAAATATTGGCAGGTGACAACCCTAAAAATAGCGGTACTATTTAAAAAAAAAGGCTCGAAAATTTTCAAAAAAAAGTAAAAATAGAATTTCAAGAAAAACCATATACCTATACTGAATTTTAACTTTTTCTGATTTTTGGGAAAGTAGGCAGGCTTTTGTTCCGTTGACTATTTTTGGTCATTCTGACTCAGGTTGAGCACGTGCTGAGTGGTAACAGGTGCTTCAAAAGTTCTCGCCGACTTCTCTAGCTCATTTTAGTGATAGTTTTTCATTGCAAAATTATTACAATTACATGATTTTGTAGCCCTGCATCTTCTTTTTTTAATGATATATAAAGTTTATTTGGAATATTTTAAAATAGTCATGATTTAGCTCCGAGTACCAGTCAGGTCACATCGAAATTTTGACAAGCATTTTCATCACTTTAAGTTGTCAAAAGTTTAATTTTGGATTTAACAACATCTTAGAACCATGTTGTAGCGCAGATAAAGAACTACAAAACCCACTTTTCAGAATAATTTTTGAAAATATCAGTGTCGAGATATGGCCTGTTGAAAAAGTCGATTTTTTTTTAATTACTAAAATATAAATTTTTCCAACCTTTTCCAATTTTGGTTATTTAAAAAAAAAAATTGTTATAAAAGGTCTCGTGTCTCAGCACTCAGATTTTGAAAAAAAATTTCTGTAAAATAGTTTTTGTAACTCTTAGGCTGCGCTACAACATGCTGCTAAGATGTTGTCAAAGCACTAAATCCAGAATTAAACTTTTGACCAGTTCAATTGATGAAAATGCTTTTCAAAATTACCTGACAGGTGATCGAGGCAGTGTTTTCATAATTTACATGACATCTGACACTAACACTGACTAAATGACATCACACCAGTGTTTTCAAAAGTCAAGGTCAAGTTCAACGTAAAACTTGAGTAACATCAAAGTCATTTTTCTCGAATTTTTGTAGGAAAGACGGGTCTGAATTTTTTTCTCTATCCCCTAAAGTCAAGTTTTTGCGCTAAACAAAACGTACTTTTCAGAATTTCGGTATCTTTTTTTGAGATGAGATATAGCCATTTTTAGGCCGAAAATCACCTTGACTTTACCTTGACCCTGCTAAAGTCAAGTTGATTTTCGGCCTAAAAAGGGAAATAGGGGAAATACAAAAGGGTCAAGTTGTCAAAAAATCCATGCTTATTTGAAACTTGACTATAGGGGATAGAGAGAAAAAAAGCTTGACGTCAGTGTCAATGTCAGTGTCAATTATTAAAACACTGGCTTGGACCCATGATTTCTTATATTCAGCTTTTCTTTTTTTACTCATCCTAAGCCAGAATGACCGAAAACAGTCAACGGAACAAAAACCCGCCTACTCCAGCTAAAGTCGGAAAAAAAAATTTTAATTGAAGCCTTTTATATTTTGAAGAGGCATGCTCACCTGTTTGAATTTTTTCCCCGCCAATTCAAAAAATTTTCCTAATCATTGAAACTGTGTACGGATTTTTCAACTTGGTTTCTGACAAAATAAGGCCTAGAATTTAATTTCGGGTGTAGTTTTGTCAGAAACCAAGTCGAAATATCCATATAGAAGTTTAATGATTAGGAAAAAAATTTGAATTGGCGGGCACTACCTCTTATTAGCCTGGCCATGCCCCTTTAAAGGACCATGCTCGCGGTGGTCTAGTGGGTCCCCGCCAATTCAAAAAAAATTCCTAATCATTGAACCTCTGTACGGATTTTCTAACTTGGTTTCCAACAAAACAAGGCCTAGAATTTAATTTTGTGAATAATTTTGTCAGAAACCAAGTCGAAAAATGCGAACAGAAATCCAACGATTAGAAAAATTGGCACTTGTTGGGTTGGGGCCCCCACCCTAAATTTGTTTCCAACCTTCTCGAAACGCAGATTTTTATTTATTTTTCGTTCACAAACATACATCTCTGATACCACAAGTGAAAAACATATGTCTGGACCATTGAGTTTTGTTCCCCACACAAAATCAGACACGTATGACAAAAACAGAGCCAGGAGATAAATGTGTGATCATCCCAAGTGAGCATACTTGCACGGGCGCCGGCGCCGGGCGCCCGAGGCCGGCGCCGATTTTTTTAAGAGCCCGGCGCCGGCGCCCTTGTGTATTTACAAAACCGGCGCCGACGCCCGTTTTTTTCATGGCTGGCGCCGGCGCCCTTAATTTGTTAAAAATACACCTATTTTTTTAATTTTTTAAATTTATATTTTTTATATATACTGGCTGCTGAGTTCAGAAACAAGAGCACGTAATCTGTTTTAAATTATGTTTTATGCGATTGTTTTTAAATACAGTTATACCTCAGCTCGTTTATAGCACAAAATCTGTACCATATTTTTGTCCGTAAAAGTAAAAACCTTTTAAAATAAAAAATTTGTTTTGTTTGATTTATTAATAGAATAAAACCCAATCTGGCGCCGGCGCCTTAATTATACCCTGGCGCCGGCGCCGAAATTTTGAAAAGCCTGGCGCCGGCGCCGACGCCGTTTTTCCCAAACGTGCAAGTATGCAAGTGAGTCTTTCATAGAGATCGGCCAGAGTGAAATTTCGAAGCTCTTCCATTCTTCTTCGTTTTGGTACTTGTTTAAAAATGGCGAAGGAAAACACTATGAAAAACAAAACCGCAAATTTAAATAAAAAAAGTCTGTGTGTCGATAAATTTAGGGTGAGGGCCCCGGTACTCCTTCGGCTGGGCCCCCCCCCCTCTTTTTATCAAATTTTTTCGAATTTTTTAAATTTAAACAAACAAAAACCAAAATTAATTAAGATAACTTTAAGCCATTTTATTCACATTAAACAAATTAAACATTACATTATACAGTCGAACCTCGATAAGCCGTCACTCCGATAAACCGTCACCCCCGCTAAACCGTCACCCCGCTAAACCGTCACCCAGAAAAAATTTGGTTGGCCGGCAAAGAAATCCCACAAAACTTACCCTCGCTAAACCATCACTCCGCTAATCCGTCACCCCCGCTAAGCCGTCACTTTGTCTATTTTATGCAAATTTTCAAATTCCGCCCAATTTTTTTTCGAATTTAATTTTTCTTCGCCATTTTTATTTGTATTCTTTTTGTTCGTCGTATTTGGCTGTCTCTTTTTTGTGTGACGCGCAATTATTTTGTCTTCAGATGTCTCGAAAACATAAAGCGGTCACACTGGAGGAGAAAAAAAAGATCATCGAATCGGCGGCGAAGAACAACAACAAGACGGATCTCGCCTTGGACGAAGCCTTTACCAGGAGCGGAGAAAGAAGGAAAAACAGCGCCAACTTACAGATTTCTTTCCGGTTATTTAATGTTGTAGGCTCATTTAGTTGTTATTTGTTTAAAATAAATCTTTATCGTGATACAAAAAATGAGACCTTCGATAAACTGTCACCCTCGCTAAACCGTCACCTGTGTGTGGGGGTGACGGCTTATCGAGGTTCGACTGTATCATAAACAGTTACAATATATTTGAAAAAAAAAGAGGGGGGGGGGCCCAGCCGAAGGAGTACCAGGGCCCCAACCCAACAAGTGCCGGAAAATTTTTTGAATTGGCGGGGACCCACCAGAGCACCGCGAGCATGCCCCTCCAATTCCTATTCCTTACAATCAACACTGCCTGGTAATCCACAAAAAAGGCATTCATAAACATACACATTATGGTATTGTCGCTTCTGTTTGTACACCAGATCAAATATGTAGGTGGTCCATTCGACAAGAGTGGCCTAGAAATCGCCAAGTAGCCAAAATAATTAATAAAAATGGTTTATCCACCTCATTTGGAATGTGAAAATCATAGAATAGGTGGTTGGAAAAATCCTTGTTTGCAACAATTCTCATAAATTTGAGATCCATCTTTTTGTTGTCCACGCTCGCGACTGTTCTGCAGTCGGTGATTTCGTCCAAAAAAGTGACTTTATACATGTGACAGACGTAAATTCCTATTTTCACTTACCCACAAATAAATATTTGCGACAGTTTGGCTAAAATTTGTGTATAAAAACCATAGAAAAAAGGCATGCACTGTGGAAGGAATGCAACATTTTTTTAATGTTGCTGGCATGGAATAGGGAGGACAAAGGCGAAAAAAACAACAGACTGTGCTCTAGGGTCAAAACTCTGGTATGCATACATTTTTATTTAGAGTCACTTTGGAGTGACTATATCTTATATAGTATTTGGCATGTGTGGGTGGGTGGGTAACGCTTTTTTACTTCGAAGGCCAGAACGGGTCGTAGATAGCGAAATCACTTTTGTCGCTAATACCATCGTGTTCCCCAGAATGTCAGCTTTCGTTTTAAAAAAAACAGGCGAAAAAAATGAGTTCTAATAGGGGATATACCTATTTTTATGAATGAAGTCATAGCCCCTCATTGAAATTTCGAAATGCTATAGAGGCGCCGATAGGCGCCTGTGGTCCCTTGTACACGTAATATTTGGGGTGTCCCGAAAAATTTCCAAAATTTTGGCCGTATCCAACAAGGGGGGAGGTGGTTTTGCCTTGGTACCCCTGCTGTTTTTTTTTACTTTTAGGCTAAGGCAAACATAGGCGAGCGTGTGTTAGGACGGACTCAGACATTTCTTAGACTCATGTTGAAGTCCGTCCTAATATACGCTGGCCTACCCTTGCCTAATCCTGAAAATAGCAAACAAAATTCAACAGGAGAACCAAGACAAACCCCCTCCCCTTTGTTGGATAGTGCCGAAATTTTTATGGCCCGACCCAGGCTAAGCTATTAAACATTGGTCGAAGCACGGGCTTTGTCTGTACTGGTCGGACTGCGCTTGCGAAATCATATTTAAAATATTTGACGCTACTATGATATGCGTAACCACACCCCCTTCCCGAATCAAAATTTTTTAGGAGTGTTTAAAAACCATTTTAAGTGATAATTTTGCTAAAAAAGGACAGAAAAGGCAATTTTAAAGGGATTATGGGCTGTATTAGGAGGGGAAGGGAATAATAGAGGGCCACTTTTTCAAAGCCTTTTTTGACTTTTAACATATTTTTCAACTCGGGCCATGGCAAAAAGAGACTCTAAATGCATTTTATATTCACGCTGATAGGGGCGAGGAGTTAGCAGCTCTATGAACTGGACCAAGTCTCACAAACACCAGTCCGACCCGAGTAAGAGCGCATACCTATAAGGCTGATGAACATTATATCAGTGGTATGCAGCCGAGAAAGCCAGTAAGGGATTGCTCTGCTTAACTGGCATATCCCTTTTGGGGATAGTCCGGTCAAAAACTAACGGAGGGATAGGGGCGAGGAGTTAGCAGCTCTATACCGCCGAACCTCCATATGCATTTTATGATCAAGAGTCTTGCTCGAAATCATGTCTAAGGTAAGTGAGTGCGCGCATCCCAAACTCTCAAGCCCCACGCCTCGCCCCTTAGAGACCTTCATCAACTAAGAATCCCAACTATCTTGAATTAGTGTCGCCTATTTTATTCCCATTCCCTCCCGATACGGCCCATAATCCCTTTAAAATTACTTTTCTGGGCCTTTTATGACAACATTATTACATAAAAACGGTTTTCATACAGTCCAAAGAAACTTGATTTGGGAGAGGGGGGATTTGTTTATCGAAGTAGCGCCTATTTTGTCCATCACTTTAGAAAAAAAATTAATAATCACATTTTGAGTGGAATCCCAGTAGATTATGAGACCATCTGGATCCAGTCTCAGATGAACTGCTTGCTTGCAACATTCTTTGTTTTGGTACTAAACCCAAAAATTTAAATCATGTTTTGCAGTTGAACCACCAACTTCGAGATAGTTGAATGACTCGCCCGTGACAAACTTTTTATTCACAACACATTTTCGTCGGTCCATGACTCATGTATCAAGATTAATGCTTGAAAGGAATCAATATTCTTACAAATGACAAATTTAGAAAAAGCATGTGGAGAACTGTGTAGATTATTAGCATATGAGCAAAATGCTGATAAGAATTTTTTTCTACCTTGCCTGCATTTCTAAGAGAGTTTTGGTGTTTCTTTTTGTTTAGACGAGAAAGGCAGACATGAAGGCATTTGGATATTTTTGTGACATTGTTGAAATTCTTATTTTTTTATCCATTTGATTGGAGCACATCAACCCTGGCCCCACCACTCGATTCAACCCTGGCCCCACCACTCGATTCAACCCTGGCCCCACCACTCGATTCAACCCTGGCCCCACCACTGATTCAACCCTGGCCCCACCACTCGATTCAACCCTGGCCCCACCACTCGATTCAACCCTGGCGCCACCACTCGATTCAACCTGGCCCTACCACTCGATTCAACCCTGGCCCTACCACTCGATTCAACCCTGGCCCCACCACTCGATTCAACCCTGGCCCCACCACTCGATTCAACCCTGGCCCCACCACTCGATTCAACCCTGGCCCTACCACTCGATTCAACCCTGGCCCTACCACTCGATTCAACCCTGGCCCCACCACTCGATTCAACCCTGGCCCCACCACTCGATTCAACCCTGGCCCTACCACTCGATTCAACCCTGGCCCTACCACTCGATTCAACCCTGGCCCCACCACTCGATTCAACCCTGGCGCCACCACTCGATTCAACCCTGGCCCCACCACTCGATTCAACCCTGGCCCTACCACTCGATTCAACCTGGCCCTACCACTCGATTCAACCCTGGCCCCACCACTCGATTCAACCCTGGCCCCACCACTCGATTCAACCCTGGCCCCACCACTCGATTCAACCCTGGCCCCACCACTCGATTCAACCCTGGCCCCACCACTCGATTCAACCTGGCCTACCACTCGATTCAACCCTGGCCCTACCACTCGATTCAACCCTGGCCCCACCACTCGATTCAACCCTGGCCCTACCACTCGATTCAACCCTGGCCCTACCACTCGATTCAACCCTGGCCCTACCACTCGATTCAACCCTGGCCGCACCAGTCGAAAACGAACAACGTCATCTTCGCCGCCTATTGGAGACGAGTGATTCTGATTAACCCAATAGACTACCTGTCTGCAAAGTTATTCCAATGAACAGCGCAATCAGGAGAAATTTCACACTCTTCAGCGATCATTCCATGGGTGTTCAAGAAGCTAAGTAAATCGTCACTGCTTTCAGAAAGGCGATTAAGCTTAGATAAAGTCCATCTCGGCGAGGCAGCAGATCTGTCGCGGCGTAGAGCCATCTGAAAAAGATACAAAACTAAGAAATTACGAATATTGACACGTAAACAATGAAACAAAGGATAAACAGATACTTTGCTAAATCGCCTGGTAGATACGTTCTTGTATGGTTTTCAGGAGAGCGAAATGGAGGGAGCCCCTGGTGGGGCCAGGGTTGAATCGAGTGGTGGGCAATAGTTGAACTTAGCCATTCGATTTTCTTTAACTTTAAAGGGGCATGCCCATGCTATTACAAGCGGTGCCCGCCAATTCAAAATTTTTTCCTAATCATTAAACTTCTCTATGGATATTTCGACTTGGTTTCTGACAAAACTATGCCCCAAATTAAATTCTAGGCCTTATTTTGCCAGAAACCAAGTTGAAAAATCCGTACAGAGGTTCAATGATTAAGGAAATTTCTCTGAATTGGCGGGCACCACCTGTAATAGCGTGGGCATGCCTCTTTAACTCAAAGAAAGTTATATGCTGAAATCTAGCAATAACCGAGGGTGTTACTGGTTTATTACCGCGGAGTCGTCTAGGCCAACAAAGATTCACTTTGGAAAATGCAGCATTTAGCAGCTAGGGCTTGAGTATAAAATCACCCCCCCACGCAGAGTGCTCGGATGAAGGAGATAACTTCATATTCGTGTTTCTCGACCCCGATATCATGAGAAAGCCGGCTGTTTTTTTAATTCTGGAAAAAAAATTTCGAACCACGGGGAGGGTATCATGGTTTTTTTTAGTCAAAATTTGAAAAATTTAAATTGGCGCCTTTTGAATTTTAAAGGGATTAAGGGCTGTATTGGGAGGGGAAGGGAATAAAAGGGGGGCACTAATCACACAGGGCCCACTAACAAGAAGATGTTGAACATAGTTTTGAATACTGGGGCCTACCGCATAAATAAACTCTGGTATGCATGCTTTTTCATGCATCCAGAGTCACTTTCGAGCTGACCACTATTGACTGCCCACTGATTTGACCGACCACCAGTATTAACTGACAACCGTCAATTGACCACGGTACTGACTCGCCTCCATTAACTAACCTCTATTTTGAAATCACCCAAAATTTTTATAATGAGATTGATAAAAACTGAAAAAAAACATGTGGTTTCCATGCATACCCACGGCAAGCTATTCATTTTGCCGTTCAATTACCATCGGAAGACCTATCCCAAAGACTATGCTGATCTGGTAAGAATGTGATTTGTGCAAAATATGGACTTTTTAGTAAAATATTTGAAAACTTGAAGGAAAAGTTGGCATACAAAGCTGTGAATGCTATTCGATCAGTTCATGACACAGAATATGGAGTAGGCACGGCTGCTGTTTTACTTGGTTTGGATTGTTATTTGTTAAATTGTAGTTTTTGTGAATAAGAAATTTCTCTAGGCCCAGCAACTGGCGGTAAAATAAAATAAGAAATATACTGTTTGATTTTATTACAAAACTTTAGGAGCCACTGATTGGATAAAACAAAACACACAAATCAAGTATGTGTATGTCATGGAACTGCCACCAGAGCTTAGAAGTTAGTTTTGTAAAATAAAAAATTGTCAGACTATTATAAGATGGCGACAATGCAGGTGGAAAATCGGATGTCGAAGTCTTTGGGGTCCAGTTATTAGTTTCTGTTCTGTGAAGTGATTTTATCTATTTTCAAGGTTCTTTCCAGCGAAAAATAACTTTCCGGTAGTTGGAAAGAAAAAATAAAAATAGAATTGCACTACCGACTCTCTAGCGCCGAATTCGGCGTTCGACTTCATACCTCAATTTTATCGAAGGCTTAATATAAACGATTTTTTACATAATAACGTTCAAAAGAATACTTTACTTTTAACAGAAGAAGAGAGGTGTAAAAAGCATCTCCGACAGGTGGAAAAAGACAAAGATGATAGAGCACTTTTTTCTCTAGCCGTCTGCCTGCAGCCAAGGCCGTCCATTTGCTAAGTAAAAGAAGGGAAGGGCATACATAATAGAGTTTCCATTCAATTGTCTCGCTTACGACCATACCACGTTGAAAATACGCCATCCCGTCCGATCTGGCAATGTCAAGCAACGTTGGGCTCGACTAGTACTTGGATCGGAGACGTCCTGGGAATCTCGGGTGTTGTAAGCCAAGTTTTTGGGGCAATTAGACTAAAAAGTTGTTTTTTTATTTAATTAAATTTTTAAGTATAATTATCAGTCTAAATGGCACTACTGATTTTGAAAAAGATTAAAACCGACAAGCAGCAAAAAGTTTTGAAGTGAACAAAGGAATATCTTGTTAACAGGGCGGGTACTTCTTTAGTTCCTCACTCGAAAGTGACTTTGGATGCATAAAACATGTGCATACCAGAGTTTTTTATGCAGTAGGCCCCAGAAAATAAAAACATGTTCAAAATCTAAAGTGTTTAGTAATATTTCTTTAGTTCCCCTCCAGGGGTGGGACGGAATTCCGATTTCCGTCTTCCGATTTCCGATTTCCGGCACTTTTTTCCTCCCGATTTCCGACTTCCGATTTTGAAAAGTTTTTACTTCCGGTTCCGATTTTTGTTCCGACTTTTTTTGTCTTCCGTCCCACCCCTGTTCCCCTCCATGGTTTTTCCCCTCCATATAACCAAATTTTAAAAAAGGTTTAATAATACAATCCAAAGAATTTACAAAGGATAAATTTCACTTATTTGATGCCATAAGGTATACATTGTGTCAGCACCTCCAAAAATATTTCGCCAGATGTGGTCAGATATGTAGCTATTAAGCATGCTACGGTGAGTACCAAATTAATAATCCAAAAATGACCCTAAAATATCCTAAAAAGAACATCTATACCTTAGGGGTAGGAGGCAAATTTTGACGCTACTTGCATATACCCCCCCCCCAAATCAAGTTTCTTTTAAATGTTTCAAAACACCTTATATCGACCTAAAATCGCCTCAGGAGTTCGAAAAAGACATTATTTTCAGGTTCTGGTCAATAAAAAAAGAGTTTTTCGCATTTTGAAATTTCGACTATTTGCCCTATTTGCCCGCATTCTATACTGCAACCGCAGCTAGGGTGTGTTGATAGTATACACTATTTTTAATACCGTATTTAAACTGATAATCAGCCCACCGATGTCGATCGATTGACTGTATCATATTGCTTCGGTTTTAGGTTTGCTTTTTTATTGAAAAAATACAGTAAACCCTGGATTTAAAGACCCCCCAAAAAGTTCGTTCACACATCGGGTCCGACACTTTTTTAGCTCGATTTTTGAAGCTTTTTGCCAGTTGTCTTTGGTCAGTTCAGTCCGAAGCATCGCAAGGATTCTGATTATGCCGATCGTTTTTGTAAATGACAACAGTCATGCCGAAAAGACCCGCGGGTATTCGACTTAACGACACCCTCTTTTGAAAAAACTGGTGAAAGTGTTGTCATTTACAAAAACGATTGGTAAAATCGGAATCCTTGCGATGCTTCGGACTGAACTGACAAAAGACAACTAGCAAAAGGTTTCAAAAATCGAGCTAAAAAAGTACCTGACCCGAGAACGAACTTTTTGGGGTGTCGTTAAATCAAGGTTTGACTTTACAATGTTTTGGTACTTGTGTAGCCGTCGCTTTTGTTTTTTAAGTGCTCGAATTTTTTTTCTGCGTCACAAGAAAGAATTTGGAACTTCCCGTGAATTATTTCTCAGTTATGTCTCCGATTTTGTATGGCGTAGGAAATTTGCTGGATGTGATGTTTTATATCATTTGTGGTCTATTATTTGTGAAGTGTATCCTGTTGAATGTAAATAATTGTATTACATGTAAATAAAAGTCGTTAAAAATCACTTTTTTTGCAACAAAAATCCAAAAAAAATAAGGGTGCCTTAAACAGCACAAGTACCAACATTTTTAGCTCTGTTTTTCAGTTTTGAATTGTTATTGGACTGTAGTATAAGACCACTAGCAACAACCGGCTGACATCAAAGCTAAACTTAATTGAACAAAAAATGTAAAAAGGCGCTATTTCAAAACCATTTTTGTGCATATTTTTGTTGGATTGGTTTGTTGGATTGGTCACTGCTTTTCAAATGATCCGAAGAGGTCACATTTGGTTTATTCTACTTTTTTACGCTATTTAAGCGCAGAGGTAAAGTGCTGCCGTCACAGCACTTTACATAGCATAAAGGCGTTTTTTAAGGTTACGAGTTCAACCCCCACATACGGGCACCTCCTATTTTTCAATTTTTTCCACGTTTTTTTTATTATTATCACTTCGGCGGGAAATTAAATTTTTTGCTCTATAAACTGGCAAAGCTGTTTTTCGAAAACGTGGTAAAATAAAAAGAATCAAGACTTTTGTGTGGGCCTGACTATACTTACATGAAAGTTGCAAGTTTCAGCCTTAAATTGAAAGTTGCAAGTTGCAAGTGAAAGTTTCTTGCAATTTGCGACTATACTTTTTTTGCAACTTTCATGAAAGTACTTGCAACTTGCAACTTTCAACTTTCATGAAAGTTGCAAGAAGTATAGTCAGGCCCTGTGAAGAAAAACTCCGATTTCTCTAAGGAAAAGCGTCAAAAAGCAAATGTTCGAATTGCCACCAAAAAAATTTTTTGGGCGTTTTGAAAAGCCAGGTGGGGGTGATAGGGCTGTCACTGGTCGAATGACCGGTGATTAACCGGTAAAAAACAATCCTCAAAACAAGAGAGACCATCCGCAAAACAAAAGACCATTAGCTATTCTTCCACAACTAAAATTCTATAAGGGCGAGCCCGCGTTACACAAAAATAAGGTCAGAGGACCAGATCTGCTTTTCTTTCTCAGAAATTTTGTATATGACTTCTCGTGCGTTTTCGAATTTCTCTGTCTAATTTTTTAAAGTATGGGGTTATCAAAGTGTACCAGATTTGATGCAAAGCAAGTAAAAAAAGAAAAACAAATTTAAAAAAAATTGCTGATCCGATCCCCGCCTTAATTTGCAGTGTAACGCGCTGGTATGCCCCTTTAAAGCAAAAATTTAGAAGCTATTATTTGAAAAAAATAAGAAGAATGTCAAGCGAAGTTGGCTCAAGTCGGTCCAAAGATGAAAACGGGATTGCGTTTAAAAAATGTGTCAGCCGAGTCAAAGAGGTTTTTGAGAAAGAGTTGAACGAAATGGATGATGCCACCAAGCACAATATCATTGGTCAATCGCTGCGTACATACTTTGCGGAAGAAGAACTTCTGGATGTCTTCGAGGGCTTTCTTCATTTGCTCAATCAGTTCCACACACTTGCCAGTGATGCAGCTCAAAGAAGCTCCACTAAGCTAGCCGTCCAAGTGCTTCAGTTGTTCGAAGAATTCATTAACCAATGTGATCCAACAGACCAAGATGCCATTCTCGAACAAATGCCTAGCAACAGAGATATATACGTAATACTTAGCTTTCCGTAGGGTTTTCATTACACAGTCCAAAAATTTCAGATCGATGCCCTCAAAGTGGTTGCTCATTTCCGAGTGAAGTTCATCAAATCCATAGCTTTCATATTCCGTCTACCAGGAGATGAGGAAAGGAAGCAAAAGCTGTTGATTCCGCTGATTAAGGTATTTTTCGGCTTTGTAAAAATTAGCTAAAGTATTATCACGACGATAAGCTGGGATAAATGCTTATTAAACCATTCCCCCATTCCTGTAGTTGATTGTTGGAATTGCTAAAATACTGAAAAATTTTTCGGTTTCATCCCTATTTTTGCCAAAATAACTTCTTATTTCTGCAAAAAGCTCACAGTCACCTCTAAACGCTACCATTCTAGCTTGTGTTACTTTCATTATTTGTTACGGTGCAGTCAGACTTTATCCAGTACCAGGGAGCGATTTTAGGGTGTCGGATAACCGAGATTGTCGATAACAAAGAATAAGGTAAAAATCAGACAATCATAAAGGATTTAGTGTAACGGATAACCAAAGTGCCTTAAAACTGAGGTTTAACTGTATCTGAATTTTTCAGACCATCCTGCGAAGAAATGATATCGAGATAGCCGTCAATTGGATAGTGTATTTCAATGTTCGTGATGCTTTTCCCTTTGATGAAGTAAACTGCCCTCAAGACCTTTTCTTAAATTTTTTGTCTTTCATTGAGAAAGCTTCAGGTCGTATGCCATCTGCTCTTGTGTAACAAGAATGATTTGATGGAGGCTTTTATTGGCGAAGATATTTATCGAAGAAAGAGGCTAGTTGTGTTCCTGGACAAGCTTGTGGGCATGGAGCTAAAGCGCTTTAGGTAGAGTAATTATGATGCTTTTTGGTATTTTTCTCATCTTTATTCTTTTCTAGGGGATACACTGAGCTTGAGGAATTGGTTCTGCAGGACATCAAAAAGCTAGAGAAAAATGCTGTCAAGTACATGAAAGTCTTCGATATTCCCGACAGTTTTGCTCCCAACGTGCTGGACTTGAGGTCTCGTGAAGCATTGCTCTTTCATCATCACCGATTCACAAAAAGGGAAACTAGTGAGGAAAATTATGAGGAAACAGCACTGGTAAGCTGTTTCCTCCATTTTTTCCTAAATTAGTTTTCTCTGTTTTCCAGCAAGCAATGGAAAAGAGTGCCTACGTCCGCCGATTCTATTTGGATTTCTTGTGTATGAAAGGCAACCAGCGACAAGCTCTTTACTTCGCTGTAGCTCTTGGAGATACGCTAGAGACCTTCCCGAAGTATGTTTTCCTATGGGTTAAAATGCTGTAACGACTGTGTCTGTTCAGATTCTTAAAAGACTTCTGCGAGAGGTGCCCATCTGAACTCGAGCTAACAAAAAAGGATGTTCAAAAGTGGGTTGATTTTCTCTACAGACCCTGCTGATGAAAGATTACAGTTGTAGCGTCTGACTGTGGTCTTTGATTTTGTAGCGGAAGTGCTACAGTCAGACGCGATTACTGCCGCATGGTGTTAAAGTATTTTCACTTTTACGAGCAATCTTTTAGAGCACGAGACAACAAAGCCAGGCAGCAAG
Organism: Ditylenchus weischeri; assembly: GCA_029231635.1. NCBI lineage: Eukaryota > Metazoa > Nematoda > Chromadorea > Rhabditida > Anguinidae > Ditylenchus > Ditylenchus weischeri. The sequence continues at coordinate 15,447 of JAMRYI010000102.1, forward strand.
AAATTGAAAGTCAAGAAAAATGCGAGCTCTTTGAGAATTTTCCTATTTACGTCGTCGAAGATTGGACAACCTGTGAACTGGCAATGGCTAAACTCAGCAAAGAAGCAGTAATTGGAATTGATACAGGTTCGTTGAACCTGCTATTGGCGTAATAGTACTAATTTTTTCACCATTAATTTTTTAGAGTGGAAACCACACTTTTGCTCAACAAAAGAGCAGTGAGTTGATATCTCTTCTTTCTATAAAAGCAAAATTCAATTGTGTAAAATTTAGGGTGGCTCTAATTCAAGTGGCTTCATCCACTGCAGTCTATTTGTTTGACGTAAGATGAGATCGGCTATTAATTAATTAATTTAACTCATTTCGTTTAGGTGGTTGTACTCGAAAATCGCCTTTCTAATGAGCAATGGGTACAATTCTTCAAGATGCTTTTGTGCTCTGAAAACACAACAAAAATTGGTAGGCTGTTTTTTGGTATGTGTGACACTTTAGTTTGAATTTTTTTCAGGTTATGACTTCTCGAACGATCTGCGAGTCCTTAAAAGTAGCTTTCCGTTTCTGTCTCAGCTCCTGCCAGAAACAAAGCACGTCCTGTGCCTGTATAAGCTCCTATCTGCGTCGTTAGTGGAACCAAATATATGCACAGCTCTTTTTGGATGTTAGTGTTTATTGTTCCGATCTTCTTAATCTTATGATAATTTTAGCTGAAAACTTCTCCATAAATCTGAGCTTATATGAGGTGGCTAAACTGCTGTTGAATATAGAGCTGGACAAAAGTGAGCGAGTGGGCAACTGGATACAAAGACCTCTCAGACTGGAACGTAAGCTATTTTATTAGTTGTGGGCTGTGTTAACATTAAATTAATTTTTTAGAAAAAAGGTACGCATCGTTAGATGCCTATGCCCTCATTGAATGTTTCAAAATTATTGCCAGGAGGTTAAATGCGTAAGTGCTTTTATTATGTTACTCATTTCTATAGCACCAGCATCCCTCTTCTTCAAATCATCTGAGAAGGGCTAATATTCAAGCGGAGTGCTTGTCTTGTGCGCACAGCGCCTTACCTGTATTTATTTATTTTAGGATGGATGATGAGAAAGCCTGTCAGCATCTACAAAAAATTTCGCTCGTTGATTTTGCAGAAGTAAAGTCTCCAGTTGCGGTAGATCCGGAAACGGGTGAGAGGGTATATGCATCCAAGAAAAGCAAAGAAAGCGATCAGGAATTCATTGAGTCAGTTTTGGTTCGTTCTTGTTTTCTGTTCAGTAATTTGGCTCATTGTGGTGCTTGTTTGTAGAGTATTTCGTCAGAAATATCAGCATCTGTTACTAACCCAGCCGAGCTACATACATCAGATGATTACATGTTCGTGATGGATTCAATGCTATTTGGTCTTGGGCAGAGGATGAGGAAATGCGGATTCAGCACACACATGATTGCGGTTGGTTCCATGCATCAGTCTCCTATTTTTTGAGCAACTCTTACAGGACAGAGAGAAGCTTATAAAATATTGCGAGGAGCATCCTAATGCTTTGGCTGTGAGCGCAGGGAAAGGCTTCAAGCAGGTATTTTAAATTCTTTGATTGATTGAGTTGTTATTCACAGTTCCTGTCTTTCAGATCCAGATGCGCTTGCCTGATAGGGTAGTGCAAGTTCCAATAAATACGCAAGATGTACGTCTAAATTCTCAACTGGTCGGTTACCTGATGCGGCAGCTTAAAATCGTCGTCGATCCTTCAAGTCTAAGTTCGAGATGTGTCAAGTGCAATGCGAAGTCTTTTGTGCGGTTACCGATGCTAGTTGTCAAGGCGCTCTTCTACATCCATGTGATTAGGCATGAAATGGAGTGGATCGCTGTAACTAAGGAAGACGGTCAGTTCTTTTGTTTTTCTGGTATTTTTGTGATATGAAACAATTACTCTTATTTTCTAGCTACGGATGCTCTTCGTGAGCTGAGACAGAATGCAGTTAATTACAGATCTGCATCATTTAATGGAGAATTACAGGTTGGTCAATCAATTTTATATTTTAGTGTGGGCAAGTTGGTAATGTGTTTGGTAATGACACAAATTTTCAGGATGATGACTACACGGCCGAGATATGTGATGACCAAATCGTGTGTGAGTGCAATGGATGCCGCATAGATATAATGTAAGCTTTTCTGCTTTTCGAAATCAATTTATCAGACTAAATTGTTTTAGGAGCAAACTGATTGATGCAGGATTTGAGGGTAAATGATTTTCTCGTTGAGGTGCTGTAAAAATTTCACACTGTGCTTTCAAGGGCCAATCGATATACGCATTGGAGGCTTGCACAAGAAAGAAATCTTTGATGAAGAGAATATCCAATTTTTCATATGCCTCGGTTGTGGAAAGCTACAGAATAATTGCGTCTAGATTCTACATTACAATTTTGTTGTTAAAATGCCTGTTTCTGTTATGAGATAATAAAATCTCGCGGACGATCATTGTGCAACTGTTTTAGTGCATCAAGCTTTAAATCGAAGTTTTGAAAATCTCCAAAATTTTGGTGACGGAATCTTGATGTATTGTGTTCCTTAGTATAGCCTGGTGTTGGGAAGTTAACAACAGCCCGTTACCAGTGGGTAACCCAGCCCCAGGTACTAGAATCCCACGCAACCTTTATAATTTAGCTTTATAATTTGTGTTTTTGGCAAGAAATCAGCTTAATCTATTATCGTATACACTTAGTGTTGCGGGCGGTTTTGCGGTGTAGTATTTGCAGAAATTGCGGTTAAACCGCAAAATATAGGTTTTTCACGTAAAGTTTTTACAGACAATTAATTGTAGTAAAACTACGAAAAATACAGTGACACGAACCACTATACAAATTCTTTATCCACTCTTCCAAACAAAACTAAAATTTTGGCCATCTTTAAACGACCATAACTTTTGTTGCAGATCGAATTTTTAATTTCTGTGAACGCAGATCGACTCACTTATTCTAGGCAATTTTTTGGTAAATAAAGTCCAGCATAAAGCTTAGTTCGCCCTGTGGTTTGGGCCTTACCTATCCAGAGGCCATCCACAGACTACTAAAATGATTGCTTTTTAATTTTGAGTAGATCTGCGTTCATAAAATATAAAATTCTTGTTACAGTCGAACCTCTCATTAAGGAAACCCAAGGGGCCGAGCTCACGCGTTCGTTAATGGGAGGTTTCGTTACATAGAGGTTCGTTAATCAGAGGTTCATTTTCACTATCCAAAAAAATTTACGCTAATGAGAGGTTATATAGAGCGGGATATACTAGCTTTATTCAAACCACTCAAACATCATAATCAATTGGTAAAAGCAAAGTAATCCAAAATCTTCTTCTGCTTGAGACCCTTCGATCGCTTCTCGGCCAAAAAATCATCGAGCTTGTCGCACGCCTTCTGGGCTTCGTGGTTGGGGGCTTGATAGACGTAGCGCTGGAGAATCCCTAGAGCATCCTTCGCCTCTCGAGTGGTTATTGGTAACGCTTCCGCCTCTTCATTCGTAGCCATCTCCTCGGTTTCTTCATCATCCAGAAACCTCTTCTGCAATTTCGGCCAAAGTTTGTGTGCCTCCGGTGACGAGTAGTTCATCAATGCCCAAGTAGTCCTGAAGAGAAACGCCCTCTGCCAGCCCCAACGCCTGTAGCTCGACCCATAGATTCAGCTCCTCATCATCCTGTTCTCCTTGAATTTCACTTGGCGTTCTTCGGCGGGCTAAACAAGAATATTATTTTCAACAATTAAAGGGTTTCCTGTTTGTACTACCTGTTGGTTGAGGAAAAATCTGGCTTTACGAAAGCATTTGGCCAAAGTCTCCGGCTTCACCGCATCCCATGAACGTCGAAGAAATTGTAAGGCATTCAGCAAGTTTGGTTTGTAGTCATATTCGCCTTCCATGGCAGCGAGGCGTTCACGAAGCAAGAACCGGCGGTAGTGAACTTTGAGATTCTGGATAACACCCTGATCCATTGGCTAAAAAAGTGGATAAAGAGTGCTTAGGCGTCAATCTTTTAAAAGCACACCTGTGATTCGGCTGTAGTATTTGGCGGGAAGAATTTGACTGTGATTTGCCCCAAGTTGATGTTCGAATGACCACTGAAGTTGTCTAGAAACAGGAGCACCTTGCGCTGGTCACATTTGAGTTTTCGATCCCACTGTTTCAGCCAGGATTCGAACAAATCCGCTAAAAGTTGAATCTAAAAAAGTGATCAAACAAGCAAAGATCAAATCCCACCAGTCATCCATACTTTCTTGTTGGATTTTTAGGCTACCGGGGGATTCACATTCTTGAAACAACGAGGCTTTGCTGACTTGCCGATGACCAGAAGAGGCAACTTCTCTGACCCGCTCATGTTTGACCCAACTAGAACCGTGACTCGCTCTTTGCTCTTCTTGCCGGAGGTGCAATGCTCACCTAAACTATTAAACTAAAGAAGGAAAGTATTAAAAACCTTATAAAAACCTCACCCTTGAATGCCAACGTCTTGTTCGGAAGTAGTTGCCAAATGAGTCCCGTCTCATCCGCATTGAAAACGTCATCCGGAGAAAAGTGAGAGATTTGTTCACGCAAAACATCCTGCTGCCAGTTTGCCAGTGCTTCGAGATCGATGTCCGCAGCTTCTCCTTGGTTTCCCTTGAAGACAATTGAATGACGATGCTTGAATTTTTCTAGCCAGCTCTGACTTGCTTCGAACCCTTGGATGCTGAGCTTCCCCGTCAGAATTTTCGCTTGCTCCTGTAAAACATGTACAAAAGCAGGCAAATTGTGTAAAAATTAAGAATATAACCGCACCATCAAAAGAGCCTGTCACTGTCTCATTCTTACTGCGCTGCCTTGAACCATCGCAGGATTCCCTCTTCCAGATCCTCGTGCTTGACTGGCCGCATGTGAGAACGCTTCGGTCTATCAGGATGGTACGAAAAGGGAATTGTTCACTGAAACTTATGCCGAAATTTGAACGTGATGATATCATTTTTATCGGGTTGCCATGAACAGATTTATGAAGATAGTTCTTCAAAAGGAAATGAATTTTCCTTGTCTTGACGCAATCGAATTTACAGAAAACAATGATAGCCCCGGACGTTAATCTGAATTTTGCGCGTTTTTACAAAGAATGACCTTTGAGATCAACAATTTGCGATACTTTTTGCTTATCGACACCTCATCAATTGAAGAATTTCCAAAGAAGGTGGAATGGAACAGATTACTTTCTCAAGACATTCAAGTAGTGATGGTCTGACGAGTAAGTTTTTCAAGCATTATAGTGATCCTTGATATAAATATTTTTATTGCTTGCTTATAGGCGAAACAAGAGGATATAAATTCGAACTTCTTAACGCCATATGCAACTTATAGTAGAAAGAAGCCAGCGGGATCTCAATCTGCCGATGGTTTGTTCTAAAACTTTTCTGAAATTGCCTATCGAAGATTACGTTCAGGTGTTTGCACTCGACTCTTTGTTCTACACGCAATTGGAAGAAAAAGAGTAAGAAGCCATTCTTGAGCAAGGATTATGGGATGAGATTGACCTGTTTTTCTATGATCTCCTGGTTGTGCCTATCTACGTGCCAGGTCATTGGTCTCTTATCGTATGTCTTTTACTACACTTCTTTTGATTGTTGAATTGATATTGCAATCAGATCATCAAAATGGTGAAGTCCCGAGTGGTTTACTATGATTCCTTTCATGGAGATGGTAGCAGATCAATAAGCCTAATCAAGTACTGAGTGCTATTTTGCTAATGTTTAGCTCATTTCATGAATTTAGAAATTTCTTAAAAAGTGCAGTACAAAGAGGATATGAAGATTTGGATCCGACGAATTGGCTGGCTATGAACAAAAAGGTAAATTTTCAGTTGAAATTGGTTTTAAAATTTTTAATTCACGTAGAATATTCCTATGCAAGTTAAGACCAATGGAAATGATTGCGGTGTTTTTGCCTGCCAATATGCTGAATGTGTTACTCAAGGAAGAGAGATCGATTTCAGTCAGGAGGCCATGGATAACTTGCGAGAAAAGATGAACATGGAAATGAGAATAGGAAAACTAGTGTAGAATCATAGCTGCTTATATCGTTTGTTGTTATTGTTTGCATTGTTTGTTTGCATTTTGCGCCTTTGTTGAAAATAAAGTTTACTCCGGTTTTCCCACTCCTAATATATGTATATATATCCACCTGACCAGCTGAACCCACCCCAGATTAAGGCGCCCAGATGGGTAAAATTGTAATTTTGGACATAAAAGACCGGTTTTACAAAGCAACTTTAAGTTAGAAAATATGGTTTGATTTTTACTTTGGCTAAAGTTTTGAATTGCCGGTTTTTGTGGACGAAATGACCGGGGACGAAATGACCGTGGGACGAAATGACCGGGGACGAAATGACCGGGGACGAAATGACCGGGGACGAAAAGACCTAGTGCAATTTTATTCTACCCAATTTTGATTTATGAACAATATTGTTTTTTTTTCAAATTTACTGCGCTTCCGTTATTATTTCAGTCAAAATACCATTTTCTTGAAATCTGCATAGTTTATTGCATCTCGATTCACAGCAACAACATTTGGATTGCCTTCCCACCAAGCGACGACGTGGTCAGCGACTACAGAGAGACCGAGGAAGCCACAGGAAATTTAATTAGTATAAAAAACTCGGCTTTAAAGAATCGCCCGAATATGTTCAAGAAGAAAGTGGCTCATTATTTGGATTTGGAAGTTTTCTATCGGAAAAGGTATCTGTTGATTCGCTCGAGCAGGAAATATCGCTTATTTTCCAACTGTGTCTAAAGGTTCGGTTAAAGGAAACTCATTCGATTTCCTGTTCCAAAACAAAGAGGTAACACCTTTTTTTATAAAACAGTTAGCTTTCGAAAATGGCTCTAATTATTCTTGCATCACCGTAAACCTCAGCGAGTGTGGAAAGGCTCTTTTCTGGTGTGACATTCAATATCGTTGCACACAAAGGAAACACAGCACCCGAACTTTTGAAAAAAACGAGTTCTTTTAAACTATAATAACATTGGACTCTAATTTAAACTTTTGAATATAATAAAAGTAAAAATTTGGGACGATACGGAAAAATGCCTCCTTTTGGCGAAAAAGTGCCCCCTTTTTTTCGTTTTAGTCAAAAAGGCGAAAAAGTGCCCCTTTTTGTGAAAAAGTGCCCTTTTTGTAAAAAGTGCCCCTTTGTGAAAAAGTGCCCTTTTATGAAAAAGTGCCCTTTTGTGAAAAAGTGCCCTTTTATGAAAAATGCCCCATTTTGTGAAAAAGCGCTGTCTTTTAAAAAGCACACCGTTTTGGGAAAATCACCTAATTTTTAGGAAAAAGCATCCCTTTTTGGAAAATATGCAAATTTGTAAGAATTTTGTCCTGTTTGAGAGACACTTTTTCATAAAAGGGGCACTTTTTCACAAAAGGCACTTTTTGCCTTTGACTAAAACGAAAAACACTTTTTCACAAAAAGGGGGCACTTTTTCGCCAAAAGGAGGCATTTTTCCGTTTTATCCAAAAATTTGTTGCTATTTTGAGTTTTTGAAATTCGCGCGCCTTTCCGGAAGTGGTGTATTCTGGTGGCAGCCACCGGTGGCCTCCGGTGGCGGTGGCTGCCACACTTGCTGGTGGCAGTGGCGGTGGTGGTGTCTATTTTTGAACTTTTACCACACTGCTCACGGCATTTAAAAAACGGCCGTATATGCACATCCCTGGCATCAAATTTGAGGGCATCGAAAGATTGCGCAAAATCAAATTGCGCAAATGCAGATTGCGCAAAGGCGAAAAGCGCCAAAATCAAATTGTGGAAATGCCGCGACTATTTAGTGTAATTAAAGTGTCTGTTATACCCCTTTGTTCCAGCTACTTTTTTAATGTTTTCATGTCCTGTAATAATAAATTTTAGCAAAATGGTCAGACAATTCAATTCTGAAAAGGGAAATGTTGCCAGGAGGCAATTGGGTCAAGGGGCAATTTGATGCTTTTGAGAACCATAATTTCTCCTTTTATAATTTCGCTTCTGCGTCAAATTCGCGCTTAGTATATGCACAGATACGGACACCTTAGGGAGTCACTAAGGGATGTCTGTTTAATTAGCAGTGCTGTAAATCCCGGCACCGGCTAGAATTCAGATATCTGTTTCGAGCAGTTATAATTATCACCGGCCCGGTGCCGTAGCAAAATAAGGTAGTTTAAACATCAGCACCGGGATAGGAATAAAAAAAGTAGTCATTTAACCCCTTCTATTTAGCGGCACCGGCCTTTACAAGGAAATTTCACGTTATAATTGCTTCGGCACCAGACCGATGCCGTTATGTAGGAAGGGCTAAATGACTAATTTTTTTATTCCTATCCCAGTGCCGATGTTTAAACTACCTTATTTTGCTACGGCACCGGGCCGGTAAAAATTATATCTGCTCGATACAGACGTCCGAATTCAGCCGATGCGGGGATTTAATTAGCCTTGTTTTTAGTGTGAGGTTAGTGTGATAAAAAAATTTTCAAATATCTACAGGCAAATGACGGCGTCGCAAGGAAGTGGCAGCTCAGGACAGGACAAACAACAGCCCTCTTCTGATGGAGACGAAGTCAAATTTGATGTTGATCCGGATACCGCAAGCTTCAGTTCAGCTGGTGATGTCTCTGAGCACATGATCGTCAACTTGGGTGAGACTAGACTGGCCGTCAAGGTTTTGATCACATCTAGTCAATTATTTACTGGAAATTTTCTTCTTTCTTTCAAGGTGAAGTGCAGCGATGTGAATCTCTTCCGGGTGATGCCTGTCTACACGTTTATTGAAGCAGGACAATGCAAGAACCTTGTGATCACACGTTTTCGAGGTAGCTTCTTCTGTAATTGTTTGTGTTTAAATGTCTATCACTTTTTAGCTGAAGCGAAGCAGGATCGACTAGTCTTCCACTACTTTCCGTGCTCCTCTTCTGCAACTGATGCTCAAGCTGCCTTCAAGAATGTGCAAGCCGGCGCGGTCAGTTACATACTTCGTTTTCCCGTCTTTTTTCATCGTTATTGTTATAGATTCGCAAGCTGACCATGATGCTGAATGTGCATGCGCCAGAAGGAGGAACTAGTGTGTAATATAATGTCCGTGATTGTTTGTTTGTTGATTGTATGGTGTTCGCGAATTGAACCTAATAAAATTATGTGTGTGTAACGCTTTCAGGGTGTCCCTAAGGAAGAATCTGTGCACTTTGAGGGTGCTGCTAAGCTTTTTTTTATTAAATACTCTTTGTGTAAGATAGGATATTTTATGGCGCTGATAATGTTTTAGCGAAAAGTATATCAGCATTTGGTAACTGCTCTGGTTAGACAGTTGAACTTAGAACCGAGAACCGAGCATAGGGGTCACTAAATCTAGGCTCTACTGTAGTCTCTGCTTTGTTGTAGTCCTAGTGCCATTATCTAAGACAGTTGAAATTAGTCGGTGTAATAAAATTTCCTTGCTTACATAAAAGGCTTTCTGGCATACCAAATTATACGATGAAGGATTTCAGCGGTATTCGTTAAAATTTGACTTTTCTGTGTTGTTACAAAACTTTCTTATGAACTCTAAAAGCATAAGGAGAATCGAAGAAGCATATTTCGGCGCTAGTATAGAATAACCATCCCCCCGCCAAAAAAAAATCAGACCTTCTAAAAATCGTTGAAACTACCCTTTGGAACAACAAATTTAGGCTTAGCCCTTAGGCATAGTGGTAGGCCAGCGTATGGAAGTTGTGACTACTAAGTGTTTCTGGGGTCTTCGGAGTAGAAAAGCTGTCACCTGCCAATTCAAACGTACGAAACTCGCAACCTTAGACGGCAATGGTCCTTTAAAACACCATCGCCGTTGATGAAAATGGCAATTTTGAATTTTTGAATTTTCGGGAGACAGCTCTTTAACTTTGAACTGTTTTTTACTGTTTTTCATTGAAAATGTGTTCGAAGTTTTGAACCATCGATTGGTCGAGCATACCAGATCAGACGACTTAGTCGAGTTGCATTGAACTTCAATCTATTAATGTAGGAAACAGCTTTGCTTCGATCAATACTAGAGATGGAAATTTGCAATACAGTCAAACCCCGATATAGTGCGACCCCTGGGGACCAAACAAAATTCGCACTATAACGAGACTCGCACTATCGAGACTTTTAAAGACTTTTGACCAAATGGGTCGAGCTCAAGGTCGCACTATATCGAAGTCGCACTATATCGGAGTTTGACTGTATACCTCAAATTGCAATACATGGATTTTTATCATCATTTTCGTTTCCGAATGTCAAATCTGATACACATGACTTATACCTAAAATCAAAAAGTAGATGTAGGTCATCTATATCAGATTTGACACTTACCAACAAAAAATTTGAGAAAATTCCATATATTGCAAAATGGGAAATGCAATACAAAATTATGATAAAAATCCATATACCGTACATTCTCTATTAGAAGGCCCGGGCCTTTTATTTTTCACAACAAATTCAACGTCACACGAAGCCGGATCAAGGAGTGGAAGAAAAATGAAGATGATCTAAGACACCAAGTGTTAGTCTTTCGATAACTGTGTGCCTAAATGCTCGCTCTGACTTCAAGAAGCTCCTTCCTTATGTTTTTTTTTTGCAAAAACATACTTTTGCCAAATTTCCACTAGCTCATTAAGCTACCGAAACTATCAAACTGCAAATTTTGCATTGTTTTTTCTTGGGAGAGCAGCCGACCAACTACCTTACACTTCTCATATACTCCTTCCTCTTCCCAAATTTCCTGTTTGAAATCGGAGGAGTCCCAAGAAGATCAGTATAGGAAAAACAAGTGCTTCCAAAATGTAAGAATTGGGGGAAGGGAGTTTAAAAAAGCTTGACATCTGCTGGTTTGAACTCTCCTGCGCCACACCAAATTTCATGAGAACACTGATCTTTTAAACTTTTTTCTTTTGTAAATCTTTTTGCATGCGGGTTATGACTATTACTGACTCATAATAAAACCATCAAACCACATGTTAACTCATCTTTTTTTGCTGTGGTTGTAGTATGTAGTCAACAAAATATTTGTATTTCTCTTTTTTTCACTGTGGTCCCAACAATTGTTGTGAAATACCTGTATTTTCAAGGTGCGCAGACGCATTTGTCTTTATAGGATAATGCTGTAGTCAATTAACTGTGTATTATGTATCCCTTAAAAATTTTTATTTTTATTCTTATTGCTGAAAAAAACCTTTTTGAAAATCAAATTTTGTCGAAAAATGTTGAATTTTTCGTTTTGCATTCTGTTGACCAGCTCTTTATGCAAATCCACGGGTAGAACTCGGCCAATTTCTCTTCTCGACAGCATATTTAGACCAAACATCTAAAACTTTTTAAAAAAGGGTACTGTTTATTTTTTGGTACACACCCAAAAAAGAATTAACAAATTTTAGTTTTATCACAAAATCTTCTAAAAAATGTTTAGATATTCAAAAACATTTTAAAAACAAAATTATTATAAAACAGGTAACCTTAGTTGATTCCTCTTTCTTAAAGTGACGAAATGTACCTATTTTAGTGTGCCTCAGAAGCTTGAATAAGTATCAATCGAAAGAGGGAAAAAAAGCTGATCGTAAAATCGCAAAAAGCCGAGAATCTTAACAGAATCGTGCAATCAATGGTTGAAGGTCTCCGTGTAATCGGCTGGGACGTCAAGAAGATAATAGAAGAAACTGGAATTCCTATGAAGACTGTAGACTATAGAAACATCAAGAACTGGTAAGTGACGTCAAGCTGAAAGCAATTCCATGAGCACCCAAGCACAGAAGCAGCGCAGTAAAGAAATTTAATCTAAACAAAAAAGAAACTGAGAGTTGAATTTAGGGAAATTAGAAATTAACTTAATATCGGCACATTTTGTCACTTTTGAAGAGGTCAATTGTTAAGGAATATTGGACATACTCTAAACGAAAGCTCAAAATATTGGTTACAGTACATAATCCCCCCACGCAGAGTGGTCAGATGGAGGAGATAACATCATATTCGTGTTTCTCGACCCCGATTTCATGAGAAAGCCGGCTGTTTTTTTAAATTCCGAGCAAAAAAAATTTTTTTTGATCTACAGGGGGTATTATGGATTTTTTAGTCAAAATTTCAAAATCCAAATTGGCGCCTTTTGAATTTTAAACGGGTAAAATGGTTGCATAGGGAGGGAAAGGGAATAAAAGGGGCCACTTTTGCGGCAAAATGACAAAAAAGTTAATGTTCGCATTTTTCGACTGTCTTACCATGTTTTTCAACATGGGCCGTGGCAAAAAGAGACTCTGTATGCATTTTATGATCAAGAATACTTCTCGGAATCATGTCTAAGCTGGCGCCTTTTGAATTTTAAGGATTAAAAAAAAGGAGGGAAAAGGAAATGCGGTCTTATTCCCCTTTAAAATGTAAAAGGCGCCAATTTGAATTTCAAATTTTGACTAAATTTCGACTAAAACAACGATATATAATACCCCCATGCAGAGTGGTCAGATGGAGGAGATAACCTCATATTCGTGTTTCTCGACCCCTCGACATTATGAGAAAGCCGGCTGTTTTTTTTCCACCCCCCTGTGGTTCGAATAATTTTCGATAAAAACAGCCGGTTTTCTCATGAAATCGGTATCGATAAACGAATATGAGGTTATCTGCTCCATCCGACCACTCTGCGTGAGGTGGATTATATGGAACTCATGTAGAAAGGGCCCCCCCAAATTTTTGAAAATTTTTGCCTTGGTCCCCCCTATTGTTTTTTTTGCAATTTTTTACAATTTTAAAATTTTTATATTTTTTCAGCAACAGCTAATATTTAAATTTGTATAGCAATCACAATAATTATTTTTATTAATCATCAAATACATCATAATTGCAATCACTATCAAAAACTTTCTTCTTCTTCTAAAATGTAAAATAACTATAATTTAAAAAGTACTCTCACCATTATCCCTTCGAAATTCACGCTCAATCGTCTTGTCATCAGAAATACTATGAACCCAGAAGTAGGAGAACAGAAAAATCTAAAAAATCAAAGTATTATTAAGTGATGATACCACTACCTCTTTTAATGCCAATCTGTGCTCTTCAAAAAAACGTTCCGTTGAAAAATCCAATTGTAGGCCGTTTGACGCATTTTCTAGAATTTGAGCATCGCCATTGCAACTTGACTGAAGAGAGATCATCACGCTTGCGTATCTTCATAAGCTTGTTACACGACGGGCATTTTCGATTTGAATGAAGCAGACCAACGCTTTGTAGCCAGGAAATAAATTCTTCTTCTGTCTGAGAATCTAGAAAGCGAAGCAAAGATCGAAGATTCAAGCCCTTAAGTTGATCCATTGTAGACGATTTGAAATGAGCAAATAAGTAAAAATTGAAAACGCATTCAATGATTTCAAAAAAAATCACAGATTTGAATTCAAAATAAAATTTTGAATTCAAAATAAAATTTTGAATTCAAAATAAAATTTTGAATTGTGAAAAAAAACAATAGGGGGGACCAAGGCAAAAATTTTCAAAAATTTGGGGGGCCCTTTCTACATGAGTTCCGATTATATACTCAAACCAAAATATGGACTACAGAAAAAACATTTCTTACTAAGCTAGGATTTTTGGTCATATACGCCTAGTAAAAGAATTTGATTAAGTAAACATGTTATGAGAACAAACAATCAATCACATTTTTTTTTAGAATTTTTTGGAGCTTTCTAAAGCATTCAAACTGTAAAACTGTTGATTAGGATATCCCACTAAAAGTTAAAAATGTTATTTTAAAATGTTGACGTTTTTTAATAATAACAAGTTGGTTGGTCTTTATTTTTATTAACAATAATGGCAGTGGCAGATTGGACCATATGGAATTTGGCTTATTTAAATTGGGCTTACAATCCGCAATAAAATTATCTACAAATCGGTGGCCCAATTTGCATTTAATTGGCCATGTTAAAAATTATATATCGGTATTTTTTGAATTTTTTGTTGTAATTTTTGCACTACTTTTTGCTCGAACACGTAGCCTGGGATGTTAGCTTTCCAAAGAGCTATCGGATTCCACTGAATATTTTTATAAAAGTAGATATTTAGGGGTTTAGACAAAATAGGTTTTTTCAAACTTCTAAATCTGACATGCCAAAACTTGTTCAGTATAATTAAAGAGCTTTTTAGTCCTGGGCTATATGTTAGTGCCAAAAATTAAAAAAAAATTACAGCAAAAACTTGAAGAAAAATAGCAATAAAAAATTTTGAAGCCATTTGAAATTGCGCAATTCATTGTTTTAAAATGGTAAATGGTAGACTACAGGCACTATTGCTGTTTAGATCAGCAATAATAAACAAAAAAAAACAACATCTTGAGTGTCGGCCTCTGTAGCTCAGTGGTATAGCAGTAGAGGTCGGTAAAAACAATGTCGAGGGTTCGAATCTCACTCGAAGTGCAATTTTTTTTATTTTTCGGATTAAATTATTAGCCGTAAAAATTTATAAAATTATTTCAAATTCCCAACTTTCCGTTAAAAATTTTTTCGCACATAAAACAGTCCCCCCTTTTAACGCCGCCATGCGAAGCATAGTCGATTAAATGCAGCCTTTTTTCCAAACAGAAAAACAAATTCTAAGTTTTGGGCCAAAGATATGACCAAAAAAAGAGGAATGAAAAGGAAGGATCAAGACAAAATTTTCGACCTAAAATTTGATGGTGCTCGCTTTTTTGTGTCGGAAAAAGCTGATGGATAGCTATAATAAGTTCTGAAGTTCTGTTTTCCCTGTTTTTTTTGAAAAAAAAATTTTTTTTTGGTAGTTTGAAGTTAAAAGTCCTTTTTTACACTTTTTAATCATCCAAGGCAGAAAAATTCGGTAAAAAATATAAAAAAAATTTTGCCTTGATCCCCAAGGTGATTTTTTCTAGGCTTAGGAGCTGACCGAACACATGTAGAGCCGTAATCGACCACATTCTACAAAATGGCATTCAAAAAAATGCCGTATTTGATCACAAGCATGTCAAAGAGTCAAAACAGTTACCTAAAAATTGGATCCCGTATTTCCTCTAATAGCTCACCCGGGTGAGTTATTTTTCGGACTGCTCAAAATCTGAAAATTTTGAGGTTAATCTCGAGATTTGGGTGAAAATCTAAAAAGTGGAATCGGTAGAGCTCGTGGGAGTTAAGCAAACGCAATAAACAGCTTTGCAAAATATTTTTTCTGAGCTGAGATACAGGTCCTCAAAGTTGAGAGGGGTGAGTTATTAGAGGAAATGCGATAATAAAGAGAAAAGTTCAAAAGATGAAATTTTTGGCTCTAGTGGAGAATCCGTGTCCAAAATATGCCTTGGTCCCCCCTGTTGTTTTTGAATTGAAAAATTTGTTTGAACTCACTTGTCCTACAACGATATTTTTGGGCGTTAGGGCTAAACATTTTTTGATAAGAAAAACAACAGGGGGGACCAAGCTCTTTTTCACGAAAAAACAACAGTGGGGACCAAGCTCTTTTTCACGAAAAAACAACAGTGGGGACCAAGCTCTTTTTCACGAAAAAACAACAGGGGGACCAAGCTCTTTTTCAGGAAAAAACAACAGGGGGACCAAGGTCTTTTAAGGAAAAAACAACAGGGGGACCAAGCTCTTTTCAGGAAAAACAACAGGGGGACCAAGGTCTTTTCAGGAAAAACAACAGGGGGACCAAGGTCTTTTTCAGGAAAAAACAACAGGGGGACCAAGGTCTTTTTCAGGAAAAAAACAACAGGGGGACCAAGCTCTTTTCAGGAAAAACAACAGGGGGACCAAGGTCTTTTCAGGAAAAAAAACAGGGGGACCAAGCTCTTTTTCAGGAAAAACAACAGGGGGACCAAGGTCTTTTTCAGGAAAAACAACAGGGGGACCAAGGTCTTTTCAGGAAAAACAACAGGGGGACCAAGGTCTTTTTCAGGAAAAAAACAACAGGGGGACCAAGCTCTTTTTCAGGAAAAACAACAGGGGGACCAAGGTCTTTTTCAGGAAAAAAACAACAGGGGGGACCAAGCTCTTTTTCAGGAAAAAACAACAGGGGGACCAAGGTCTTTTCAGGAAAAAAACAACAGGGGACCAAGCTCTTTTCAGGAAAAACAACAGGGGGACCAAGGTCTTTTCAGGAAAAACAACAGGGGGACCAAGGTCTTTTCAGGAAAAACAACAGGGGGACCAAGGTCTTTTCAGGAAAAAACAACAGGGGGACCAAGGTCTTTTTCAGGAAAAAAACAACAGGGGGGACCAAGCTCTTTTTCAGGAAAAAACAACAGGGAGGACCAAGGCATATTTTGGACACGGATTGTCCACTAGTACCAAATTTTTTTTCAACTAATAAATTCAATGCCTGAATAAGGTTATTTCAAAAAAATTAGAAAAAATATCGAATGAACTTTTCCTGAAGTATTAACTTTCTCCATTTGATTGAATGGCCAACTCTTTTTCACCATTTTCAGATGCGGAATTTATATTTTTTGCTAACCACCTAAACAGCCCACTATCTGCTAAATATTATATTTCTTCAATTAGCTATCAAATTAATAGCGCTCACTGTACTTCCACTTCAACTTTTCAAAAAAAATATTTCTGCTGATAAATGGGAGCATTTCTTGACCATCCGAAAATCAGTAAAAATTAATTTTTATTTTAGAGATTTGTTTTTAATCTTATTTTTCAGAAAAAGAAAACAAAGATGGCGGTGGCAACGTATGTACCAGGGCCGCACCGGATATCCAAAATCCGATATCCGGAACTTTTTGACATCCGATATCCGGCACTTTTTGACATCCGATATCCGGCACTTTTTGACATCCGATATCCGGCACTTTTGACATCCGATATCCGGCACTTTTGACATCCGATATCCGGCACTTTTGACATCCGATATCCGGCACTTTTTGACATCCGATATCCGGCACTTTTGACATCCGATATCCGGCACTTTTGACATCCGATATCCGGCACTTTTTGACATCCGATATCCGGCACTTTTTGACATCCGATATCCGGCACTTTTTGACATCCGATATCCGGCACTTTTTGACACCCGATATCCGGCACTTTTTGACATCCGATATCCGGCACTTTTGACATCCGATATCCGGCACTTTTTGACATCCGATATCCGGCACTTTTTGACACCCGATATCCGGCACTTTTTGACATCCAATATCTGAAAAATGGCAAATTTTGAGCTAAATTTTTTTTGAAAAAATTTTTTTTTCAAATTTTTTGAGAAATTATCCAATATCCGGTATCCGTAACCGATATTCGGCACTTTTTCATATCCGGTATCCGATCCGATATTTTTTCATATTCGGTACGGCCCTGCTTTGTACTCTAATTTGTCCATTTGTTGTGATATCAATAAAAAAAAGTGTGTTTTAGAACGCTAAACTTCCTTACAAATGGGCTGCTTCCTGGATGCAAGGCTGGAGAATCGACATGGTAATTTTTTTATGAGGATGGCAACTGGACAAAGTCAAATTTCAAAAATTAATTTTAAAAGTCCTGGTATCGAAAATTTTGGGTTCGAAGTGCCGAAGAAACGGGTTTTGTCATCACTACTTTTTATATAATTTTCGGCACTATTATAGTCCCCCCATACTCGGATTTTTTATGTTTTATTTTTTCTTGAAATTTTATATTTTGTCCAAAAAATTTGCCTCCCACTCTTGGTCTTTTTGGCGTATTTTTGGCCAAATTTTAGCATTTTTGGAGTCAAATGAGGGTAAAATTGTTAGATTTTGAACAGGTTTTTGCTTTCTGGGGCCTACCGCATAAAGAAACTCTGGTATGCATGCTTTGTTATGCTCCCAGAGCCGCTTTCGAGTGATTTGTGTCTAAGGTATGCGGGTGTGCGCATCTCAACTCCAAGCCCCCTCCATGCATCCAGAGTCACTTTCGAGTGATTTGTGTCTAAGGTATGCGGGTGTGCGCATCTCAACCCCAAGCCATCAAGTCCTCGAAGGGGCGTGTTGGGTTAGAGATGCGCGCACGCACATACCTTAGACATAATTCCGAGCAAGACTCTTGATCATACATGCATTCAGAGAGTCTTTTTGCCCAGCCCGTGCAAGAAAAATGTGATAAATCCACCAAAAATGACCCCAAATGACCCTAAAATACCCTAAAAAGAAATGAAAGGCAAAGAAATTTCACGAAATTCAAATTTTTTAAATCAAAAACAGTTTAGAAATGTTTTTTTATCGTGTTGAGCAGAAAAAATGAGTTCGGAAAGTGATTTTGGGTCACTTTTTGAAAATCAGAGAATGGGGGTGGGTAACTATAATAGTGCCCAATTTTCATTCCTAGGTTTGAAATTATACTGTGATAGATTGAGAAGGGGGATGCCCGTCGCCAATGGGAATGTTTTTTTATTAAAAAAGGCAGGTACCAAGTGAATTCGGTTCTTATGCGTTATCCGGACTACCTCCAATTATACCCATTTTAAGTTAAAAAATATAGAATAATATTATTTAGCGACATAGAAATACATTGGACACAGATATTCACTATCGAGCAATATGAAACGGCAAATTAATAGGTTCTTACTAATAAGTTATTAATAGGTTCCCATAGGTTCTTAATAGGTTCTCTTCTTCACCCTTCGGCAAATCTCGGAACTTCAACTATATATGCCAAACATAAATTACAAGGGACCACAGGCGCCTCTATAGTATTTCGAAATTTCAATGAGGGGCTATGACTTCATTCATAAAAATAGGTATATCCCCTATTAGAGCTCTTTTTTTTTCGCCTGTTCTTTTTTAAAACGAAAGCTGACATTCTAAGGGAACAGGATGGTGTTAGCGACAAAAGTGATTTCGCTATCTACGACCCGTTCTGGCCTTCGAAGTAAAAAAGCGTTAACCACCCACCCACCCACACATGCCAAATACTATATAAGATATCAATAAGAACTAACAAGGTTGATTGCCGCCTTACAGGCGTCTAGTCCATGGCCTGCAAATGGCAGAAACATAACTTTTATTGGAAAACTCGACAATGGCCTGTATACTTTTGTCAACGCCCCTCTTAAAAATGCGAATTTCTCGCCGCTCTTTTTTTTAAACGAAAGTTGACATCAAGGCGAATCTAAAAAATCCTGCAACAAAAATTTTTGAGCCTTTTATGACCAAAAAGTGTGACCCATCCACCCGACCAAAATACTATATAGAGATGAAGAGAGAGATACGTACCTTTCACACAGAGGTAGCAACATCCACGCGAGACCTTCTGATGCAGGAATCGAGTGCGCCTTGCTTTCTCACATGCTTAGACATCCCTTAAGGTCGATATACGCGGATCTAAAAATTTGCAATAAC
The DNA here is from genome assembly GCA_029231635.1 of Ditylenchus weischeri. Classification (NCBI taxonomy): domain Eukaryota; kingdom Metazoa; phylum Nematoda; class Chromadorea; order Rhabditida; family Anguinidae; genus Ditylenchus; species Ditylenchus weischeri. Next base: position 34,744 of record JAMRYI010000102.1, read on the forward strand.
CGGGCTTCGAAGAACTTAATTTGAATTTAAAATGCGTTTTTGAGAATTTTAAAATCGTATATCTTATATAGTATTTGGCATGTGTGGGTGGGTGGGTAGGTGGGTAACGCTTTTTTACTTCGAAGGCCAGAACGGGTCGTAGATAGCGAAATCACTTTTGTCGCTAATACCATCGTGTTCCCCAGAATGTCAGCTTTCGTTTAAAAAAAAGAACAGGCGAAAAAAATGAGTTCTAATAGGGGGTATACCTATTTTTATGAATGAAGTCATAGCCCCTCATTGAAATTTCGAAATACTATAGAGGCGCCGATAGGCGCCTGTGGTCCCTTGTTAACAAATTATGGACTATGAAATTATGAATTAGAGGTAGTCCGAATAACGCATAAGAACCGTGAATTCCAAAAAGAGTTGTTTTAAAATTCGAATTTGTTGACAGTTTGTTGACATATTTGCAATAATCACCAAAAAAACAACATCTTGAGTGTCGGCCTCTGTAGCTCAGTGGTATAGCAGTAGAGGTCGGTAAAAACAATGTCGAGGGTTCGAATCTCACTCGACGTACAATTTTTTTTATTTTTCGGATTTAATTATTAGTCGTATTTCGAATTAACGGGTATGTCTGTTAAAGTTCCGTAAAAGCCAAAGTGCACCCCCTCCCCCCTTCGGAAATTTTTTTGTACTTTTAAATAAAAGTACCAATTTTCAGCTGAAATATTAATATTAAAAAGAGCTTGGTCCTCCCTGTTGTTTTTTCGTGAAAAGGAGCTTGGTCCCCCCTGTTGTTTTTTCGTGAAAAGGAGCTTGGTCCCCCCTGTTGCTTTTTGAATTAAATTGGTTTGAACCAAGGCATTTTTTTATAAGAAAAACAACAGGGGGGCCAAGCTCTTTTTCACGAAAAAACAACAGGGGGGACCAAGGCATATTTTGGACACGGATTCTCCACTAGAGCCCAAAATGAGACCCACGAATTAACTGTAGGATTGCTCATATAATATATAAGAAATTCAACAGATATTTCATGGGTCTCATTCTGAGTCAGAATGACCAAATTTGAGTTGTATTTAATTACCTCATAAAATTTATAAAAAATGCCTCCTAATTTCTTAAAAATGTTTCCTGATTTGAAGTTGGTATTCATTTTTAAAATTTGTGTTTTTTAACAGTTTTTTGCCTTGGTCCGCCTGTTAATTTTTGTGAAATTTTAAGCTTAGGCAAGGGTAGACCAGGGTATGTCAGGACGAACTCAGACATGAATCTAAGATATGTTTGACTCCGTCCTAACATACGCTGGCCTACCCTTGCCTAAGCCTAAAATTTCACAAAAAATCAACAAGGGGGACCAAGGCAAAAAACTGTCCTCCTTTCAGATAGGGCCGAAAAATTTTATCTATACGATGAAGCTATACAAAAAGTATCTTTCTCAAAAAATCAGATTATTCAGAAATGCCATGTCAAAATCTATACTTAGTATTACGAGGGAGTGATTTTTTTGGTGTCCGTAAAGTTTTGTTTTTGTTTTTTTTCTTTTCAATCGTTACCCACGACATGTCTTATCATTCGTTCTGATTTTTTCAGGGCCCCATACTAGAACTCTTTCTCTATCTTTTGAGTATTGGATGTCTAATACTATTAATATTTCGCACTTTAAAATCGGGAGATAACTCGGAACTCCGAAAAATTTTACGTCAAATTTCATTTACCTTCGAAAATTACGCAAAATATTCGGAAAAAAGCATTTGAATTGCCGCCTTTTTGAAATATTTGAATTTTGCGAACTCGAAGTTATTCTTCAGTCAGTCTCACCGTTATTGTATGGCGCCGTTAGACGCCAGTTTTTCTAGTGCCATAATAATTTGAAATAAAGTTTGCCGCCTATATTAGGTCAATGAAAATCAACCTATAAATTTTATGTTGCCGGTGTGGTCCAAAAAATTACGCACCGTACCTGCACCCGCACCGACACCGGCTCCCAAAAATTTCCGTACCGGCACTGGCGCCCCAAAATTTACAGAATATAGCCCCAAAATTTACAGAATATAGCCCCAAAATTTACAGGGTACGGAATTAAATATTGCCCTCTGAATTTTATTTGTTTCAGGAAGATGCCCACTTTATGCATGATTCCATTCCTAAATTTTCAAACTGGTCATTTTTCGCAGTTTTTGATGGGCATGCAGGTATGCAAATTTTTAAATATTTTCCACTGAAAATTTTAGAAAAAAATATTTTTTCAACAGGCAGTGGAGCCGCTGAATATTCCGAGAAAAACCTCTTAAACACAATCTCCGAGACAGACGAGTTCAAAAAGGCAAGTCCATATGCATTTTTGCTAAAAATGATATATTTGAATAGTTTTTGTCTCGAGAGGAATTTGAAATTTGACGGCAAACTATTTATTCTAGGACAGGGCACGTATATGTCCTTTTTAAAAAGATTTGTCCTTTTTTCGGGACCCCAAATCTTTTTTTATTTTTGAAATTTTAGTCAAAATCTTTTTTTTTCGCTTCGAAATGGCAATAAGCACTGGATAAAATGACCTTTTTCCTTCAAAAATGTCAAAATGTCCTTTTTTTGACCAAATGTCCTTTTTTTTTTGAAATTTTGAGATACGAGCCCTGTTCTAGGACCAGTTTACGGTTCTTTTCCGTTATCCACAGGCCACTTTATTTTTTCTCCATATACAGTTTCTGCTACTTTTTCTACTTATACATGTTTATTAAAAGCATAACCACACAGAAGAATCAGCGAGGAATATTACTCTGAAACTCTGTTTGAAATGAAGTGGCCTGTCGATAACGGAAAAGAACACTTCGCAAATCGACCATGTTGAACACAAATCCGGCGTCAAAATCATAAACCTGACAGTGTAAACTGCAGTTAGGGCAAATAATAGCTCCAAAATATGACATAACTTAGAGAGGCCATAACTTCTTCAGAAATAACATTTTTAACACTTTTTTTTTTGAAGATTCGAAATCTTCATGAAATTTTTCACAAAACTATATTCTGTTTTTATTCAGTCCACTTAGTGGGAAAAATTTTATAGCCATTTGAAGATGAGTCCTCATGGGAGGCTTACCTTGTAATCTTTGGATTTTTTTTTGCCTAAAAATTTCAATGAGATATGGACAAATGACAAGTCAAAAGATAACTCTGCATTTTCTCTACAAGACGTATTTTACAGATTGCAAAAATCGACCCTAGTATAGAACAACCCCCACCCCCTCACCAAACTTATGCCTTCTAAAACTTAAGTAAAGAGCACCCAAATATATGTTCCAGACCCCAGAAAAAGTGCGTAAAACACTTATTAGTCACAACTTCCATACGCTGGCCTACCCTAAGCCAAGTAAAGAGCACCCAAATATATGTTCCCGACCCCAGAAAAAGTGCGTAAAACACTTATTAGTCACAACTTCCATACGCTGGCCTACCCCTAAGCCAAGTAAAGAGCACCCAAATATATGTTCCAGACCCCAGAAAAAGTGCGTAAAACACTTATTAGTCACAACTTCCATACGCTGGCCTACCCCTAAGCCTAAGGGCTAAGCCTAAACTTGTTGTTCCAAAGGGTAGTTACAACGATTTTTAGGAGGTCTGATTTTGGGGGGTATTCTATACTAGCGCCCAAAAATCTATACTACCGTATTTCCTCTAATAGAAGCCCCCTCTCCAATAGAACCGCCTCTAGAAGCTGAGTGAAAAATATAAGCCCCCTCTCTAATATAAGCACCCCCTTAAAATAAAAAAGATTTCATTTGGATTCGCGCCTTTTTTGTTGACAATTATTTTGTGATTCATTACATACATAGAGCGTTCAGAAACTTTCTTTATAAAAACGTCAGAAAAAACGTTTCACGTGAAATTTTGCGACGGCGAATTTTGTCAACAGCGAAAACCGTGACGGCAAATCAGCCCCGTCCCATATATAGCCCCCTCTCCAATAGAAGCCCCTCTCAATAGAAGCCCCCTCTCCAATAAAGCCCCCTCTCAATAGAAGCCCCCTCTCCAATAAAGCCCCTCTCCAATAGAAGCCCCCTCTCCAATAAAGCCCCTCTCCAATAGAAGCCCCCTCTCAATAGAAGCCCCTCTCCAATAGAAGCCCCTCTCCAATAAAGCCCTCTCCAATAAGCCCCCTCTCCAATAGAAGCCCCCTCTCCAATAAAGCCCCCTCTCAATAGAAGCCCCTCTCAATAGAAGCCCCCTCTCCAATAGAAGCCCCTCTCCAATAAAGCCCCTCTCCAATAGAAGCCCCTCTCCAATAGAAGCCCCCTCTCAATAAAGCCCCTCTCCAATAGAAGCCCCTCTCCAATAGAAGCCCCCTCTCCAATAGAAGCCCCCTCTCCAATAGAAGCCCCCTCTCCAATAAAGCCCCCTCTCTAATAGAAGCCCCTCTCTAATAGAAGCCCCTCTCTAATAAAGCCCCCTTGAGGCTGAGTGAAAAATATAAGCCCCGGGGCTTCTATTAGAGGAAATACGGTATATACAAAGTTATGACCATTTTTCATACTTTCGTGTCAAGACAAAAATTAAAAAAAACTTCAAATTTTGAGAAGGCTCTATTGAGACTTTTTTGTCAAAAAAATTTTTTTAACCGAAAACGCCATCATGGTCAACGTGGAATTCTGATTCAGAAGATCTAAAGTTAACGCACAACAAGCGGAGTGTTAACATAGAAAAAAGTTCTTCATTTCCAAAACTTCAGTTGTCCAGCCGCAAAGACACCACCCAAGCCTTGTCCGAGGAGGAACTGGCTTTAGTAACGAGTGGTCTTACCAAAGGCTTCCTCAAGCTGGACTCCGACTTACAGACCAAACACGAGGATGGAAAGCAGGAGCGTGAGCGAAGTGGCACCACAGCAGTCATGTCCATACTCACCCCTCATCACATCATATTCTCTAATTTAGGTGAAAATTATTTATTTTTCAAAAAAAAATTGGATATTTTTTGATATTTTTTTTGCAGGAGACTCTAGAGGTCTGCTATGTCGAAAAAGTGAAATATTAGGAACCGCTGACCACAAGCCTTATTTGGACAAGGAGCGCGACAGAATTGTAAATGCCGGAGGCTCTGTTATGATCCAACGAGTCAACGGAAGTTTGGCTGTTTCACGGGCATTTGGTAATTTTTTGAGAATATACAGGGTGGCGAAACTTTTTTGATCATTTTAAAATGGCCTTTACTTTTTTTATTATTTCACATTTCGGTGAGATCTTTTTTTTGTTAGATTCGTCTGATTGGGATTTTTGGTTTTATACCATGTTCGGGTTCAAAAATGTTTGTTTTGTTGTTGAAAAAAGTCCTTTAAGATAAAAAGAGTTTTTTGGCAGCAAAAAGGGCTTTATGGGTAGTGTGGTACAGTCAAACCTGGTTTATCCGGCACCCCCAAAAGTTCGTTCTTGCCTCGGGTCCGACACTTTCTTTAGCTCAGTTTTCGAAGTATTTTGCCAATTGTGATTCGCCAGTCTAGTCCGAAATATCGCAAGGATTTTGTTTTTGCCGGTCGTTTTTCCAAAATTTTTAAATTTCGTCATAAAGACCCGCGAACCTCGGTTATCCGGCACCCCTTTTTGAAAATCAATCAAATTTATAGGACCAAACTAGTTTCTACGAAAAACAAGACGGGGGAACAAGCTGATTTTTGGAACCCTATTCTTCACTATAGCCAGGGCATTTTTATATACAGTCAAACCGCGGTGTTATACGGCACCCCCAAAGGTTCGTTCTTGCCTCGGGTCCGACACTTTCTTTAGCTCAGTTTTCAAAGTCTTTTGCTAAATGTGATTCGCCAGTCTGGTCCGAAATAACGCAAGGATTCTGATTTTGTCAGTCGTTTTTTGAAAATCTATAAAATTTCGCCATAAAGACCCGCGGACCTCGGTTATCCGGCACCTGATTTTCAAAAAGGGGTGCCGGATAACCGAGGTTTGACTGTATGCAATAACTGCATCCAACACCGAAGCAAGCTAGAATTTTGTCGCTACTTGAATTTGAGAGGTGATTTTCACAGCAACGTTCCAAATCACACTTAAAGAGTAGGAGCTTGAGAAAAAAACGAGGTTGACTTTTAATTATTCATAACATTTGTTGATATGAGTGTGATTTGGAACGTTGCTGTGAAAATGACCTCTCAAATTCAAGTAGCGACAAAATTCTAGCTTGCTTCGGTGTTGGATGCAGTTCTTGCATACCACACTGCCCATAAAGCCTTTTTGCTGCAAAAAAACGACTCTTGTCTTTAAAGACTTTTTTCAACAACTTGCATACAGTCAAACCTCGGTTATCCGGTACCCCTTTTTGATAATCAGTTGCCGGATAACCGAGGTTTGCGGGTCTTTATGACGAAATTTAAAAATTTTGGAAAAACGACCGGCAAAATCAGAATCCTTGCGATATTTCGGACTAGACTGGCGAATCACATTTAGCAAAAGACTTCGATAATTGAGCTAAAGAAAGTGTCGGATCCAAGGCGGGAACGAACTTTTGGGGGTGCCGGATAAATGAGGTTTGACTGTAGTTTTTGCATTAAAAAAATATGTTTAACTTGATCTTAACTTAATCAAAACCGTAGGCTAAGAGTAGGAGTGATAGTAAACAAGGTCAAACACGCGTCGCAGCCAAAAAAACTAAAATTCAAAAAAAAGGAAAACGAGACAAAAGTTACTAAATATATAAGTATCAATAAAATTTAGTGTAGTCCTAGGACTACCGTAGAGTAAATTTGACCCTATAAAACGGCAGGACTGTCCCAAACGCCCCTTGCTCAAAATTGTGCAGAGAAGTAGAAGAAAATTTTATTTATTTGTAAAAAAAAGTTATGTCTAGTATTCCACAATATTGGCAAGTATTGCTTGTTCCAGCACTCTGTAGATCTTGCTAAAAAGTTTGTAGCCAATTTTTTAGGTTTGCAACTGTTAATCCCTACCTCCATGTATGCACCACATTTTCGTTCATTGCTGACTCACCCAGCACATTTGTCAGCATTGCGATCAGTCCTAGAATTAGTGCTATGAAGTTGCAAATAAGCGTGTCGCGCACTTTTCTTGCACAACACGTTGATTTGCGACATACTTTTAATGATTACCGGAAGATACAGGGTGCTTCAACCACATTTTTTTGGCTATATTTTTTGTTAGGTTGGCCAACTAAGAAATAAGGCAAAGTAACACCCCAATACAACACCACCTCCATATAACACCACCCCAAGGCAGGTCCCGATAAAAAAAAAAGTCCGTCGATATAACACCACCGCAGCATTTTTGTTTGGCGTATAGAGTCCAACAAACTAATCTTGTCTTGGTTCTACCGGAGTCAACTTTCGTTTATCCGGCAACCCCAAAAGTTCGTTCCCGCCTTGGGTCCGACACTTTCTTTAGCTCAATTTTCGAAGTCTTTTGCTAAATGTGATTCGCCAGTCTAGTCCGAAATATTGCAAGGATTCTGATTTTGCCATTCGTTTTTCCAAAATTTTTAAATTTTGTCATAAAGACCCGAAAACCTCGGTTATCCGGCACCTGATTTTCAAAAAGGGGTGCCGGATAACCGAGGTTTGACTGTTTGGAAGAACTGCATCCAACACCGAAGCAAGCTAGAATTTTGTCGCTACTTCAATTTGAGAGGTCAATCACACTCAAAGAGTAGGAGCGTGAGAAAAAAACGAGGTTGACTTTTAATTATTCATAATATTTGTTGATATGAGTGTGATTTGGAACGTTGCTGTGAAAATGACCTCTCAAATTGAAGTAGCGACAAAATTCTAGCTTGCTTCGGTGTTGGATGCAGTTCTTGCATACCACACTGCCCATAAAGCCTTTTTTGCTGCAAAAAAACGACTCTTGTCTTTAAAGACTTTTTTCAACAACTTGCATACAGTCAAACCTCGGTTATCCGGTACCCCTTTTTGATAATCAAGTGCCGGATAACCCAAGTCCGTGGGTCTTTATGGCGAAACTTAAAGATTAAAAAAAAACGACTGACAAAATCAGAATCCTTGCGATATTTCGGACTAGACTGGCGAATCACATTTGGCAAAATACTTCGAAAACTGAGCTAAAGAAAGTGTCGGACCCGAGGCAAGAACGAACTTTTGGGTGCTGGATAAACGAGGTTTGACTGTAGCACACTACCCATAAAGCCCTTTTTGCTGCCAAAAAACTCTTTTTATCTTAAAGGACTTTTTTCAACAACAAAACAAACATTTTTGAACCCGAACATGGTATAAAACAAAAAATCCCGATCAGACGAATCTAACAAAAAATAGATCTCACCGAAATGTTAAATAATAAAAAAAGTTAAGGCCATTTTAAAATGATCAAAAAAGTTGCGCCAGCCTGTACATTGAGAATACACAAAAATCATTTATGTATTGCAATTTATTCAAGGTGATTTTGAGTACAAGTAAGTGTTAATGAATAAATATAAAGGCTTGTATAAATACCAACCGCACTGTAATAATATTCAGGACGGTAACTGGTCTTCCTCAGAACAAGCAGCTGGTCAGCCCTGAACCAGATGTTTATGTTTTCGAAAGAAAGCCGGTAACACGTTTTTTCATATAAGTTTATTGGCCGTAATCATAGTCGGGGTCAACTTTTGGCTAAATTACACTAAACTCCCACCACTCGATTACACTGCACTGCACTGAATGAAAAGGCTGCATTGGGAGGGGAAGGGAATAAAAGGGGCCACTTTCATGATGAAACGTTAAAAAAGTGAATTTTTGTATATTTCGACTGTCTTACCATGTTTTTCAACATGGGCCGTGGCAAAAAGAACCTCTATATGCATTTTTTGATCAAGAGTACTTCTCGGAATCATGTCTAAGGTAAGTGAGTGCGCGCATCTCTAACTCTCAAGCCCCCTGCGCGCAGGGGGCTTGGGGTTGAGATGCGCACACCCACATACCTCAGACACAAATCGCTCTACAGTGACTCTGGATGCATGGAGGGGCTTGGAGTTGAGATGCGCACACCCACATACCTTAGACACAAATCACTCGAAAGTGACTCTGGATGCAGGAAAAATGTATGCATACCAGAGTTTCTACATGCCCTAGTAGGCTCTAGTATTCAAAACTATGTTCAACATTTTTTTGTTAGTGTGATCTCTGTTATTAGTAAAGATGCAGACAGGGCCCTGGTTTCAGGGCCCTGGTCCAAGGCCCTGGTCGGCAAAATTCTTACCCTTGGTTTCAGAGCCCTGGTCAAGGGCTCTGGTCGTCAAAATTCTAAACCATGGTTTTCACCCTGGTTTTGAACCAGGGCCCTTGCAAAATATTTTTGAAAAAGTATACATAAATAAAATTAAATTGACGCCATATTTAAAAACATATTTGTCAAAATCTCAAGTTGAGAGTTACATTTGATGAGATTCTCAACCTCAACTCGTCCTCTCTCACTCTCCTCTTTTAATAATGCCTCATTTTCGGGGCCCTGGTCAAGGGCCCGTATGAGCTCGAGCACAAACCCTGGTTCAAGGGCCCTGGTGCTAACAATGGCGAAACCCCGACCCTGACCCTGGTATTTTATTTTAGTTACAACCCTGGTTGGGGGTCCTGGTTTTGCTAAATCTGCATCTCTAGTTATTAGTGGCCCTTTTATATACCCTTCCCCTCCCAATACAGCCCTTATTCCCTAAAAATGTTTTGGCGCCAATTCAAAAAAATTTTTCTTGACAAGCAAGCCCCCCAAGGCAAACCAAATTTTTTTTCAAAAAATTGCCTTCCCACACTTAAAAACTTGTTTTCTACTCGTTTCACGGCTTAAAAAATGGTTTAGAGCGCTTAAATTTCCGGTAAAGTGTAGTTTAGCTTTGTTGTTTTTAGGAAGAAGATGAATTTGTGGTGCTTGCTTGTGATGGCGTCTATGACGTGCTCGAGAACGATGAACTATGCGAAATAGTGCGCTCTCGTCTGCTTGTCTGCAAAGAACTAAATGAGGTGACCGACCAAGTGCTGGATATATGTTTGAGCAAGGGCTCTCGCGACAACATGACCATGGTAGGTTTTGGCTCAAAACAGTGGGGTTTGCAAAAGTCTACTATTATTTTTCAAATTTAGATATTGATAGCGTTTGATCAGGCTCCAAAATTTGATGCACAACAATTTGTCGAAGAGTCTAAGTGGAGAGAAAGCGTCAAATTAAAGATAGAAGGTATTTTTTCACTTTGTATTGCAATTTTTTGCACTTTTTAACAGGGTTTGAAAAAAATTATTTTATTTTTATAGATTATTTATAGTCTTTCCTGAAACTGAAAATTCCTAAAAATATGAGTTATTGGAGGGGGGAGCTAATAAATTAGAGATGATGACGGGACGGGACAATTCCGTCCCGTCCCGTTAATTTTAGAGAATCGTCCCATCCCGGAATCCCGCCCCGAAATTTTTTGGCACCTGTCCCGTCCCGGTGTCACGTCCCGAAAAAAAATTATTTAAATTCCGTCTCGTCCCGTCCCGAAAAAATTCAATTTTTCAACAACTACCTTCAACTTGTAATTACAGTCAACTAGAGATGATGACGGGACGGGACAATTCCGTCCCGTCCCGTTAATTTTAGAAAATCGTCCCGTCCCGGAATCCCGCCCGGAAATTTTTTGGCACCTGTCCCGTCCCGGTGTCCCGTCCCGAAATTTTTAAATTTCAATTCTGACCCGTCAAGCCATCATCTCTAAAGTTAATACGGTATTTCTTTATTTTATTGTCCCTTTTTTTTACTATAATACGCACAGAAGAGTTTTGTTAATAACTTTAGCCAAATCTGATTGGGCAGCCTGGTCTTATGAAAGTTGCAAGAATTCTGATTTTGGCAGTCGTATCTGTCAATGAAAACAGTTTCGGTGTAAAGATCTGCAGGTTTTAATTACAAAAACTTTCCATCTTTTTTAGAAATGACCGGCAAAATCGGAATCCTTCGACTTTTGTAACTCAGACTGGCAGGAATTCGTTATCCGGTAACTTCCCAAAATTGTGTTTTGACTGCTTTCTCATACGTTTCATGCTGTGAAACGTATGAAAAATGAGTTTTCAGGTGGCGGAAAAACATTTTCCAAAAATAAAATTTTTGCCCGAAATTCTCATTTTCTTCGTTACGTTCATATTTTCATAAAGTCGATTTTTTTGGAAAAAAAAATCTACAAATGCCTTTCCGCCACCTAAAAACACGGTTTCTGTACGTTTCAGTGCCTAAAACGTCTTAAAAAGTGGTTAAAATACGATTTTGGGAGATTACCGGAAAACGAACTTAAGCCCTCAGATTTCTTACTAGATTGTCCGGAAGTATTCATTTTCATTTTTCGTTTTCCAAAAGAAAAAATAGTTGTGATTTTGAAAATAGGTGTTTTTGCAAACTCACGCCTAAAACTCATGTTTTGCCTTTTTTGCACATATTTTTATTTTATTATCAAATAGAGCATAAAAATGGCTTCGTATAGTGTTTTTTTGAAGTCACTATTAATTCAATAAATATTGGTCTTGATAATTGGTAGAAATGTTCAAAAAAATTTTTACGTGAAACTTTTATTTCGCTAAGGAAACCTTCATTTTCGACATCGAATTCGTGTTCAGCATGGTCGATTTGCATATAAAACTGCCTTTAAACCTTACAACTAACTGTCAAATTTCAAATTCCGTTCAAGACAAAAAATTTAAACTTTGAAAAATTCAACATTTGAATATTTTTTGTCTTGAACGGAATTACTAGAAACTCGACTAGAAAACGAAAGTCGAAAAATAAATCGTATTTAGTGTAAAATTTTGCACCAGGAGTGCCTATTACTACGTGTGACCACCGGAGTGTTAACTTGAAAATCTTCTGAAATTCTATTAAACTATTGGATTGTTTGATAAGTCATGGCGTTTTTTTTTGAAAACGAAAATGAATGCTTCTGGAGAATCTAATAAAAAATTTGAGTTACAAAAGTCGAAGGATTCTGATTTTGCCGGTCATTTATAAAAAAGATTGAAAGATTTTGTAATTAAAACCCGCAGATACACCGAAACTGTTTTCATTGACAGATAAGACTGCCAAAATCAGAATTCTTGAACTTTCATAAAACCAGGCTGCCCGATCAGATTTGGCTAAAGTTATTAACAAAATCAGGTTTGAAAAGCGTTGGATCCAACAGGGGGCCTTACTTCAGGGGTTGCTCTTACATTGAGATCCCATTGTACTGTATAAAAAGGGTGGTATTAAATTTTGCCCGCTAATTTCTTAAAAATGCCAGCAAATTTTTCATTTGCATTTTTCTCTACATTTTTTTTTAAATTTTCAAAACTTTTGACATTTTCGTGTAGCCCAAGATCTCAGCTTTCTAACAAACTATCAAACTTCATCGCATGATTTCAGAAATCTAGATTTTTAGGGTTTGAGACGAAACAACACCTATTTTTTCAAACCCCTAAATCTTATCATTGTGAAATCATTAAATAAAGTTTGATGGCTCGTTGGAAAGCTGAGATCTTGCGCTACACGATAATGTTAAAAATTTAAAAAAATTGACAGAAAAATGCAAAAAAAATGCAACTATAATCATTAATAAAGGCATGCCTTTTTGAAAATCAGGTGTCGGGTTATCGAGGTTCGCACAAGATAAAAAAAAAAGCACATGGAAATTTGGTTTTAGCTGTTAAGTTTGATTGTCAATGGGATTGCGTTAATTTTTTTATCTTTAGTTGATAATCAGATTAATTTTGCAGAGTACTTAGAGCGACCAGACGTCAAAGAATTAGAGATGGTGGACGCCGAGTGTGTGCAGAACTACTTAAAAGAAAAAGCAGAGTTAGATACATCTAAGCCTGGAGGTGCGTTATTTTTTTTTAGCAATTTGGTCGTGTGACGAATAGTTTCCTTGGTTTATTGTGCAGAAAGGTGGTGGGATTTTGCGTAGAGAAAAGGAATATTTACTCCTCCGACAGCACTAGAAAGCACATGCGTGTGTACTTTATTGAAACTGTAGAAAATATAGTTGACAGAGCTCTGGATTTTGGATCCGCTGGATTTTTTGTTGCCCATGGCACTGAATAATTCCTGTGGAACTTTTATCACATCGGAGCTGTAGTTAGCGAGGCAATTGACCACCGGCAGGAATTCCTTATATGGGAACTACCCGAAATCATGTTTTGACCACTTTTTTAGATGTTTTTAGACCCTGAATGCTACAGAAAACGTGTTATTTTGATTAGGAAACACATTGGTTGGACGGTTGGAACAAGGGTTGGACCAAGGGTGGTACCCAAACCAGGTATCCTAGTATTGGGTATGTTTGTTAAAAACCAAAAAAGTGAATTTTTCGTCAAATTTTTTCCTATACAAATGTGTTTCCCAATCAAAATAACACGTTTTCTGTAGCCTTCAAGGTCTAAAACATCCAAAAAAGTGGTCAAAACTAGGGATGATCGCGATTGCGATTAATCGCAATCGCAAATCGCACAACCGCACAAAATTTTGACGGAATAATCGCAATCGCACAATCGCAAATTATTTTTTGAAAATAATCGCAATCGCAAATTGGAAATTGTTGCGATTATTTGCGATTAATCGTACCTTGCATGTTTTGCAACAAACTCTTCTCCTATTTTTGTCTCAAGTTTTGCTTCTTACCTCTCTGCTCCAGCAACTAGTGTGGCCAGCTAACAGCTCTTTTCCGCCGCCCGAGATGTCTACGACTATAAGCGATCAAATTTGTTGCCGGAGAATGCGGAAAAATTGATATTCCTTCATGAAAATTTGCCTTTGTTCAAATACAGTTATTGATGTTGATGTATCGATGCTTGTTTGCAAATAAAGTTAGCTTTTGAATCGATTATTTGCATAGAATTTTAATCTGGATGACAATCGCACAATCACGCGATTAATCGCACTTGATTTTTGAAAATAATCGCAATCGCAATTGCACTAACTGTGAGCAAAAATAATCGCAATCGCACTAACTGTGAGCAAAAATAATCGCAATCGCACTAACTGTGAGCAAAAATAATCGCAATCGCACTAACTGTGAGCAAAAATAATCGCAATCGCACTAACTGTGAGCAAAAATAATCGCAATCACACTAACTGTGAGCAAAAATAATCGCAATCGCACTAACTGTGAGCAAAAATAATCGCAATCGCACTAACTGTGAGCAAAATAATCGCAATCACACTAACTGTGAGCAAAAATAATCGCAATCGCACTAACTGTGAGCAAAAATAATCGCAATCGCACTAACTGTGAGCAAAAATAATCGCAATCGCACTAACTGTGAGCAAAATAATCGCAATCACACTAACTGTGAGCAAAAATAATCGCAATCGCACTAACTGTGAGCAAAATAATCGCAATCGCACTAACTGTGAGCAAAAATAATCGCAATCGCACTAACTGTGAGCAAAAATAATCGCAATCGCACTAACTGTGAGCAAAAATAATCGCAATCGCACTAACTGTGAGCAAAAATAATCGCAATCGCACTAACTGTGAGCAAAAATAATCGCAATCACACTAACTGTGAGCAAAAATAATCGCAATCGCACTAACTGTGAGCAAAAATAATCGCAATCGCACTAACTGTGAGCAAAAATAATCGCAATCGCACTAACTGTGAGCAAAAATAATCGCAATCGCACTAACTGTGAGCAAAAATAATCGCAATCGCACTAACTGTGAGCAAAAATAATCGCAATCGCACCAACTGTGAGCAAAAATAATCGCAATCGCACTAACTGTGAGCAAAAATAATCGCAATCGCACCAACTGTGAGCAAAATAATCGCAATCGCACTAACTGTGAGCAAAAATAATCGCAATCGCACTAACTGTGAGCAAAAATAATCGCAATCGCACTAACTGTGAGCAAAAATAATCGCAATCGCACCAACTGTGAGCAAAAATAATCGCAATCGCACTAACTGTGAGCAAAAATAATCGCAATCGCACTAACTGTGAGCAAAAATAATCGCAATCGCACTAACTGTGAGCAAAAATAATCGCAATCGCACTAACTGTGAGCAAAAATAATCGCAATCGCACTAACTGTGAGCAAAAATAATCGCAATCGCACTAACTGTGAGCAAAAATAATCGCAATCGCACTAACTGTGAGCAAAAATAATCGCAATCGCACCAACTGTGAGCAAAAATAATCGCAATCGCACTAACTGTGAGCAAAAATAATCGCAATCGCACCAACTGTGAGCAAAAATAATCGCAATCGCACAATCGCAAAAGGCCAAACGATCATCCCTAGTCAAAACATGATTTTGGGTAGTTCCCTTATAAGGAAGTTTAGCCAAACCACCATCTGTGCTGGACTAAGGAGTGAAGCGGAACACTTTCTTTGACCAGTAAATCGACCATGCTCTACAAGATGGTATTGTCAGAATTTTTGAATCGAATCGTACAGTTCGATCGGTTCCCTTGTCAGCTTAGGTGCGGAAAAGTCAAAAAAATATAGAAGTACTTTGATTTACTTAAAACAAACCGATTTTGTTCAGGAATGCATCTGTGCCGTCCACTTATCCATGCTGCACTTGACCGTCGACCCGTGCCAGCTGGGCAAGCCCAGGCCAATGAAGTAGACATGTCCTAGAACACACTTCCCACCACCACATATTTTAGTTGGCTGAGTGTGTGTGTGTGTGTAGATGGAGCATCAGCCAATTGAGTGACATCACAATAAAATTTTGTCGGCCAAAGTTTATTGAAATTGTGTAACACACTTTTTGTACAGTTTGAAACAGTTTGTTTTGGAGGCGTGCATATTAATTTTCGAAATTTCACATACATTTGATTTTCAATATACAGGGTTAGTCAAGAATTTCAGACGATTTCGAATGCTTATAGCTTTTTTCCTAGGTCGAATTTTTGAAATATAGACTCGGTTTAAGCGCTGATCTTGTTCGGTATATAATGTCAAAACACGTTTTTTTTGGTCTTTTGGCTGTCTGTCAAACTACTAGTCCGTATGGATCTCGTCCAAACCGCAGAGAGTCACCCCTCCCCTTGCCCCAAATAAGCCTTCCCAAATAGTCCAGATTACTTCAAAAAAATTGCCTTGGAAGAAATGAGCCTGCCCTAACGTGCTCTGGCCTACCCTTGGCCCAATCCTAATTCGTTCCAGGACAAAAAAAAACTTTAAAGTAATTGTTATTTGGGTATTTTCCAGGGGTTGCTTAATTGTCCGGACGGAAAAGATTTGGAAAGTTAGCCGGAACGTTTTCCGGAAAACTTTCCTATTGGCGGTGAGAAATCGGACAGAAATTACAAACAACCATGCACATTTTTTTATTCAAACAAACATAAACTTTTAATCGAAATTACGCATAAACGGCTACAATAAAGACGGCAAGGAAAAATTTTTGAAAAAACGGCAACGAAAAATTCAAAAAAAAAAAACCTTTTTTAGTCAAAAATTCATAATTTAAATTGGCGCCTTTTAAATTTTAAAAGGGAATAAGAGCTGTATTGGGAGCGGAAGGGAATATTAAGGGGCCAATTTTTTGAGGCCTTTTTGGGTGCTTGTTTTACTGTTTCTACCAGGT
Organism: Ditylenchus weischeri; assembly: GCA_029231635.1. Lineage (NCBI taxonomy): Eukaryota > Metazoa > Nematoda > Chromadorea > Rhabditida > Anguinidae > Ditylenchus > Ditylenchus weischeri. The sequence goes on from JAMRYI010000102.1 coordinate 51,256, forward strand.
TTTTCAAGATGAGCCGTGGCAAAAATAGACTACCTAAAAGCACTAGTGAATTCAAGCTTCCAAGTGTTTTTCCTGTCGTCCAGCATCGTCCACATATCCGCATGGTTGGCTATTTCGGAGTTTGGATTGCAGAGGCGACAGTATCCAACTACCGCATTCGGAACTTATGCGGTTCCCCCCCATACCCGGATTTTTTAAAAAGTGACCCAAAACCACTTCCAAACTCATTTTCTCTGCTCAACAAGATACGAGAAGCATTTCTAAACACTTTCTGAATAAAAAAATTGAATTTTGTCAAAAAATTTTGACTCCCACCCCTCAGCAGTAGGTGGCCTTTTGGGGTATTTTAGGGACATTTTTAGGTGATTTTTCACATTTTGCTTGCTGGAACTGGGCAAAAAGACTCTATAAATGCATTTTTGAAACCAAATATCAAAGATTCAAGGTATGTTTGGCCGCTTCGCGGTTTAGGTACCTTTACTATTGATCAAAAAGCCATTTATAGAGTCTTTTTGCCCAGCTCCAGCAAGAAAAAACTGATAAATCACCCAAAAATGTCCGTAAAATACCCCAAAAGGCCACCTACTGCTGAGGGGTGGGAGGCAAAATTTTTTGACAAAATTCAAATTTTTTATTCAGAAAGTGTTTAGAAACGCTTCTCGTATCTTGTTGAGCAGAAAAAATGAGTTTGGAAGTAGTTTTGGGTCACTTTTTAAAAAATTCGGGTATGGGGGGGAACCGTATAAGCTCCCCACATTCTTTCCTTTGATTTGTTCGTCGCACTTTGTAGAGTAATTGCAGCTCCAAGTTAGTTTTCTTCCCGACATGGCAATCTGTAACCCAACCAATGATAACCTAAACCAATCAATACAATCAATGAAACCGGCCGAAAAATCAACTAAACGCAAGTAAACGAGCAAAAAAATAATAAGTCGAGAACAAACTGACTTCGAAACATTTTTTTGGAAAAATTTCCGCCTTTTTTCTGTCCGGAAAGCTTTCCATTCAGCAACCCTGGTATTTTCACGTCGTGTTTTTGACATTATAATGCAAGCAAAAAAGCCCAGGCTGAGTTGATCGAGAATTTTTAAATTAGGACTAGGAAAAAAGTTGGCACTGTTGACCTATCCGGGGCCATTTTTCCCTTTGGTCCCCCTTTGGTTTTTTTTGAAAATTTTGATGTGAAATATTTCCAAAATGTCTCCAGGGTTAGGCCTAGGCTCAATTTGTGTTCACAATGTTCACAAATTTCACATCAAAATTTTCAAAAAAAACCAAAGGGGGACCAAAGGGAAAAATGACCCCGGATAGGTCAATAGGGCCAAAAAGTTATCAGCCTCTGAAATCGTCAAAAATTCTCGGCTAACCATGTGGTGAATCCACAGTAGTGTCCGACGATTTTTTGACGGTCAACGCTTTCTGTAACTCAAACCCAGAAAGTTTGATTTGTTAGAGAAAAATTAGGGTATACGTTCAGAAATAAATCAATAAGCACAGTTCCAAATTCCACTAATCTACCTATAAATTCGTTTGTTTTGTTTAGCTTGAAGGCTTTTGTATTAATCTTTGCGAATTTATTATTTTTAATGTTTTTTTGTTTGCAACTTAATAAAAAAGATTCTTCGCACAAATATGCTTTGCATGCAAGCCAGAGCTGCATCGGATGTCCGATATCCGAAAAAAGCAAATTTCGGTTTTTTTTTGGCGCTACAGTCAACCCTCGTTAATCCGCCACCCCTAGGGACCGGCCTCAGGGTGGCGGATTAACGAGGGTGGCGGATTATCGAGGTGCGATTACCCTACCTTTACTAAACTTTAGCTTTTTTGGGACCGGCCCTAGGGTGGCGGATTAACGAGGGTGGCGGATTATCGAGGTGCGATTACCCTACCTTTACTAAACTTTAGCTTTTTTGGGACCGGCCCTAGGGTGGCGGATTAACGAGGGTGGCGGATTATCGAGGTGCGATTACCCTACCTTTACTAAACTTTAGCTTTTTGGGACCGGCCCTAGGGTGGCGGATTAACGAGGGTGGCGGATTATCGAGGTGCGATTACCCTACCTTTACTAAACTTTAGCTTTTTGGGACCGGCCCTAGGGTGGCGGATTAACGAGGGTGGCGGATTATCGAGGTGCGATTACCCTACCTTTACTAAACTTTAGCTTTTTGGGACCGGCACTAGGGTGGCGGATTATCGAGGTGCGATTACCCTACCTTTACTAAACTTTAGCTTTTGGGACCGGCACTAGGGTGGCGGATTATCGAGGTGCGATTACCCTACCTTTACTAAACTTTAGCTTTTTGGGACCGGCACTAGGGTGGCGGATTATCGAGGTGCGATTACCCTACCTTTACTAAACTTTAGCTTTTTGGGACCGGCCCTAGGGTGGCGGATTATCGAGGTGCGATTACCCTACCTTTACTAAACTTTAGCTTTTTGGGACCGGCACTAGGGTGGCGGATTATCGAGGTGCGATTACCCTACCTTTACTAAACTTTAGCTTTTTTGGGACCGGCACTAGGGTGGCGGATTATCGAGGTGCGATTACCCTACCTTTACTAAACTTTAGCTTTTTGGGACCGGCACTAGGGTGGCGGATTATCGAGGTGCGATTACCCTACCTTTACTAAACTTTAGCTTTTGGGACCGGCACTAGGGTGGCGGATTATCGAGGTGCGATTACCCTACCTTTACTAAACTTTAGCTTTTTGGGACCGGCACTAGGGTGGCGGATTATCGAGGTGCGATTACCCTACCTTTACTAAACTTTAGCTTTTGGGACCGGCACTAGGGTGGCGGATTATCGAGGTGCGATTACCCTACCTTTACTAAACTTTAGCTTTTTTGGGACCGGCACTAGGGTGGCGGATTATCGAGGTGCAATTACCCTACCTTTACTAAACTTTAGCTTTTTTGGGACCGGCCCTAGGGTGGCGGATTAACGAGGGTGGCGGATTATCGAGGTGCGATTACCCTACCTTTACTAAACTTTAGCTTTTTGGGACCGGCACTAGGGTGGCGGATTATCGAGGTGCGATTACCCTACCTTTACTAAACTTTAGCTTTTGGGACCGGCCCTAGGGTGGCGGATTAACGAGGGTGGCGGATTATCGAGGTGCGATTACCCTACCTTTACTAAACTTTAGCTTTTTGGGACCGGCACTAGGGTGGCGGATTAACGAGGTGGCGGATTATCGAGTGCGATTACCCTACCTTTACTAAACTTTAGCTTTTTTGGGACCGGCACTAGGGTGGCGGATTATCGAGGTGCGATTACCCTACCTTTACTAAACTTTAGCTTTTGGGACCGGCCCTAGGGTGGCGGATTAACGAGGGTGGCGGATTATCGAGGTGCGATTACCCTACCTTTACTAAACTTTAGCTTTTTGGGACCGGCCCTAGGGTGGCGGATTAACGAGGTGGCGGATTATCGAGGTGCGATTACCCTACCTTTACTAAACTTTAGCTTTTTGGGACCGGCCCTAGGGTGGCGGATTAACGAGGGTGGCGGATTATCGAGGTGCGATTACCCTACCTTTACTAAACTTTAGCTTTTTGGGACCGGCCCTAGGGTGGCGGATTAACGAGGGTGGCGGATTATCGAGGTGCGATTACCCTACCTTTACTAAACTTTAGCTTTTTGGGACCGGCCCTAGGGTGGCGGATTAACGAGGGTGGCGGATTATCGAGGTGCGATTACCCTACCTTTACTAAACTTTAGCTTTTTGGGACCGGCCCTAGGGTGGCGGATTAACGAGGTGGCGGATTATCGAGGTGCGATTACTAAACTTTACTTTTTTACCGCACGGATTAGGGTGGCGGATTATCGAGGTGCGATTACCCTACCTTTACTAAACTTTAGCTTTTTGGGACCGGCCCTAGGGTGGCGGATTATCGAGGTGCGATTACCCTACCTTTACTAAACTTTAGCTTTTGGGACCGGCCTAGGGTGGCGGATTATCGAGGTGCGATTACCCTACCTTTACTAAACTTTAGCTTTTTGGGACCGGCCCTAGGGTGGCGGATTATCGAGGTGCGATTACCCTACCTTTACTAAACTTTAGCTTTTTGGGACCGGCCCTAGGGTGGCGGATTATCGAGGTGCGATTACCCTACCTTTACTAAACTTTAGCTTTTTGGGACCGGCCCTAGGGTGGCGGATTATCGAGGTGCGATTACCCTACCTTTACTAAACTTTAGCTTTTTGGGACCGGCACTAGGGTGGCGGATTATCGAGGTGCGATTACCCTACCTTTACTTAACTTTAGCTTTTTGGGACCGGCCCTAGGGTGGCGGATTATCGAGGTGCGATTACCCTACCTTTACTAAACTTTAGCTTTTTGGGACCGGCCCTAGGGTGGCGGATTAACGAGGGTGGCGGATTATCGAGGTGCGAATACCCTACCTTTACTAAACTTTAGCTTTTTTGGGACCGGCCCTAGGATGGCGGATTAACGAGGGTGGCGGATTATCGAGGTGCGATTACCCTACCTTTACTAAACTTTAGCTTTTTTGGGACCGCCCTAGGATGGCGGATTAACGAGGGTGGCGGATTATCGAGGTGCGATTACCCTACCTTTACTAAACTTTAGCTTTTTTGGGACCGGCACTAGGGTGGCGGATTATCGAGGTGCGATTACCCTACCTTTACTAAACTTTAGCTTTTTTGGGACCGGCCCTAGGATGGCGGATTAACGAGGGTGGCGGATTATCGAGGTGCGATTATCAGCTCGTTGCCTGGTCAAAAAAGACTTTGACAAGTCTTTTTTGGCCAACGGTATCTGAATTCCAAAATAATTTAATTGATTTCTACCCCAGTGAAACAAAACCAGAACCATTCATCCATGACCAGGTTGTTAGCCTGCTCCTTCAATCGTCTCAAACAAAGGGAAAACACTGTCTCACCTGTGATCTAACTATTTTATCTGACGCAGTTTTATGCGCTTTGTCACCTGATATTTTTATTTTCTAAAAACAAAAAAATTACGAAATCAAGCCACAACCACCTGAATTTTCGTCCAAAAGCCCCTGGTTTTTTGTGGGATTTCAGGGTCAAATTGTTTTGGCTTGAATTTTTTGATATTTGCTAGTTGTCTTGCGAGTCTTTGAACTAGTTCTGTTGCATTTTTTCTGCTGATCATTTTGGTATATTGTAAACCAAAAATGTTTGAAAAATTCAGTCACGGTATCTGAATTCCAAAATAATTTATAAGCCAAATTAGGTATCCTTCAAACTTCGGTACCAGTGCCCAAATTCAGGGCGCATGATGGCTCCAATATCGGAAAGATTTTCGGACCGATTTTGGAACACTTTTGTACCTTGATCGGGTTTATTTCGGAACAATTGTTCCGTGTTGGACCAATTTTAAGACAGTATCCCAAGTGCACTCCCCCCTTCGAAATTTTTTTTTGCACTTTTAAATAAAAGTACCCATTTTCAGTTGAAAATTTTCTATTTTGAGGCACCCCACCCCAATCGAATTCAACTTGTATGGTCTTATAACTCTCATAAAAATGAAATAAACAGTCAAATCTATCTATAACAATCATTTTGAATTGCGTTTCACTTCGTCCTAGTCTCCAGGTTCGACTCTAAATAAAACTGTACCATAATCGAGTGTTGTAGTTATTGTCTCTGCCGATGTTGAACTCGAAGTTCTTTCTATTCTGTCTTTCTCTCTTTTGTTACTACCACACAGGCATGTGCACGGGCCGGGCCGGGCCGGGCCGAGAAAGTCACGGGTCGGTCCGGCCCGGAAAAAGCTCGTGATAAATAATTTATAAAGGTTAGAACTCCCACCTTTTTTTAAATTTATTTTCATGAAAATTGTTTCAACTGTCCCCAATTCATCTCTCATTTTCTCTCCCTTTTTTACAACCTGATTACCATATTTCAATGAATATTTTTAGAAACGTAACTAATCAACAATGAGCGATCAGAACGTCGAAGAAGAAGCAGGCCTATTGGGATTTTCATCACCTCCATTGAATGGTGAAATGGTGAATAATTAAATTTCATACATCTCTTTGCATTCGAGTTAACTCTAATTTATCTATCAGATAACTCGATTAAACTTGCTACCGAACTAACTAAAGAAGGTATTTTGGGAATGCTTGAGCTCAAGTCAAAGAAAATCTTCCTTAATGCCAAGCCAAATGATGATATCTTTCAAGTGGTGGAGTACGAGCCCAGTGGTAACAAAGAGAATGCTGCGCCAACTAAATTCCTGTGGTGTCTTTAGTGCAAGAGTCTTTTGGTGAGCAAAGACGGTGGTCACATGACGTAGGTCCTTATAAATGCGGTGTTTAAGCTTGATCTTTTTTAGTCGTCATAAATCCAAGCACAAGAAAGCATTGGATCCACTAAAGCTTGATCAGAAGACACTAACCTCCTTCCTCAGTTCAGCAAAAGCTACTTCTTCAGAAATTGAAATTATGAAAGATTGTCAATCTCTATTGTCAATTTCTGTCTCCTCAACTCTGTGAGCTTATCTGTGGTTGAAAAGAAGGGATTGAAAGATGTTTTGAAAGCGGCTATGAACATAGGGTAAATAAATATAAAGATTCACAACTGACCCTCACATTTTTTTCATCATCTTAGAGCAAAGCGACAAGGGCTTGTGGATCTGGACTCTCATATCGTCAGCAGAAAAACAATTTCCAGAGGAGTTACGGCTAAGTCAGGCTTGATGATCAAGGACTACTACTTCCTCGTCAATTGATGCTCTGTTTCATCCAGAAGATAGAGAATTAACTCCATCGTTCGAAGTAGATCGATACATTGCTAAGAAATTTCTGGAAGTACCAAAAGACCTAGGCCTATTCTGGAAAAAAGAATTTCCTGGTCTCGCCAAACTCGCTCGCAAGCTGCTTTCTATCCCGGCGGCTACAGCTGAAGATGAGAGGATGTTCAGCATTCTACGCTTTCTGGTCGGTGAGAATAGAGAGCGTTTGTCCGCTGAATCGATTTCTTCTATTTGTGTCGGAAAATCTCTAATTGAAAATGTTATTTTATTTAAATGAATTTGCTAAATAAATGTTATTACGGGAAAAATGGTTGTGTAATTTCAGTGTTAACTATTTTATAGCCGGGCTTGCCCGGGCCGGGCCGAAAATAATTTTGCCCGGGCCGGGCCGCCAAAAGTACGGCCCGTGCACATGCCTGCTACCACATAAAAATATAACCGTTAAAAAATTTAAAAATAGATAGATAAAAATATAACCCAATATAACCGAGATATAACCGTTTTGGCTATAAAGATTTTTGGCTATAACAATTTAGTCTAGAACAAGCGAGAGTCAAAAAGTCCTGGGCGGGGGTTAAAGCAACGCTGAGATATAATCAAAAGTATGAAAAAAAGAAGCAATATTTCAATTTCAGCAAACTATGAGCGAGGCCATTGTCTTTGTGCAATTAAGAGCCTTGCGGCATCAAATTTTATTTTCCAGAATTTTTATAACATTTGTAGTTTAATCACATGTTTTAATCTCAAACACCCAAATGTTGCCCTTAATCTGAGCTACATTTCGAATTTTCATATATGCATAGATTTTCAGGCTAGTTGTCTTCGATAAGGTGGCTGGGCTCTGTAATTAGGAGGTGGAGGCGCTGCTGGCGCTGGTCCATAGCTTGGTTGTGGAGCGTAAGCTGGCTGGGGGAGACCAGCTCTAAAAAAATTAACATAAGAACAAGGAAGCCTGGTATAGATGCGGAATAACCTGATCGGGCACGGACAATAGCCAGCATCATGACCAGGAGCTCCTGGGCCACCAGGCTAAACAATACCAAATCAAAAAACTTTTTCAAAAAATCTAATCTTATTCAACAAAGGAGGTCTTTTTTGCGTTATTTTTTAGGCTTTGGCAAGGGTGGGCCAACGTATGTCAGGACGGACTCAAACATGACTCTAAAATATGTTAGGGTCCGCCCTAACATACGCTGGCCTACCCTTGCCTAAGCCTGAAGCCTAAAAAAGAACAAAAACAACGGGGGGACCAAGGTAAAAAAGCCCCACATTGTTGAATAGGGCCAAACATCTTATAATAACATACAAATCCAGGTTGACCAGGATCGCCTTGCTGACCAGGTAGACCTCTGGGACCAGGTGGTCCCATTAGTCCAGGCTGACCCATCGGAGCTTGACCTCCAGGCTGTCCGGGTTTTCCTGGCTGACCGGGAGCACCTGGCTGTCCTTTCGGTCCAGCCATTCCTGAATTATTTTTTGAAATTATTTAAAAAAAATTAAATTTTTTTCTTTAATTTGAGAAATTTCTGAAAATAACCTCTTCCTCTAGTGCCAGGATTGCCGGGCTGACCGGGTGGACCTTGCTATAAGTTACAGAGTAAGCCAAGGAAATTCCACACATAAAATTGATGAAAATTAACCTGTCCGGGTCCTCCAGGCTGTCCTGGATCCCCTACAGGTCCAGGTGGACCAGGCTGACCTTCCTTACCGGGCTGACCAGGCATTCCAGGGTTGCCATCACTGCCAGCCATGCCTGGACCACCCGGAGGTCCTGGAGGTCCAGGCGGACCTGCTGGACATTGAATACAACCCTAAACAAAATATTTTCAAAAAAGCAAATAAAAAAAAGTAAATATATACAGGATGGCCGTTGTCGTAGGTTTGACTCACACCTGAGGCTCCTGGACGACCATCAATACCTTTTTCGCCAGGCTCTGAACAATTGTTTTATATTTTGAAAAAGTTATTTTTCACAAATACCTCCGGGCAATCCTGACAGACCAGGCGGTCCAGGAGGACCTCGCGGGCATCTTTGGGCTTGGGCTGCACAATCTAGATTTGACTAGTTTGACGCGAAAAACGCGAATAGTTTTCCTTGGTCTCCGCTGTGGATTTTTTCAAAAATTTTAGACTATACGTATTTTTGCTTCTTCCCTTTTACTTTAGGCTTTAAGGTCTTGTTGGCTAAACTTCACTTGAAAACGGGGTTTCAAGGGCTCTAAAGTATTTTTTATGGCGTGAAACACGTAGAAAACACGTTTAAAAGTGTAGAAAGCCATTTTTCAAAAAAAAAAATTCGAACCACAGGGGGGATCATGGTTTTTTTAGCCAAAATATGAATAATTTGAATTGGCGCCTTTTGAATTTTAAAGGTTTTAAGGGCTGTATTGGGAGGGGAAGGGAATAAAAGGGGGCCTCTAATCACACAGGGCCCACTAACAAGAAGATGTTGAACGTAGTTTTGAATACTGGGGCCTACCGCATATAGAAACTCTGGTATGCATGCTTTTTCCTGCATCCAGAGTCGCTTTCGAGTGATTTGTGTCTAAGGTATGTGGGTGTGCGCATCTCAACTCCAAGCCCCCTCCATGCATCCAGAGTCACTTTCGAGTGATTTGTGTCTAAGGTGTGTGGGTGTGCACATCTCAACTCCAAGCCCCTCCATGCATCCAGAGTCACTTTCGAGTGATTTGTGTCTAAGGTGTGTGGGTGTGCACATCTCAACTCCAAGCCCCTCCATGCATCCAGAGTCACTTTCGAGTGATTTGTGTCTAAGGTGTGTGGGTGTGCACATCTCAACTCCAAGCCCCTCCATGCATCCAGAGTCACTTTCGAGTGATTTGTGTCTAAGGTGTGTGGGTGTGCACATCTCAACTCCAAGCCCCTTCCATGCATCCAGAGTCACTTTCGAGTGATTTGTGTCTAAGGTATGTGGGTGTGCACATCTCAACTCCAAGCCCCTCCATGCATCCAGAGTCGCTTTCGAGTGATTTGTGTCTAAGGTATGTGGGTGTGCGCATCTCAACCCAAGCCCCTCCATGCATCCAGAGTCACTTTCGAGTGATTTGTGTCTAAGGTGTGTGGGTGTGCACATCTCAACTCCAAGCCCCTCCATGCATCCAGAGTCGCTTTCAGTGATTTGTGTCTAAGGTATGTGGGTGTGCGCATCTCAACCCAAGCCCCTCCATGCATCCAGAGTCACTTTCGAGTGATTTGTGTCTAAGGTATGTGGGTGTGCACATCTCAACTCCAAGCCCCCTCCATGCATCCAGAGTCACTTTCGAGTGATTTGTGTCTAAGGTATGTGGGTGTGCGCATCTCAACTCCAAGCCCCTCCATGCATCCAGAGTCACTTTCGAGTGATTTGTGTCTAAGGTATGTGGGTGTGCGCATCTCAACCCAAGCCCCCTCCATGCATCCAGAGTCACTTTCGAGTGATTTGTGTCTAAGGTATGTGGGTGTGCGCATCTCAACTCCAAGCCCCTCCATGCATCCAGAGTCACTTTCGAGTGATTTGTGTCTAAGGTATGTGGGTGTGCGCATCTCAACCCAAGCCCCCCATGCATCCAGAGTCACTTTCGAGTGATTTGTGTCTAAGGTGTGTGGGTGTGCACATCTCAACTCCAAGCCCTCCATGCATCCAGAGTCGCTTTCGAGTGATTTGTGTCTAAGGTATGTGGGTGTGCACATCTCAACTCCAAGCCCTCCATGCATCCAGAGTCACTTTCGAGTGATTTGTGTCTAAGGTATGTGGGTGTGCGCATCTCAACTCCAAGCCCCCTCCATGCATCCAGAGTCACTTTCGAGTGATTTGTGTCTAAGGTATGTGGGTGTGCGCATCTCAACTCCAAGCCCCCAAGCCACCTTCGGGGGCGCAGGGAGCTTGGGGAGTTTGTGATGAGAGTTTGGGATGCGCGCACTCACTTACCTTAGACATGATTCCGATCAAGACTCTTGATCAAAAAATGCATATAGAGTGTCTTTTTGCCACGGCCCTTGTTGAAAAACATGGTTGAGCAGCCTTAAAATAGACGCTTATTTTTTAAAAGCACATTCATCATAAAAATCGTTTCAATCTTGATATAGGATGCGTTGTTACAGAACCGTTACCCTTTTTGTTTCCTTCCCCTCCCTATACCGCCCTTAATCCCTTCAAAATTCAAAAAGCGCCAATTCAAATTATTCATATTTTGGCTAAAAACCATGACCCCCCGAAAAAAAATTTCGAAAAATTTTTTTGAAAAATGGCTTTCCCACACTTTTAAACGTGTTTTCTACGTGTTTCACGCCATAAAAAGTACTTTAAAGCCATTGAAACCCCGTTTTCTGATTTCCGGTAAAGTGAAATGCGGCCGTCTTGTTTAGGTAGGAGTATACCGTTTGGGTGTGAGCTAAAAATGTCTCTAAAGTACTTTTTCAACGTAACGTTTGAAAAACTTTACCAACGTAACGTTCTGCAACGTTCGAAAAACATGTTTTTAATTGTGGGAAAGCCATTTTTCGAGAAAAAATTTTTGGTTTGCCTTGGCCCCCTATGGTTTTTGGTAATTTTTTTGTATTTTACCCCGTTTTGGTCAGCTTCGCAAAAAGAGCTTCTTTAATCATTTTTGATCAAGAGACGGCGTTGCTAAGAAGCAGGTATATCTTACACACATAAAGTTACTTGTTGTTATCTTCGGCCAAGGGTTGGCCACTTACGCGGCCAACACACCACATTGCAAGATATTAGGGAAAAGGTATATTTTCGTCTTTAACTTACCAATTCCTCTGTATACATAATATATATCAAGTACTGACCAATACATAGTTTATTCAACATAAAGAAGCTCTTTTTGCAAAGGTCCAGTGACCAAAACGGGGTAAGATATCAAAAACTATAGGTAGGACCAAGGCGAAAACGACCAAAAACCACAGGGGCTAAGGAAAACCAAAAAAATTTTTTTTTCGAAAAATTGCCTTCCCACACTTAAAAACATGTTTTTCGAACGTTTCAGATTGAATTACGGGTACTTATTGGGTTGGGGTCACACCTCATATTTTTTTACAAAACAGCGACACATACAAATTTTATTCAATAGTTCCTCAATTCTATCAATCAATATCACTTTTCGCACACATAATATTCAGATACTTGCTTCCAAAAATGATAGAACACATCAGGACCGTCAAATAATTTTCGCCATAGGAATTCTTCAATATAACTGACTAAGTGGGAGCGGGCTGTACCATATTCTTTCTTATGACGGTTCTTCAGCTTTTGATGCATACTTTCGACGCCCTGCGTATGTATTTCGTCATCTTCAGGATTGACGAAATTTTGCGAGTGATTTACAACGTGGTGCGTGTTAAAAAATTGATCATACACCAAAAATATGAGGTGTGACCCCAACCCAATAAGTACCAAGTTACGTTTAAAAAGGCACTTTAGAGCAGGGTTCGAAGATCTCCTTTTTAAAAAAGTTTCTCCTTTTTTTGGGGTGCCTCTCCTTTTTTATTTTTTCTCCTTTTTTTCTCCAGTCTAAACAATGCGCGACGAGAACAACGTTCTCTTTGTTTGGTCTTCGAAAGTCGTCTTCGAAAGAAATGGAATCAACACTATGATTCGCCTTCTATCGTCGTCGACGCTTCTTATTGCCTCCTATCGCATTTGAAATGGCGACGGACGGAGCGACTGACGAAATTCATCAATGTGGTTCTGGACAAGCACGGGATGATTAGGAGTTTGGAGAAGTACTAGGCTCATTAATCATTGGTCCTTTTAGTTTGTTGAACGAATAAAGAATTTTGGGCAGCGAATGAAAAGCAAATTGATTGATAGTTGTAGAAGCTCCGCACACTTTGGTATTTTCCGCTAATCTCCTTTTTTATTTGGCCCCGTCTCCTTTTTTATTTTATTTTCATCTGGGAACCCTGCTTTAGAGGCATTTTTGGCTTACACCCAAACGGTATACTTTAGCCCTTGTTTATTGAGTTTCTGCTTTCCTAGAGAAAAATATTTTAAAGACTAGAGATGATGACGGGACGGGACAATTCCGTCCCGTTAATTTTAGAGAATCGTTCCGTCCCGGAATCCCGCCCGGAAATTTTTTGGCACCTGTCCCGTCCCGAAAAAATTCAATTTTTCAACAACTACCTTCAACTTGTAATTACAGTCAACTAGAGATGATGACGGGACGGGACAATTCCGTCCCGTCCCGTTAATTTTAGAGAATCGTCCCGTCCCGGAATCCCGCCCGGAAATTTTTTGGCACCTGTCCCGTCCCGGTGTCCCGTCCCGAAATTTTTAAATTTGAATTCTGACCCGTCCCGTCCCGAAAAGGTCAAGCCATCATCTCTATTAAAGACCTGAAAAATCATCCGTAAAATCAGAGTCCTTACAATTTTGGGGTCAAAATATCAAAACGGAATCCGGAAAAGAGTTTAAAAAGCGCACAACTATTCACAGTTGATTATGATTGGCTATTTTCACAGTTAACTATCGACTTTGATTCACCTCATTTTCTTAATATAGCTGTGCCTCAGTTTTTAAAAACAAAACTCACTGCACTGCTGTTGGGGTTGTGCTTGTGGTGCAGCGTAGCCGCCAGCACCACCACCGTAGTGACTACCTCCCCTTTTGACACGTCCGAAAAGTGAAGCAAAGTTGACTTTAGGAGAGCTCATATCTAGGCCGCTGGGAATCTTGCCTTGAACAGCCAACATGCCATGCCAGGCATCGTTGGCTATGCCTTTGAAGTCGTTCATCTCATCCAGCACTTCATCGTAGAGATTGTTGATGTCTTGGAAAAGCATGCCCACAAATACAAGACAAACACATATGACTACAGCGCTCACACCTGACGCTGTACTCACTATTAAACGAGCTCTGCTAGCACTTCTTTTATTGTGCTCCATCTTAATTTATCAGGTCGAAACAATTTTAAAATAATTTTTTAGTTGCGGACAAAAACAAACTCTAACACTTTTAAACTGCCAAACTGTTTCTCTAGATCAAAGTTTTAAAAAACTGTGGTGCTCCTAACAAACAAAATAATAATATATGGCTCTATATAAGATACTGTGCCATTACTGAAAATTTCGATGATCTCCTAAAGACTAAAGATAGGACAAGAAAAAAGAATCAAATTACGATAACCAGCCTTGAGTCTGGATGACTAGAATCTATATGTTGTTAGCTTTTACAATTATTTAATTGTTTTAGAACATTCTTAATAAAAAAATTCATTTTTTTATCCATGTCTCTTAACTGAACCTCTATAAACGGGCCTTTTTAGGACATACAGTTAATCATCCCTTCATAAGTGGGCCCCTCTATAAACGGGCCTTTTTAGGACATACAGTTAATCATCCCTTCATAAGTGGGCCCCTCTATAAACGGGCCTTTTTAGGACATACAGTTAATCATCCCTTCATAAGTGGGCCCCTCTATAAATGGGCGACTGAGGCTTGGTCCCTAGGGGTTTCCGTTTATAGAGGGTTAACTGTACCATAAAAATACTATCATAAGTCAGATGCAAAAATATTATGAAATAAAATATCGCAGTTGCTTATCAACCATATATATATATATATATAGACACTCCTCTTTTATTCACACCTAATAGACATCTTTTGTAAGCGTGACTTGCTAAACTGTTAATTGTCAAAGACACCGGAGATCTGGAAATTAAGTGGGCAAGTTTTAGTGTCAAGCAGTCACAGAGAGATGTGTGCAAAAGCACAGCTAATTTATTCATTTTAAGTGCTAGAGAGACTCCTTCTTCTTTATAATTATGTTGCGTAAGAGAGGAGGCTGAGAGGAGAGGCAAAAAACACAACAACAACAACAATTATATATTTTCACAAAGAAAAAATTCGACGCTATTAAGTTATACCCCACCCAAAAAAACTACTTGCATATACCCCTCCCAAAATCGACTTTTCTAAAAGTGGTCAAAAACTATTTTCGATTGATAATTTTGGTATAAATAGACTCAAAAAACAATTTGAAGGGATTATGGGCTGTATTGGGAGGGGAAGGGAATTATAAGGGCCACTTTTTAATCAATTTTTTTGACGGTAATGCCTAATATTAGGCTGTCTTACCATGTTTTTCAACAACGGCCGTGGCAAAAAGAGACTATATATCAGGGCTCTTGTTTGTCCTTTTTAAAAAGATTTGTCCTTTTTTTGCTCAGCGTTCTTTTTTGTCCTTTTTTTGTCTAAATTCGCGCCAAAATTATAAGAATACCAGTTCAAATTTTCAAAAAAAAAAACTTCCCTATCTCTACCGACTCGTCAGCAGTGCAGGGAATTTTCAATTTTCTCGTCTTCGTCCTCGTACTTCGTACCAAAAATTTTCGGGCCTCGTACTTCGTACTCGTCCTCGTACCGACTTTTTGAAATCGCTCGTACTCGTCTTCGTCCTCGTCTTTTTCTCGTCCTTTGTTTTTTTGCTCGTACTTTGCTCGTACTTTGTTTCAGAAAATAAAAAAGAGTAATTTTTATTGAAAATCGATACATTTTTGAACTAAATGCTTATATATTTTTTGTTGAATGATTTTTACCAAAATTTATTTACTTTAGTTCACCTTGATTTTTGATTTGTTTTTAAACTTCGTAAGTTTTAGATGAGAATCGGACTATACGTGATATTTATTTCTTTTTTTATGGTTGCCACGATTGATGCCAGCGGATTCACTTACGAAACAGCAAAAGCATTCCTCAAAGTAATTTTGATATTTGATTTTTTTATTAATTTACTTTTAAAACAGGTGTATTGGAAAAAATTTCTTGCCTATTGTGGAGTGCGATCTCTGAAAGAGCTAGGGATCAAATTCCTCACTTTGCTTGGCATTTCCATTGCCGCCGATCAAACAGCCGACGCTCTGTTTGAAGATGACGACGAAGAGGCTCAACGCATTGTCGATGAACACCTCAAAAAACTAGTCGAAGAACTAGCAAAGAGAAAAAAAATCTCAAGCAAATGTTTCAATAAGAAATCAGACCTTTTGATTAAAAATTGTTAAAATAATAGGAATTTTTGTAAAAATAAACAATTTTGGTAAAAAAATTTAAATGAAGAAAATTATAGCTAGGACGAGTCGTCTTTACCCTTCGTTTTCCGTCCTCGTCCTTGCCACTTCGTCCACGTCCTCGTCCTCGTACTTGTAATTTTTTGAGCCTCGTACTTCGTCTTCGTCCTCGTACCTCATTTTCGGAGCTGCTCGTACACGTCCTCGTCCTCGTAGTACGAGGACGAGGACGAAGACGAGGACGAGGACGAAAGACGAGGACGAGTTCCCTGCACTGCTCGTCAGTACCATCCACTCGATCCAGTTGGCCAACGCGTTCGTGGAGCGAGTCTTCTCTTTGTGCAAGGCGCATGGACAGATGCCAGGAATTCTCTCAAGGTGGAAACGGTCAAAGCACTACTCCAAGTCCGAGTCAACTTCGATATCGACTGCTCTGGTGTCTACAAACTGCTCATGGAAAACGGAAAGCTGCGAAAAGAAATTCAAGGAGGAGATAAATGGCAATAAAATGTTTAAAAGTTTACTTGTTTTGTTGTTTTGTTTGCGGTTGTTATGATTTGATGCAGAAATAAAATGTTTGTCAAAGAAAATTCTGCGATTTGGGAAATGTCCTTTTTTTCGGACCCTAAATCTTTTTTTTCGGAAAATGTCCTTTTTTAAATTTTCAACAAGAGCCCAGCTCTATATGCATTTTATGATCAAGAGTCTTGCTTGGAATCAATCTAAGGTAAGGGAGTGCGCGCATCTTTAACCCATTTAGCTTTCGGGCCTCTTATCCCATATTTTGTCCCTTTTCCGGCACTATTGCTGTTTAGACCCCCCCCAAAAGGTCAAAAAATAAATCATGATTTTTTTTATAATTTTTTTCTGGGATTTTGAATATTTGTTAAATAAAATTTTATTTGTTGCATATTTTCATTTCGATGCTTCCCTTTTTTTCACAAGAGAAAAATGGTGTATATTCCGACATATATTCCGACTGTTGGAGCTCTTATGTGCATGGTATTCCTACATTGCCTGAACAGTATGAGCACTACACGGTGAATCACAGCAAGTTCTTCGTTGATCCTGTTACTGGATGCTGTACTAATTCGATAGAAAGCACTTGGCAAAAATTCAAACATTGTCATAAGAAACACTATGGTACCGCCAGAACTTTATGATCATCTTATGTCGAACAGTTTTGCTGGCGAAACAAATATGGTGGTAATGATGTTATGTACTATTTGTGGTCTCAAATAGCGTCAGAGTATGTCTGTACTTGATTTGTACCTGATATAATAAATGATTATTTGATATATGGACATATTAAAGCAAAAAAAACTTGGAAAAAGTCACAAAAAAAGTTGACCTTTCGGGGGAGGGTGGTTTCTAAACAGCAATTGTGCCCCTTTTCCTCCTTATACAGTCCTTTGTTCCTCTTTTTTTTCCCCTTTTGGTGGCGCAGGGGGCTTGAGAGTTAGAGATGCGCTCACCCACGTACCTCAGACACAAATAAACTCGAAAGTGACTCTGGAGTTTTTTTACAACAACAACAATTATATATTTTTACAAAGAAAAAACTCATTATGAAACAACAAGTAATATTTAAAAATGTCTTAACACTCAGCTGCGCCTGTTTGCTAATTGCCAATTTTCTACTCAGAATTTATCACTAAGTATTCCTAGCGAAAAAAGATTGAAAAAAGCCAGGATTCTACGCAAAAAACAGCGTTTTTATGTTGTACATTGGCAAACTTTTTGCTAAAATTTTGAGTTGTTTATGTTTATAATATCTCAAAATGGGCTAAAGTACAGTAAATGTAGTTCTTTAAAAAACATCTTTCGGCCATTTTTTTCAGTAAGTAGGTGACTCTGGATCCATGGAGGGGGGTTGGGGGCTTGGAGTTGAGATGCGCACACCCACATACCTCAGACACAAATCACTCGAAAGTGACTCTGGATGCATGGAGGGGCTTGGAGTTGAGATGTGCACACCCACATACCTCAGACACAAATCACTCGAAAGTGACTCTGGATGCATGGAGGGGCTTGTAGTTGAGATGCGCACACCCACATACCTCAGACACAAATCACTGAAAGTGACTCTGGATGCATGGAGGGGGCTTGGAGTTGAGATGCGCACACCCACATACCTCAGACACAAATCACTGAAAGTGACTCTGGATGCATGGAGGGGCTTGAGTTGAGATGCGCACACCCACATACCTCAGACACAAATCACTCGAAAGTGACTCTGGATGCATGGAGGGGGCTTGGAGTTGAGATGTGCACACCCACATACCTCAGACACAAATCACTCGAAAGGGACTCTGGATGCATAAAAACAGTATGCATACCAGAGTTTCTTTATGCGGTAGGCACCAGCTAACAAAACTATGTTCAAAATCCCATTTTCCGGTATTTTTGAGGATATGAAGGTACCTTTTTTGGTTTATTTAGCTTAGGGGACCAAGGCAGTTGGTCAACCTTTGATAACCAAATTTTTTTCAAAACATGTCTTTTTAGTACGGAAATTGTTTGGAAAGAACTTTTTATCGGTTTTAGCGTATAAAAATTACTTAGGAGACGTCTTAACACTATTCACAGTTGACCAAAAAAGGGGCCCCCAAGTAAACAAGTTCCAAAACATAAACTTTAAAATAACATCATGACAATGACTAATACTCACAAAAAACAAGTTAAATAGACTACAACCAAAAGTATGATACATATTTTACTGAAAAATGATTTTAAATAAAATTAAAAATATTCGATATACGAAAAATATACGAAGTTTTGAAAAAATATATCAGTAGTTTTAGATAGCTCAATACAAAAAAACTTCCTGAGAAATCAGGCTTCCCAGCTGTGAAGGTCCCAAAAAACGGTACAAGGGTTTCTCAAAGTTCTAAAAACACCTTGATACCCATATAATGGCTTTTCGTAACTGACCCATGGACCATGGGTCATTCCTAAAATTTATGTTGGGTACTTATGCTGTTTGTCCTAGCACCATAATATGTTTGATTTTTGTTTATAATTTGTTTAAATATGCGCCAAAAATAATAATTTGAAGGACAACTGCCGTTTGGTCGTCAGCAGTTGGGCGTAGGCAGATGGGGCGCAGGCAAATGATTGAACTTTGCAACTTTACTCTTGCGTATCTCTATGAGCGGCTGCGCTAGTCTGATGATACCTTCGTGGAATGGCCACAGAATCTCAAAAGGCAGTTGTCCTTCATATTATTATTTTTGCGCATATTTAAACATAATAAACATAAAAAATAATGAGGGGTCTTAAATGAGGACTACTGAAAACTGTTTTTTTATAACAAGGTGTCCTAACTAAGAACTAATACAGTCGTTGCTAAGTCTTTTAAAGGCTTGTCTACTTTTTTTCTATGCTTAACAGACCTCTTCTTTCTAGACTGTGGGCTCACGATTAGTCACGATGGAGAGGAAGACCATCAAATTCACTGCTTTAAGCTGCATGGTCCTATTCCAGAAGGTCGATTCGAACTTCAAGTGTCGCGTCAAGCAAGCAAAAAACTGGCTGCAGTAGAAGAGGCCGATGCCGAAGAAGATGAAGCAAATGGGTTTTTAAGCGACGAATCTCTTGAACTGGATTGCAACGATGAATGCATTTCACACCTTTTGATTGAATTTGCCACCTCCTGGTTTATTACTTGTTGTTGTTTCTTGTCACCTCCTGGTCGTTGTTATGATTTTGGTTGTTGTTCTGGTTGTTGTTATCACCTACTGGTTGTTATTAAATGGTTTTGGGAATAAAATTTTTTAATTCAATAATTTTTCTGACTCAAATTTTTCACCGCGCCTTCGGCACGGCGAATCCAAAAAATAAAAGCCCCCCTCTATTATAAGCCCCCCCCTCTAATACCGTATTTCCTCTAATAGAAGCCCCGGGGCTTATATTTTTCACTCAGCCTCAAGGGGGCTTCTATTAGAGAGGGGGCTTCTATTGGAGAGGGGTCTTATATATGGGACGGGGCTGATTTGCCGTCACGGTTTTCGCCGTTGACAAAATTCGCCGTCGCAAAATTTCACGTGAAACGTTTTTTCTGACGTTTTTATAAAGAAAGTCTCTAAACGCTCTATGTATGTAATGAATCACAAAAAAATTGTCAACAAAAAAGGCGCGAATCCAAATGAATTTTTTTTTAAGGGGGTGCTTATATTAGAGAGGGGGCTTATATTTTTCACTCAGCTTCTAGAGGGGGCTTCTATTAGAGGAAATACGGTATAAGCCCCCCTAGAGGGCATCCAAAAAATAGAAGCCCCGGGGCTTCTATTAAAAGAAATACGGTACCCAAATTATAAACAAAAATCAAACATATTATGGTGCTGGGACAAACAGCATAAGTACCTTATTTTGGTTTTCTAGCGTTGTTGGTTTGTTGGCTTTCAGTATCAAACTTTTGGCAGTGCCAGTTTATTGAGAGTCGACTGTCAAAGCAGAAGTTCAATTTTGGAATTTTCCAAAGAATTGTTTCCAACAATTTCACATTAACAATACAAACAATTTTATTTATGATTTTTTAAAAAAATGACTGCTTGTGTCAGAGTATCAAACACCATGTGTGATTTATTCCTTATTTGTATTTGTGCATTTTCAGTTATGTTTGCTGCGTAGACATTTCTATCAATAAAAATCAAAAATTTTCTGTTTTGTGAAGACAAATCCCCGTTTTTTTGTATTTCAAAACCAAGCTGCGCGTCGGCATTCTCTAGCCTCATTTTGTTTACTTCCAAACACATTGCATTCAGAGCTCTGCTGTCAATGTCTTCTTTTGATCGAAATTTTACAATCTCTTTGCTCAGCTCGCGCACTTTTTGTTTTAGTTTCTCAAAATTTTCGTTGACTCCATCCACCAAAATTTTCAGACTGCCAGTAAGTGTGCTGTTATATCGCTTGACAGCTGCCACTACATTATCCACACTATTTTTCCCAATACGTAGTCCAGATCCAGTATAAAAATGAGAGTTGGCTGCTGAATCTCCTACAGCAAAAAATATTGCTGAATGGTCCAGAAAATTGTATTCAACAGCCATTCTGTCCAATGCAGAAAGTGTTACCTCAAATGCTGACGTATTCACAGGCAATGGATCGAAATTTAGCATATTAGGCTTGTTTTCTTGTTGATCAAAATTAATTAAAATTTGATGGCGCTCTTCTCTATAACCGTTAATAGATTGATTTGCTTTGGCTTTCAACAATACTGTGACTATCTTTGACGCAAAAGTATCAAATTGTTTAATATTTGTCAAATGGTCTTGCACATTTGCGTTTGGTTTTCTCGGCATTAGTGAAAATTCTTTTTTTTCGGCCTCAACGCTATCTAATAGCTCCAATAGAGCAAGATTCAAATCAACTGCTAAATATATGCTTAATCCTGTCTCATGTTCAACTACCTTGTTTGTGTCATTTAAAAACACCTTTTCTTTAAAAAATTCTACAAATTTCTCTCTGAGTTTCTCTGACAAAAATAAGCTGCTCTCAATATAGGTTTTTAGATCCTTTTGGTTGAAGAAATTCTCCAAAGGCTGAAGGTGTGGTTGGCTAAGAAGTTTTTTGTTTTTATACTTCTCTCCTTTTATCAAAACAGTTATTCCATATTTTTTTGGAATTGTGTATTGTTTGGGTAGGCCTGAATAAAGGAGTTCGTTAACATTACGTAAGTTTTTTTGTTTCTTAACTAAATTACAAAATAACCAAAATGGCACTAAACCAGGTACAGTCGACGGCCGGAGTTTGTTATACCGCCCCCTCGCGAAAGTGCTTTTTGACCACTTTTTTGAACTTATCAGGTCGTAATTAGTACGAAAAACATATTTTTAGGGGGCGCGGACGATTATTTGAGAAAAAATATTTTTTGCCTAAAATGGTCATTAATGATCATTAATATACAGGGTGGCCCATTATAAACGCCCTAGTCAATTTTAGTCATAACTTTTTAAATTCGCGATTTTTCGACAAGATTTTTTTTTGTTAAAAAGAGGAGACTACGGGAAAGGGAATGGTACCAAACTTTCATTTTCTCCTTGTTTTTATTGTTGAGAATTTTCAATTCTGCAAAAGGGTGTTTTCAGATGCAATATTCGCCTCAGCAACGGTCAAAATACGTCGAATGGTTCATCGAGGAAGGCAAGAACGTCGCAAGTTTTCAGAAGAGATACCGAAGGGAATTGGGACGACATGCGACAGCGCCAGATGCCAAACGAATCAAAGAATGGTACGCAAAGTTCCAAGAAGGCGACTTGAAGAACAAAAAGCGAGTCGGAACAAAGGTTTTCTTTGATCTTTTTTAATGTTTTTTCATTTTCTGTTTCAGTACGCAAGAACGCCAGAGAAAAGAGCCGAAGTCGTCCAGCTTTTCGAAGTTCTCCCGCATTCAAGTCAGCGATGGATTGCGAACGACGTATTTTGACCGTTGCTGAGGCGAATATTGCATCTGAAAACACCCTTTTGCAGAATTGAAAATTCTCAACAATAAAAACAAGGAGAAAATGAAAGTTTGGTACCATTCTCTTTCCCGGAGTCTCCTCCTTCCAACAAAAAAAAATCTTGTCGAAAAAGCGCGAATTTAAAAAGTTATGACTAAAATTGACTAGGGCGTTTATAATGGGCCACCCTGTAGTTACACATCCACCAATTAACATGGCTGCTGTATGTAAAAAGAGGGAATGAGTGTGTTATACTTTATCATATTGTTCGGAATAGTCTCTAAGGTGATTGGGTCTAATTCGCCTCAGCAACGGTCAAAACAGCAACGGTCTCTAAGTCTCAAGCCCCTGGGGTGGCTTGGATTTGAGATGCTCACTCCCAAGCACCTAAGAGACAATACATCACAAAAATGGGCTATGTCAGTGTACAACAAACACTTGCATAGCCCTGCTTTTGCATGTGGTAGGCCGGCCATGAGAATTGGATGCTCACCCGCCCCAAATTTGATGTCAAAAAATCAAATAATTAAAAATAATTGAAAAAAAAAATATGTCAATTTTTTCACAAAAAATATTTTTTGTGAAAAAAAAAATTTTTTGTGAAAAAAAATATGTTTTCTCAAATAATCGTCCGCGCCCTAAAAACATGTTCTTCGTACTGATTACGACCTGATAAGTTCAAAAAAGTGGTCAAAAAGCACTTTTGCGAGCGGGCGGTATAACGAACTTTAGCCCAGTCGACGCTCGATTTAAGGACAGAATTTAGCCGGTGCCAACCCACAAAAGTCCGCTCGATATAATGACAGCCAGCAATTTTCAGCCAAAATTCCAAATTTTGTTGTTTCTAAAGCAAAGGACTCGAAAAATTTAAACACTCTTTTACTTCTTCTTTTCGTTGCACTTTGTTATTATTTGTTTTGTTTTTTTTTGTTTGTTTTATTGCTGTTGACCTTGTTTTTTATAGCAGAAATTATGGCAACTCCAAGCAAGAAAAGACGCGTCATTTCTCTAGAGCTGAAGAAACAGATTGTTGATGCTTTTTCGCGCAAGAAATCAGATAAACTTAATCTAAGTACACGATGGGAGCCACACCCCCGCACTCCGCCTACCCGCGCATATGTTCACCGTGCATTTGGAGCCGCACACCTCCGCTAAGAGCAGCACTTTTTGGAGTTTTTCTTGAAAATTTATTTAGTTACTACAGTTAAACCTCTCTGTAACGGCACCTTCCGATAACGGCACCTTTCCTATAACAGAATGAAAGCACGTGCACCGTTTTTTTGGAACAAATTAGGCACGTGAGCCCTACCACCACCCCCTATGCGGTAGGCCCCAGTTATCAAAACTATGTTCAAATGCTAGCTTTTTCGGTATTGTGGAGGTATCCACTTACCACTTTCTTGTGGTTCACCTTAGTCCCCCAAGGCAAAAAGTCGAATTGTGGTCGAAAACATATTCCCCAAAAATTCAGTTTTTCACGCAGAAAAGTATCACAAAACAGCTTTTTATCGTGTTTAGCATATAAAAATTACTTAGAGGACATTTAAACACTATTGTCACATGGGTAAAAAAACCCGCTCGAACCGAATAAGTGCCATGTGGTCAAGCTGAATACCCGATGAGAAAAAATCGGTCATTTTCTATAAATACAGTCAAACCTCGATATAGTGGCCCCCCTCGGGAACAGGCCTAGGGGGCCACTATATCGAAGGGACCACTATATTGGGGGGCCACTATATTGGAATTCCATTCCTCCCCAACTTGTAGGGGCCACTATATGGAGGTTTAACTATATAAGGGTGCTTATATAAAAAAAAACCTTCTTCGATCTATGGTTCATATCTATAGTTTATTCTTGATAAATGTAAATCCTTGATGTTTCAGGTATTTTAAAATTTCTACTCCAATAAAACGTCGCGCTATCACACTAGTGGAGAAGAAGGCAATAATTGAAGCGTCTTCTAATAAGGGAAATTACCAACTGTCAAAAGATTTGGTATTCCAAGAGTCACAATTCAGAGAATCCTAAAAGAAAAAGAAGCGATTCTGGCGGTAATCAATAATGGAAGTCAAGCAAAGCGTTTGCGTCTTAAGTTAGGCAAGTATGATCAATTAGAAGAAGCACTGGTCATTTGACATAAGCAGATTTGGAGTCAAAACACTCCAGTAAGCGGGGAATGTTACAGGTGAGATTTTGCTTAATTATTTGATTTACTTGTGATAAAGATACTGCTATATTTTCAGGAAAATGCCCTGGTTATTGTAAATTGCATTGCTATTGATATTAGGGGTCTTTTAATTAGCGCGGACCAGGCCTGAGGGCCACTATATCGAAGGGGCCACTATATTAGAGGGGCCACTGTATTGGAGGGGCCACTATATTGGGGGTTCATTTATCTAGTTTTTAGATTTAACCAACCAAATCGAGCTCAGGGGGCCACTGTATTGGAGGGCCACTATACCGAGGTTTGACTGTACAACTTATTTTCGTTTTATTTGGTGATTTCCACTTGAAATGCCCAATTTTTGATTGTAAAAGCTGATTAATCAGAGAAATCAGCCGATATGCATTAAACATGATCAGAAAAAAGTTTTTAAAGTTTCAAAAATTAAAAATTATGAAAAGTCTATTTACCTATATAAGTGTTGCGAAATTGGCTTTTAGTTCCAGCAGCACAAACAAGAATATCAAAAGCAACTTCAGTTGTGTCGCTTGATGATTTTAAAACAGCAAAATAGACGGGGTTTTCTTTTGTGGGAAATTTAACGCTATCTACAGCTGTTTGAAAAAAAATCTGCAAACTAATGTGGTTGCCTTCTTGTCGTTGCACGTATTCTTGTAGTTGTAACAAGCAGTCTTTGAGAGTCTCCTCAAAATGTTTTAAACTTATTAACCCACGATTTTTTTCAGTTAATGATCCAGGAGAATCATCATCTTCAAATAATTTGCCAAATTTAATGCCTAGAATAGTTTCTAATTGACACATGTAGTCATGGTCCAATCGAACAATTTGGTTCCGGGTGTAATATTTTCGGTCATTTACTAAAGTAACTCTGATGCCAGATAGAAACAACTGTATGGCAGCATAAAGACCATTAGGACCAGCGCCAACAACTATCGCTTTTTGCAAAGGCTTTTCATTTTTTGGCTGATTTATTTTATGTTCGTTGTACATACTTTTTAGAATAGCCACGTCCACAGTGATGCCTATAAAGTTTATTAAATGAATTTTTTTGGAAATTTTAAAGTAATTAACGGTGAAGCTTGTTTTCTCGAAAGGACTACACTTTACGATAATGTCCCATGTAAATATTTTTTTCAGATCTATATCCAACTTTATCGCAAGCCGAAGTGCGCCGACTACCATCGATGACAAGACTGCTGCTGCTGAAGGAGCCTGGGCTTTCCATGTCGCCACTCACAACCAAGCGTTTGTCTCAACGGATGC
Organism: Ditylenchus weischeri; assembly: GCA_029231635.1. Lineage (NCBI taxonomy): Eukaryota > Metazoa > Nematoda > Chromadorea > Rhabditida > Anguinidae > Ditylenchus > Ditylenchus weischeri. The sequence goes on from JAMRYI010000102.1 coordinate 76,908, forward strand.
TCTCTTCCGCACAATGTTCTCCGACTCCGAGGTGGTCAAGAAATTTGGATCTCGACAAGTGAAAACCAAAGCCATTCTGACAGCTTTGGTTTATTTTTGAATTTTTAGACTTATGATGATTTTTATGTTATTATTATTATTTTTATTAGGTGTGCTCGCTCCATATTCCGTCAAATGTCTGCTAAATGAACTGGGAAACCAACCGTTTTCAATCTCGACCTATGCCTCCAACCACAAAGAAATCAAACTGTTTCCGCTGATTGTCAGGTGCAGATTTTCTTACATTTTTTTTATGTTTTAATTTTTTTTGTCAGATTCTTCACCGCTGCCAAGGGAGTGCAAGTCCGCTTGCTCGATATGAAAAATTTGCCATGGGAGAATTCGCAACTGGTGGCCGACTTCATCACTCAAATGCTGGACAAGCATGTGCTCAAATGCAAAAACATGGTCTCTTTCTGTGCCGACAATGCTTCCGTAAGTTTTGGTATACCGCAAATGAAAGGGCCGAACAACATCTTCAAGAAGTTGTGGTAAAGAAGAAGAATCTGATTCCAGTTGGCTGCCCTGCTCACATTCTCCACAATGCCGCTCAAAAGGGTGCAGATCCATTGTGATTGGATATTGGGATATTGAAGTGGTCGTCTTCAAATTGGCCAGCTATTTCAAGGTATTTTTTTTCATATTTTTCTTCATATTCATATTATTTTTTGCTTTCAGATGGGAAGACGAGAAACTTCTAACGCACGCACCAACTCGTTGGCTGACATTGGGAAAGGTGATCGACTAGATGCTGAAACTTTGGGATCTTCTGATGTGCATCTTTAGAGCTGAGAAGAAAACGCCGCTGTTTCTGGAGAAGTAGTTTGCCTCAGACAAATCTTCGCCAATCCTCCAGTTCCTCCAAAGTGTGCTTGCTCTCTTCGACAAGCCATTGCGCCAACTTCAGGTATTTTTTTTATTTCTTTCTTCTGTGGTTTTGTAAACATTGAATTGTTTTTAGAAGTCAACAGCTCTCTTGCCGGAATTGGTGGAAATTGTGAAGTCATTCAAGCAGAAGGCCCAAGAAAGGAAAGCGAGGGAGTTATACGGCGCTGCAACAGCAATATCTCTTGGACGATTGGACATGGAAGTGAAAGAAAGGCTGAGCACAAGTTTCATTGTCGATTTATTTTTGTTATCATATGAATGTAAATGTAATTCTTTCTTTATGACTTCTACACGACCATCATCGCCTACACCGACCACTGGTTTCATATGGAGTTCCTGCCAACCAATCCTGGATCATGCTGAAGGCAAAGAACATCGACTACAGGGTGTCTCAGAATTGCCCTTCAACGAGGTGGTGGAAGTCAACAGGATGCTGCGCCAAATCTCTGATGTGATTTTTGATGTGGAAGAAGCCGAGACCAAGTAGCAAAAGATCTTCAAGATGAGTCTCAGGGATTTTCGGTTTGATTCATTTTATTTTCTTGTTTAGGACAACGACTCGCTTCGCTGCCTCTACAGACTCGTCAGCTCCACCTTTCCATTCCACTGGCCAATGTTTTCGTCGAGCGGGTCTTCTCTTTGTGCAAAGCGCAGTGGACTGATGCAAGGAACGTGGAAACGGTCAAAGCTCTTCTCCAAGTTCGAATCAACTTCGGTATCGACTGTGCCGGCGCCTATCAATTGCTCATGAAGAACAACGAACTGAGAAAGAAAATTCAAGGAGGAGAAAAATGGGTATGAAATAACATTGTTTGGTTTATTTATTTGAAATTGTTATGATTTGATGTAAAATAAAATGTTTGAAACTGTTTTTAGCCTGTTTTGGAAAACGTCCTTTTTTGAGGTAAAAATCTTATTTTTTTCGAAAATGTTCTTATTTTGAAAATTTTCTATTCGGAGCTCTGTTTAACACGAGACGTCCTGAAGGTACTTTCTTGTGAGTCATTAGTGAAAAAAAAATTACAAAAAGTCCCCATATGGTGGTCAGCTGCCTCTGTGCACCGACCAAGTCACAATTTTTGCCTATGCAACTTCAAAGAGATAGACTATGCCAATTTTTTAAATACATTTATGCAAAGTAAAGAGCAAATTACGAGCTTTTTAAAGACATATCGTTGAGGTATTTATGACAATCAAATAAAAAATGTTTGGCTTTTTTAAAGAGACCATTGTATTTTTTCGGCAGGGGGTTTATTCGACAATCGGACAATTCAAAAAACCGCATAATTCAACAGAGGAAAATTCAACACCCGCGTATTCAAAAGACGAATAATTCAAAAGTGGATTATTAAAAAGAACGGATTATTCAACAGAGTAATTTTCCACAGTCGGGTAATTCAACAAAGCAATTTTCCACGGTCGGGTAAGTTAACAGGAAAAAATTCAACAGACACTGTTCTCAACATATCATTTAAGTGACACTTTACCACGTCATTCAGGGCTTAATGTAAGTGAAAGCCCCCGGTACAGTCAAACCTGGGTTATCCGACACCCCAGTTAACCGACACCCTCTTTTATCCGACACCATGAGCCCGATTTGGTTGGCCTGGTAAACCTACACCCCAGTTATCCGACACCTCGTTTAACCGACACCTCGTTTATCCGACACCATGAGCCCGATTTGGTTGGCCTGGTAAACCTACACCCCAGTCATCCGACACCTCGTTTAACCGACACCTCGTTTATCCGACACCATGAGCCCGATTTGGTTGGCCTGGTAAACCTACACCCCAGTCATCCGACACCTCGTTTAACCGACACCTCGTTTATCCGACACCATGAGCCCGATTTGGTTGGCCTGGTAAACCTACACCCCAGTCATCCGACACCTCGTTTAACCGACACCTCGTTTAACCGACACCTCGTTTATCCGACACCATGAGCCCGATTTGGTTGGCCTGGTAAACCTACACCCCAGTCATCCGACACCTCGTTTAACCGACACCTCGTTTATCCGACACCATGAGCCCGATTTGGTTGGCCTGGTAAACCTACACCCCAGTCATCCGACACCTCGTTTAACCGACACCTCGTTTATCCGACACCATGAGCCCGATTTGGTTGGCCTGGTAAACCTACACCCCAGTCATCCGACACCTCGTTTAACCGACACCTCGTTTATCCGACACCATGAGCCCGATTTGGTTGGCCTGGTAAACCTACACCCCAGTCATCCGACACCTCGTTTTACCGACACCTCGTTTATCCGACACCATAAGGGCGGTCCCTTTGGGTGTCGGATAACCCAGGTTTGACTGTATCCGTAATTAGCTTTATTTCAAATTCCCAAAGCAAACAATTAACAGTGAATCTAACTCCAAAAGAATCTCTTTGCTTTGCTTCAGGATTTGTTCGAGCCACTCTTGTTCGGGTTTTCTTCTGAAAGCCAGGCACCTCATCACTGCTAGAATTTGACCTTTTTGGGCTGGAGTAGACACGGGTGCAGACGGCAAATCTTCAGGATCATCATGCTCTATCGTGAAAAACTATGTAAGTTAATTGAATAAATCCAAAAAAAATGTGAAAACTTACAACAACGCAGCCTTGATTTGTAACTTCATATTCTTTCGAATTTCATCATCGCTGGCAATGGGTTGGATTTGCTTCGAAGCGCGCGCCACAAGCTTTAGAGAATCCGTTGCCTTTTAAATTGTCCATATTGTGCGATTCAGGGCCGATGACAGCTGATCTTGCAGTTTTTTCTCATTGCGGTATCCTCTCTTGCTCGACTGATTTCCTTGAAGACGCTGTTTGCACCGGGCTGGAGAAACAATGCCTGAGATAGAAATCAAAGGGCAAATCGCAGTTTAATAATCCGGGTTTGCGAAAAATCTTTGGTAAAAACTTCGCCTGTTGAAAAAAACATTGCCGAAAGATCCGCCTTTTGAGAAAATTTTTGGCGAAAAATCCGACTATTATCCGTTGATGAATTATCCTCTGTTGAATTACCCGCTTTTTGAATAATCCACTGTTGAATTATTCGTCTTTTGAATACGCGGGTGTTGGATTTTCCGTTGTTAAATTATCCGGTTTTTGAATTTTCCGATTGTCGAATAAACCCCCCGCCGTTTTTTCAAAAGCGTTGTTCATACAAAATATGCACAAGGATACCATTTGACTCTACTAGATACTATATTTAATAATTTTATACTAAATAAATAATAATCCTAATTTTTAGCCTCTTCAATGCCTAAGCCTTTATCATGGAGCTGGAGTTATTTAAATTGCAAGAAGGAAATGTTTTAACGACAAGAAGTATTTCTTAAAAAATACCCGACATTTGGTATTTTACGGGTATTTACTTTAGGGTATTTACCCGGGTAAATACCGGAAAAATAAATGCTGGGGTATTAAAGCAACCCCAGTATTTACCATTAACTATAATACAGCATTTTTACACTTTTTTGCGCATATTGCGCAATGGTTTCTTTTAGCCAAAAAATTTTCATTCGATTGCCATAAATACCTCAACGATAATCGTAACTTGCGCTTTCTTTTGCATCAGTGTATTAAAAAGAATTGGCATGGTCTATCTATTTGAAGTTGCATAGGCAAAAATCGTGACTTGGTCGGTTCACAGGGGCAGCTGACCACCATATAGGGACTTTTTGTAATTCTTCGAAAAATCATTTTCAGCTTGGACTTCTGCACAAAAACGTACTTTCAGGACACAAAGCCATTACCATGTTGAAAAAAGGCAAAAATAAAAATGTTTTTACCTTGAGCGGAGATTGTTGAAAATAGAAGCAATTCAGAAAAAACTGCTAAGAATATTAGAAAGAAGTTGTAATTTTTAAAAACATGCATCTCTTATATTTTGTCTTCTAAATTGCTTTTATTTAAAAAACTGTTTTAACTTTTGAAAAAAAACTGTTGTAAAATTAGTAACTTTTGTGTGTTTTTTGAGCTCGCGCTTTTTTCACTACAGTCAAACCTGGGTTATCCGACACCCCAGTTAACCGACACCCTCTTTTATCCGACACCATGAGCCCGATTTGGTTGGCCTGGTAAACCTACACCCCAGTTATCCGACACCTCGTTTAACCGACACCTCGTTTATCCGACACCATGAGCCCGATTTGGTTGGCCTGGTAAACCTACACCCCAGTTATCCGACACCTCGTTTAACCGACACCTTCTTTTATCCGACACCATGAGCCCGATTTGGTTGGCCTGGTAAACCTACACCCCAGTCATCCGACACCTCGTTTAACCTACACTTCGTTTATCCGACACCATAAGAGCGGTCTCTTTGGGTGTCGGATAACCCAGGTTTGACTCTACAGTCAAACTTAGTTTATCCGGCACCCCCAAAAGTTCGTTCCCGCCTTGGGTCCGACACTTTCTTTAGCTCAATTTTCGAAGTCTTTTGCTAAATGTGATTCGCCAGTCTAGTCCGAAATATCGCAAGGATTCTGTTTTGCCGGTCGTTTTTCCGAAATTTTTAAATTTCGTCATAAAGACCCGCGAACCTCGGTTATCCGGCACCCTTTTTGAAAATCAGTAAAGGAAACGCTTTGTTAAATGGCGGAAAAACTTTTTTGTTAAAAAAATTCACAAAAAGTTAAGGATTACAAGGGTAAGGCCTTAAAAGCTAAAGTTAGCTGAATGTCTTAGAACAGTCATTGTCTTGGGGTAGGCTAACTGAATTAGTCTGCTACAAGCAGTACACATTAGGTGGCCAGTGGTCAGTGCGGTTTAAACAATTTCTTCATCATTATTTAGTGAATTACTCTAGTATAAGGCTAGGACTTGAGTTTATCTTTTATGATTGGACATTTCGGTCGATATATTTGTTTGATTTACATTTGAGGTCGGGATGTGCGATAATTAATAATAAGATAATTATGAATTTTTACTTTAGAGAATCCCAGTATAATCTCTATTATTCACTGATCACTTTAAGTATTCTTAGTGATCATTGTGTCATCCAGCAGCTTCAGAGGTCGTAGGAGAAGGACAACTCACCGCAGACGTGGAAATTCGAAATCATATGGTCAGTTAGGGTTTCAGACCAAATCGCGGCAATAGATTAGGTTCTCAAGATGAAGACAGTGAGGTTGTTGGCTTCAACCCGATAAAAGAGGTATACGTTATTGCAAGCACCACATATGGGGTGCTTGCGTTGGATGTGGGGGTAGCATTGGAAATCAGAAAATGAGGACGCGCCTCTGGTGGTTCAATTTGGTCACACTCATGCACAGTTTGGGTGAGAGTTGCTGTCCATTGGTGATGAGCCTTGGTGATGAGACAGTTGTCCTGGAATAGAGGTGTGACAATGGTGTGAAATTGATCAGGCTATTATTGGCAACACACTTAGAGCATCATACGTGGCGCATCAATATGCATTTCAACAAGCTACCAACGAGGTACGGAGAAATGTACTCATGACATGGTTCATGTGGCACCCGGTCAAACAATTAGGAATGGAAGCATTGTGATTCCCGGAGAGCATGATGAAACAGCTCAGGGATCACGGCTGTATTTATGGGTTGAACCACTCAGAAAGATGGATGACAATTGGCTTGGTGCAGTGAGCAATTGGAATGTGGGCAGATCAGCGTTATGTCATACACCTCAGGTAGAGTGAGAAATTTTTGCGTGTGGGTTGATAGCTTTGAAGCAAAATACGATAATTATACCGATATTTTTTTTAGCTAATTTTCTATCAAACCATGAGGGGTGGCTGGTTACCGAGAGACATTTTCTTAGTGCGGACTCACTCGGGGGTGGCGGGTTAGCAAGGCGGCATGTTAGCGAGTATAAACTTTCTTTGTTTTCTCGGTCGGCTAACCAAATCGGGCTCAAGGTGGCGGGTTATCGAAAGTGGCGGGTTAGCGAGAGTGTACTGTATAGCCAAAAATAGGCTAAAACCCTCCGATTCTGAAGCTTGTGGCGAGCCTACAGTCCCAACGGCTACATCTCAGCAGGGCAAGTTTAGGCTCATTCGATAGCTTATGAGCTGTAGATTTGCCCTTTCTAAGGATGCGAGACTACCACTTCCAAAAATTGAGGTAAAAAGTCCAAAATAGACGAAAAAAGAATTCAAACAGCGTTACAGACACAGACCAAATACTATATGAAGATTTGAAAAATTTCTGTGAAGTAGGTTTTGTAGGTTCTGCGCTACAAAGCAATACTAAGATGATATTATGGTGCTCAACAATTTATTGAACATTTGGCGCTACTAGCGAATACCCTTCCCAAAAAATCTTAACTTCTAAAAATCGCTGTAACCACCACCCTTTGGAACAACAAATTTAGGCTTAGCCCTTAGGCTGAGGGGTAGGCCAGCGTATGGAAGTTGTGACTAATAAGTGTTTTACGCACTTTTTATAGGGTCTGGGACATATATTTGGGTACTTTTTACTTCAGTGAAAAAGGGAAAATCGTCGGGTGGGAGGTATTCGCTAGTAGGGTCGAACTTTTGATATTTTAAATCATGAAAGCTTAATTTTCTTTTGATTTTTTTACACTCAAAAAATCAACACATGAGTCGAAGTTTACGCACGTAATAAATAAGTGAATCTCAGCTATCAAATGCTAGGTAAGTGGCTTTCACCGGTAAAAAACTTGAAAATTAATTTTTTGCTTGAAAAATGTAAAAAAAATGATTAAACACCTTGTATAACAGAATACAAACAACTTTAAAAGAAAAAAATAAAATACAAGATGAAAAATTTGTGAAAAAAAACAAAAAATTTTTTCTCATACACATTGCTTTGAGCTCATATAGAGAAAAAGAGAAGGTAGCAGCAGCATTGGGTTGCACCTGCTGGCCCATGAGCTTGTTGAAAGCATGTCAAAGGCAGTGATACTATAGCTCTAAAAAGGATGTCGAGGGCGATATTTTCTCTTATGCATCCCCATAGTGAGACGAATTTAAACAACATAGATTCTGAAAAAAGTCGAGTGCGACCAAGACCAAGGAATGTGATCAAGGCGTTCACGGGCTTTCAAAACGCCCAAAAAGGTGAATTTAGATTCTTAGACGTGTTTGCATGGCGCAGTGGTGAAGATTTCTGTCGCAAGAATTTTAAATATAGATAGACCATCTACGTTAACCCTAGGACGACCACGTGAAAATTGTCAGTTTTGACCACGTTGACCAACTTGTGGTCATATTTCATGAACTGAATTTTAAAAAATTAAACCAAGACTATACAGCTAGACAGATAATATTGTAATTGATTAAAGGACTGTGAATATGAAACCTATCAATAAATGAAAAATTAAAAATCAATAAAACTCTGCAACTGTTTAACCCACTATTGTTGGATTGGTCCATATGTCTGAGGTTGGTTGAACATGATGTTTTTGTATGAGTTTCAAACTTTTTTATTCATCCAATTCCTTATTTCACTAACCGATGATTTTCGCTATTGCTACATTATTATAAAGACTGGAGAAAAAATTGTTGGATGTCTTTGAAAATCAAAATTTATGCAGCAAAATTACAATTTCTCAACCTATTAAACAGCTTCGCTCCAGTTCTTCTTAAAAAAATTTTAATAGTGAACCCATCGTTATGTGCCGTATATAACCGAATGGCTGACAAGAAAAAGACCAATAATTAAACTTTAACCATCTTTTTCTAAATCAAGGCTGTCATCAGTTGGGTAGCCGTTTTCTTTATCCTGCTTCGCATCGATTTCATTAGCCTGTTCCCACTCCATGTCTAGCCAAGCTCTTGCATCTTCAAGCATCAGTCGTCCCTCTGGCACTTGTCTGTGTTTCTTGAAGCAGTGGATTAGATGGTCTTCGCTTCCATTGTAACATGCAGTTATTCTATAATATAAAATAAAATTAATAATTTTAAACAATTTTATAAAACTACCTTTGAATGACTTTGCAACAATATCCTTGCTAAATGATTCCCAAGCATCGCATATTATTTCAAGTAGCAGCTGGACGATTCCTACTTGCTGTCTATTTCACTCTATCTTTTCGTCCCATTCCGCGTTGAGCATTTGCTCACCTTGTTGTTTAATGATCCTTATGAACCAACCCAACATTTCAAAATTGTAGAAAAAAAAACCCCTGGTGAAAAGTTACCAAAAATTGATCCGGTTAATTCCATTCACACCTTCGATTTTTCAATTTTTTTGCAAATTTTTTATTTTCAGCCAATATATAAATTGAAAGATATACAAAGGTCAAAAATATCAGACTGGAGCTAATTGGAGTTAAAGGGGTTAAAGTCTGGAGCTAATTTTTTCTAGTCAAACCAGACAAGCTTTTAATTTTTCTGCAAAAATTTCTTTAAATGCGTCTTTTCGGGCAGTTCTAATAAAAAAAATATTTTGTAGAAGAAGTTAATTTTGAAGAAAAAGTATATAAAAGTTGTTTTTAATGACCTGCATTTAAGTACTTTTGCTCTAATGAGCAGTCTCTGTTTTCATTTAACACTTTCCATATATCCAGGAAGAGTATAAGGTGCAAAAAACATCCACTTGGCTTGTTATTAAGCATGTCTGTGAGCCAATGCTGGCACACTAATGGATCCCTTTGGAAGCTATTCTTTATTTCATTTTTACAAAGACTAATGAAGCAATGGGACACTTGCATTCGAAGCTGGTTTCAAAAGCATTTTTGTGTTAGTTTGTGAATGTTGTTGGCTGGATCACATGTATCACCAATATATACAGGTTTTTTTTTGCTTTTGATCAGTACAGGGTGAGCCATTTTTTCGCCGTGATTTATTTTGAAATTCGTTTTGTCTCGATAAGATATTTTTTTGCTTTAAAGAGGAGACTCCAGGAAACAGAATGATACCATAAACACTATTTTTGTAGGGTTGTCGAGTCGAACTCGAAAAAAAAATCGAAACTCGAAAATTTTCGAGTTTAGAATTGTCATTTCGAGTTACACTCGACTCGATAAAAATTTCGAGTTTTGCTTTTGAGTTGAACTCGAATCGACGATTTTGACGATCAAAAATAATTATTTTTGTGTTTTGTCGTGAACTAAGACCTGTTAATGTATTCTTGTGCACTTTCTCTATTTTCCTAAAGTATTCTCTTCATCTGTTGACTGTTTTAGAATAATGCCGAGTGAAGTCTGGAAGTTGTATAAAAAAAACTAGTGACATGGCCGTTTGCGTTTGTGGAGACGAGCTTGCACTACTCAAAGTCTTCTTTTTGCCAACTCATTAAGGGATCGATTAGCAAAAGATAAGGAAGTTAACCTACTAATCATCAACGCTAATCTCGCCGATGGAATCTTGGAAAAAACAAGAGAGAAGAACGAAGAAGAGCCAACAGAAGTTGTCGATAATTTGCTAGAAGATGATTTGCGATTAATAAATGATTTATGAGATATCAATGTTTGAAAAACTGTTGTGCATTAATTATTGTACGAAAACAACCAAAAATGATGGCGAAGCTGCCAAGAAAAATTTCGATTTTCGAGTGAGCGTTCGACTCGAAAACTTTGAGCGCTCGACAACCCTAATTTTTTGTTTATGTTTTTATTTTTCGCTGATCTCTTGAACACTTGGTTGATTGGAAAGCCAAGTTTACCGCACTTAGCAAAAAAATCTCAAAGAACTGAAGCAAAAGATTGTACGAGCCTTTGAAGAACTGCACCAGGTATAGTCCAGTACCGTATTTCCTCTATTATCGCACTTCTTGATTCAATCGTGTTTTGGCATTGCGTTTGACTCACTTTGATCACTTCTCTCAGGAGTTACCACCCATTTTGTAGCCAGAAAGATGAGCTATTAAATGGCTGGTAACTTGCCTGAGAGAAGTGATCAAAAAGGGTCAAAACACAATGCCAAAACACGATTTTGAATCAAGGTGGGGGTGCGTTAATTAGAGGAAATACGGTATGCAATTAACAGCTATGTTTGCCACTTTGAAGATGCATCCAAGTTCATGAAATAAGTGTCGAGCAAGAATATGAAAATAGTAAAAGTTTTTAAACTTTTGTGTCATACCGTATTCTCTCTAATTTTACACCACTCTCTAATTTTACACCACTCTCTAATTTTACACCACTCTCTAATTTTACACCACTCTCTAATTATACACCACCCTCGAGGAGGGGTTGAAAAATTTTACACCATGGTGTATGATTAGAGAGAATACGGTAGCTTTTTTTTACCTTATTATTTTCTTTTTTTTTGGTCTAGCTGCTGATTTTTTACATAATTTGTTGTTTTAAGTGTTCGTTATCATTCTGCTGAATGGAACCACCTTTGTCGTACTAATAAAAATCTCGTCGAAATATAGAAAGAATTTTCAAAAATGCAACTTAATCTCTGCGAAAAAATGGTCCAGCCTGTATCGGTTTGAAAAAAGTTTTTAAAATGTTGCTTTAGTTACTTCAAAGAGGCATTTCCATAGACATCTATGAGCTAAATGCGGCTGCAAGACACAGTTCTGATGGATCTACTTGCCCATCTTCCTCTTCTATAGATTCCCTTCATCAGGATGGAGGTTAGAAAATTTGGCGCTACCGGAGTATACCCCCAAATGAAATTTTTTTTGAACTTTTTTAAAACACCATTTTAACCATTTTTAAGCATTTCCTACAAAAGGTGTTGTCACCTACTTTTTTCTATAAAAAGTCGATTTTTTTTTAATCTTGAATTTCGGTATTTTCAGTTGATTTCTGTTTATTATAACTTAGTAAATCAGATGTTGAGGGTACCTTGACCCCAAAAAGATGGAATTTGAACATAGTTTTGTTAACTGGGGCCTACCGCATAAAGAAACTCTGGTATGCATACATTTTTTATGCATCCAGAGTCCCTTTCGAGTGATTTGTGTCTAAGGTATGTGCGCTCGCGCATCTCATTTCCAAGCCAGCAAGTGATGTCTACAAAATTCTTCACTTTCCTAGCCTGGGGTTTGGTGGCCTATTGGTTAAGGCGATTCCCTACGGATCCAAAGGGAGTGGGATCAAATATCCCCTCCATTCCCCTTTTTCCAATTCACGAGCTGGTGGCCGTGGCCGCTCACGACAACACCTTAAAATGACCATCTACTAATGAAGAGAGGGAGACAAAAACTTTTGGACAAAACTCAAAATTTTCTAATCAGAAAGTGTTCAGAAATCCTTTTTTATTGTGTAGAGCAGAAAAAATGAGGTTGGGAAGTGATTTCGGGTCACTTTTCTATAAATCTGAGTATGGGGGGAGGAACTATAAAAGTACCGGTTTATGTTTTGTTTTCATGTTTGCATGAAAAAATTAATTAAACATTTGTTCGGGATCAATATTCGTCATTTTTTTAATGAGCAATTATTTGGTTGAACGATTAAACAACAGTTGCTCGGACTAAAAGTAGGAAATAGAAAAAATTTTCAATAAAACAAAAATGTTTTCACAAAGGGTTTTTGCTTCAGTAAATGACCAGGAAAACTATGCTTCAAGAGAGAATCCAACCCAAAACAAATTTTTATCGGCTTCTGCTGCTCTGCGACTCCGCTACTAAGGCATGGTAACTACGATTTCGTTTCCCGAGAATCTCGTCAGGAATTCTGGCAATCTTTCTTTGAAATTGTGCCAATTTCTTGGTACAGTGAATATAACGTACCCCTGGGGGACGGGTAAAGGGGTACGTTATATTGAGGGTACATTATATCGAGGGTAGAAACCAAATAGATGACAGGTGTACGCTATATCAAGGGTTTGTAAAATATTCAAGTGATTTTTTTCATAAGCTCAACAATAACAATTCCGCGAACATCAATCAATGGCTAGCGGAGAAAGAACCTTTTGACGTTTCGGCTTCGGAGTACTCATTAAAACTAAAAGGGAAACATTTAATGACTACAGAAAACATTACAGAAGCAGAAAAAGAGCAAAAACTGTATGAAATTGGTAAATATACCACACTATTTTTCAGGGGTACGTTATATCGAGGGTAACGTAAAGGTCAGTGTTATTTGCAAGGGGAACGTTGTATCGAGGGTACGTTATTTCAAGGGTACGTTATAGCGGGGGTGAACTTATTGTAATTTGAAGTAAATCCAACCAAATGGTCTCAAGGGGTACGTTATATCGAGGTTTGACTGTACACCTTTTGTATACAGCAGCCTTTGGGGGCGCCCAACCAACCTCCTCACGAATTTTATATCCACCCCAATTATGTCGCTAAATCAGGGCATGTAAACGTGCTTAATAATAATATTTGTCCTTATTTTGAGCAAATGTCCTCATTTTTTAAATTTTGTTTTACGAGCCCTGCCCTGCATCCTCATGTATTTAGAAGCCAGTAACAATGACCGACCCCTAAATGGCCATAGAATAAAGCTTGCTACCAAAACCGACTTCCACACCATGCTGCAACACCAAATAGAGCAGCACTTGGCAGTAAACCAGCCGGAAGAATATTTAGACCAGGAAGATGGGGAATATGGCTTAGGATGTATACAACTAGCCAGGGCTCACTGGATACAACTACAAAGGCTGAATTTACAGGTTGAGCATGTTTTAACATGACCTTTGTTTAATAAATTATTCCTATAGACGACGGCCATCCAGCAAATGTTCGTGCACATGCTGGAGCACCACAAGCAAATGCGCCCCATCTGGCAATTCACTCGCTGCATCGATGACTCCAATGATTGCTGGACTAGAGATCTGCTCAATAGTAGTCATTTCAGGTGGCTTTGAAATTTGTTGAAGTTGATTTTCGCTAAAAAAAACATACCGCTCTGGAATAGCGACCGAAGAAATTCTTAATGGGCCTAGCCGATAAAGTTGTTTTTGAGAATTGCCTTTTAAACTCCAAGCCATAATCGTAGTCGGAAAATACTCTTGTCACTGCATGCCGACCGAACCTGGTCGGGCGGGCTCAAGTCGGAAAAAATTAGAAGGCGCCAAGGCGAGAAAAAACCTCGATCACATGCCTGGTTAAGTACTATAAATTTTGGGGTCTCGGACCAAACCGAATAAGCTTATTTTAGGTCTAATTAATAAAAAAGTAGCGAAACCTTCAAATCTATTAGGTTGATTCATAATTAATGCGGATTTTCGTTGCCTTATGATTCTTTTGATCTATTTCTTCTTTAAATTTGCTTTTTTGTTTTAAAGTATGCCCTCGCTTTTAGTTAAGAAGAATGCGCGTCGAAAACCACCTTCACATTCGCCATATCCTGCTCTACCACTTCGAGAAAGGATGGAGGGCAGCGCAGTCTTTTCGCGATATTGTCGAACTCTTTGGCAAAGAGGCGATCAGTCAAAGTCAGGTGGAAAGATTTGAGAGCTTGATCATTAAAGTCAGATGGGTGACCTCTTCCTTTCTCATCTTGCAAGCTTGTGTCACCGGATTTGAAACGCTTGAACCATCTTTCCACCTGACTTTGACTGATCGCCTCTTCGCCAAAGAGTTCGACAATATCGCGAAAAGACTGCGCTGCCCTCCATCCTTTCTCGAACTGGTAGAGCATGATATGGCGAATGTGAAGGTGGTTTCCGACGCGCATTCTTCTTAACTAAAAGCGAAGGCATACTTTAAAACAAAAAAGCAAATTTGAAGAAGAAATAGATCAAAAGAATCATAAGGCAACAAAAATCCGCATTAATTATGAATCAACCTAATAGTTAAAACGCAATCTTTTTACGTCAGACAGTCTGGCTCAATCCTATTTGTTTAATAATTAAAGTAATAAAAAGAATTAAAGTTTTGGAAGCTTTTGATTTGCAGACACCACTGCACCAGTTTCCAAGCTGCCCTAACCCTGATAATGGACAATTTGGATGACTACAATGGCTTGGCCAAACTTTTGCAGGAACTGGGTGCTCATCATTTTTTCTATGACGCATTTGAGGCCCATCTCGAGGTTGGTAATATCTAAATTGCAAAAAAAAACATAAAAAATTATTTTTATTAACACTAAAAATTAAGTTGATCCACGAAGCTTTCATAGATTCTTTGAGAAAATTGCTCAAAGGTACTAGTGAAGCATTAGATGAGAGGTTGCAATTGGCTTGGGACAAGGTTTTTTTCTAGTAAATTCTCACAATTTTTGGTATAAATTTTTGTGTTTTAAGTTGTGGAAAAAGATAAAAACCAACATGGCCTACGGCATCTCTATTGAAAGGTACATCTATTTAAGTCAGTGTGTGACACCGGCGGAAATGAAACTAGTCAGAGAGATGTGGGAAAAGGTGCAGAGCACTACAGATTTGCCTGCTTGTGGCGAACAGGTGGCTGGCACTGCTCTGAAGGTGTGTTGCAAAAATTTATGTTAGTATTAATAATCCACATGAATGGAAGTAAAGCAGGGTACGTAACTCAAAATTTTGAAAAAAAAAAGTACAATTTGGTCATTTTTGGTCAAAAATGACATTTTATAATAAAAGGTACTTATTTAGTTGGGACCAGCCCCCCAAAGGTCATTTTTGGATTTTGTAACAGTTTGGTTTTTTGGACTCAAAATCAACTTTTATTGCAATAACGACGACAACCATAAACGAGATGCATATTAAATGCAAACATATTGATCAGCAATTTGGGACCAGAGATGAAACATAATGTCATTTCCTGCGTACTTCTTTCTCCAGCAAAACTCCTCAACGTATGACGATAAGAGCGTTGTAGAAGTTCTATAGTGTTAAAAAGGCTAAAATGCTACTAATAAACTCACAAATAATATGAAAAAAAATTCAAACAAGCACAAAAAATTCAGTACTGAAAATGATCTTTTGGGGGCAACTAAATAAGTACCAAATAAAAAAAGATTTAGGGTTCCGAAAAAAGTACGAATCTATTTGAAAAGTACAGTTAGGTTACCTGAAGTAAACGCAGGTTACCGCATTTGCCGACATGTCGGTTTATATTCGAATCATCTTATGGTGTGTCGGGTTATTATTTCGTTCAAAATTTTATTCAAAAAGAGACAACAAACACTAGATTTTTTTTGCAAAAATGGCTAACAAGAAGTAGACCATTAATTAAACTTTAACCATCTTTTTCTAAATCAAGACTGTCATCAGTTGGGTAGCTGTTTTCTTTATCCTGCTTCGCATCGATTTCATTAGCCTGTTTCCACTCCATGTCCAGCCAAGCTCTTGCATCTTCAAGCATCAGTCGTCCCTCTGGCACTTGTCTGTGTTTCTTGAAGCAGTGGATTAGATGGTCTTCACTTCTATTGTAACACACAGTTATTCTATAATATAAAATAAAAATAATAATTTTAAACAATTTTATTAAGCCACCTTTGAATGACTTTGCAACAATATCCTTGCTAAATGATTCCCAAGCATCACATATCTATTTCAAGTAGCAGCTGGACGATTTCTACTTGCTGTCTATTTAATTCTGTCTTTTCGTCCAATTCCGCGTTGAGCATTTGCTCACCTTGTTGCTTAATGATCCTTCGAGAAATGACACGCTTTTAAAGTCGATGCTGCCGAACCCATTCATCCATCTGACTGTCTAAATCTGCAACTGTAAGCGTTTTTTTCGCCGCCAGTGAGACGCTGCTTGCCTTTTCCACTCCTAGACTATTAACTATAACCAATGGAATAAATTACTGGATTTCATACGATAAATACATTTGCAACCTGAGCTGTCTCTTGACTGCGGCTGATCCAAATGTCTTTGCATTATTGTTCTAAATGGCTTCTGCGTACTTGATCCCTTTGAGCTTGTATTTGTTTCTTAAATTCATACTATATATTATTAGAAATTGTCGACCTTATTATAAGAAATACTGCATTTATTGAAAAAACGCCTGATCAGGCAACTGCACGGGACGAAATATTTAAAAAGGCGGCCTTTTTAAATATTAAAGGCCTTTTAAAGGCCAACTCATCGGCTGGGGCTGCCCGAAATCCCTGTCATGAATTCCTCTTCTACCTTTGTCAAATTTTCTTTCCACAAAAACTTTTTCATCTCTTCCCAGTGAATCTTGAATAGTTTTTTGTAGCCACGCTGAAAAAAAATTGACCCGGGTCGCTAAAAGTGCTGTACACATACCTGCACGGGCGCCGGCGCCAGGTAAAATTTCACCACTCTTGGGCGTCACCGTCTTTCGCCTTTTTCTTTTTAATGTGTTCCACCATTTGATGAAGATAGTTATTCACCATTTCTTCGACTCGCTGTTCACTGTTTCCAAAATAGCATCGCCAGCCTGATCGGCTATTATAGATATGCCAAAGAAAGTAATGAACTTAAAAGTTCTTTTCCAGATTTCACGCCCGGCGCCGATATTCATATTTCAGGCGCCTGCGCCTGCGCCGGCGTCATATTAACTGTTGCGCCAGCGCTGGCGCCGGCGCCAGTCGATGATTTTTGAAAAGCCCGGCGCCCGGGTCGGCTTGTTATGGGTTGAATTCCTAGACTTTTTACCATAATTACGACTGACAGACCTGTTTAAAAACCTATGTTGCAGGTGTATGAAGAACTGCTGCTCAAATACAAAATCGGAGACATGAAGGAAGGGATCTCAAAATTGACTGCAGAAAATAGTGAAACATTTGTCGAATTCTCCATCGAAATCATCAATGTTTGCATTTAAAAATTCTCAAATTTGAGTGGACTTTCAATAATTTTTTTTCAGTCCCTCGACCGCACAATATTGCTGTACACTCAAGAAACAGGGTTTTCTGAATTGGTTAGGGAGCTCAAGGGCTTTGTGCACCACTGCATCATACTCAATGTGTGTCCTTCACTGGTTCGCAAGGCATTTATGCAAGGAAAGTTGCATTTTACAGTCGAACCTTGATTTAAAATGGCATGCACGTGCATTCGAAATTCGGGCCGGTCAACTCAAATTTTTGTCTTAATCTTGAAATTCTGTACGGATTTTTTTCAATTGGTTTTTATCAAAACAAGGCCTAGAATTTAATTTTGAGTAAAGTCGAACCAGGATACAACACCACCCCAAGGAACCGACCCTAAGGTGGTGTTCTATCGAGGTGTTGTTGTATCGGGATGGTGATATATATGAATTCAACCAGTTCTTACATAAACTGGTGCTGCATACAGGTAGAGATGATGAGCATCCGGTTGTCGCAACCGCAATAACCGCGCAACCGCACTAAATTTCAGTCATTTCGTCGCAACCGCATAACCGCATATCTAATTTTGAAATAACCGCGCAACCGCAAGGCGAAAATTTTGCAACCGCACATTTTTTCTTACCTATCAAAACGATGTATTCAGACTGAAGAGGATCCGCTTAAGTTTTGGAAGGTATTTTTTTTGGTAAATACGACGACAATTTCATGATAAAAGTAATTGTTCAGGAGAATCAAAAGCATTTTCCTCACCTGGCAGCTATTGCTCGTCGCTACCTATCCGCTCCGGCTACAAGCATTGCAAGTGAAGGAACTTTTTCTGAAGCGCGAGATGTTTTTGATTACAGGCGGACAAATCTCACTCCAGCTAATGCCGAAATGCTCATTTTTTGAATAGAAACCTTCTATCGATTAATTTCGAGTACTAATATTGTCACTGTTTGTCAATTAAAGTTGTTTTTCGTCTCTTGAAAGTCATTTATTAGATAGATTTCAATGACTTCTTTGAATGTTTTAGAGATACATAAACAATCGCACAACCGCGCGGTTAACCGCACTTAAATTTTATAAATAACCGCAACCGCATTTGATTTTCCCCAAAAAGTCGCAACCGCATAACCGCTTTTGGGAAATCATCATCTCTACATACAGGTTTCAGATTATTCTAACAAAACAAGTTTTTTTAACATCAATCAATAAATAAACACCAATAATATAACATCAATCGGTCCAAAATTTGGTTAGTGTTTTTTTGTGTTTGATTCTTGGCTCGGTACTTGTACTCTCTCTTCTACTGCGATGTCCGAAATTTCACTTTGGGTCACTAGGATTCTTTTATCCATAGAGCATTCTTCTACAATTATTTCTAGAGTGAAAGCGCCGTCTGAAATCAAACCGCAAAAAGCGAAGAAATAAAGACAAAATAAAGACAACATTTAGTTTGTTGGACTCTATAAAATTTGACCAAAAGCGCGGAAATTTGAATATGACTTTTACGAAAAATGTTGCGGTGGTGTTATATCGACGGACTTTTTTTTATCGGGACCTGCCTTGGGGTGGTGTTATATGGAGGTGGTGTTGTATCGGGGTGTCACTTTGCCTTATTTCTCAGTTGGCCAACCTAACAAAAAATATAGCCAAAAAAAATGTGGTTGAAGCACCCTGTATCTTCCGGTAATCATCAAAAGTTTGTCGCAAATCAACGTGTTGTGCAAAAAAATGGCACAACACGCTTATTTGCAACTTCATAGCACTAATTCTAGGACTGATCGCAATGCTGACAAATGTGCTGGGTGAGTCAGCAATGAACGAAAATGTGGTGCATACATGGAGGTAGGGATTAACAGTTGCAAGCCTAAAAAATTGGCTACAAACTTTTCAGCAAGATCTACAGAGTGCTGGAACAAGCAATACTTGCCAATATTGTGGAATACTAGACATAACTTTTTTTACAAATAAATAAAATTTTCGTAACTTCTCTGCACATCGTCCTTCGTACAATAGCAATAAAAAATGGCTCTTTATGTGTTCATACCCCTGTCAACATAACTTGAAACAGTCACGTCCTTTCGAAATAGGCACTAGGGGCGCTAGTGAAGAATAGGGTTCCAAAAATCAGCTTGGTCCCCCCTCTTGTTTTTCGTAGAAACTAGTTTGGTCCTATAAATTTTAATAAAAAACAGCTTGGTCCCCCCTCTTGTTTTTATAAATAAAACAGCAGGGGGGACCAAGCTGATTTGTGGAACCCTATTCTTCACTAGCGCCGGCGCTAGGTGAATTTTCCCCAAACTTCATGGCGCAGTAGGTAAAGCGCTAGATTATGCGGCACTTATGCCGTTGGGACCCCCCCCCCTCTATTTTGGCACTTTTTAACATGTGTGTTTATTGTGTTCGTCTATAACTTTTTTTGTTACTTGATACAATATTGGCAATGGAAGAGCTTCGAAACACAACTCTAAAAAAATTGTACGAAAAATTGAAGTGGGCAAATGAAGAATTCATCGAGTAGAGGGGGGGCCCAACGGCATAAGTGCCGATTATGCTACGTCGACGCCGAAAAAGGCTATTTTTCCTTGAGGTCACGAGTTCAACCCTACCTTCGGACATATTCGAATTTTTTAATTTCCTCAAATTTTTTTATTGTTGCCTTTTTATTGTAATTTTTTGGCAAACATTTTTTTCCGGCTCATCGTATTCCGTGACTATTTTTAAACACCTTAAGTATTGGTCAAGAATTTTTTTCGTAACCAACATGAAATGCAATGTCGTTTTCGTGTCAACACGGAAACCAACTCGAAAACGATTCTGCAATTGTTTTGGCTGTTTATTTACTACAATTTCACTCTTGCAAATTATATTTTGGATAATTTACAAATGGCACTTTTATACATAAATTTTCACTCAAAGTCTGCATAACCAAATCATTAATTCCTATTGTGCCCTCCCAACAAACGTCCAATAGACTGGGCTATTTGCAAGATGCGGTGTGGTTTATTCTCTGTCGTCGGGGATGATCCATCTGGCGAGACGTAGACAGCTCCATTAGGGATGGACTCTTCTAGAGTAGTGTTGGCTACACAACCCAATTTGCCGAAAGATGGCACCTAAAACAAGTTTTCCTCAAATCTTTTAGACAAAGCAAGGTTAAGCAACTCACTTTGTGCTCGAAGTAGTGTCTATGGTCGAAAATGTAGGTCTCATATTTGGACAACTCAAATAACAGACTATCACTGCAGTGGAAATCTTCGTTTTTAGGTGTGCCTAGACACTCGTAGTATCTGTTGCTTGGGCCCATCCCGTTGGGGTACCTGAGCGTATTATGACTTTTCTATACAGGGTGTCCCAAGAAATTTGATACACTTTGAAGAGCCATAACTTTTTTTCTGGGTCGGATTCCGTAAATCTGTAAACACAGATCGACTCAGAATCGCGTGACAATTTTTTTGGTGCTACACACGCGAAAAAAAAATCCGACCAAAATTTCGAAAATTAGCCTTGGTCCCCCCTATGGTGTGAAAAATGACCGACATTTTTCAAATTCCCGCCTTTCCGAAATTCGGTTATCATAGGGTTGCTGAATGGTCATTTGACCGGTCATTTGACCGGTCATTTGACCGGTCATTTGACCGGTCATTTGACCGGTCATTTGACCGGTCATTTGACCGGTCATTTGACCGGTCATTTGACCGGTCATTTGACTGGTCATTTGACTGGTCATTTGACTGGTCATTTGACTGGTCAAATGACCGGTCATTTGACCTTCAACGGAATTTCGGTCAAATGATAATTTTGATTTTATGATCTTCCAACGAAATATTGTTGCACATTGAGCTTTGATTCAAAGCAGTTCATGTCATTTAATGTTCCGTCAGTCACTATTCCTTCACTTTCAGTAGACATGTCAGCCACAAGCAAGCCACCAGCGGGTACCCAAACCCCCAGCGGATACCTGTACCACGTGCATACACCCGAACCACCAGCGGGTACCCCGAACTACGTGGATACATCCAAACCATCAGCAGGTTGGGTACCTGGCGGAATTCTTCGTGGCGGAATTCACACCAAGCTTCGGAACAAGTTTGTGGATTTTATTATTTTGGAGGTTTGGTTTGTATATTGTTCGGTTGAAGGATGAAGGTCGACACAGCCTCTAAAGTGACGTTCATTAAACACAACTTGATGCTGGAGAACGCTGGTCTTTTCAAGCAATCTGCAGAGGAGAAAGCCGCGGAAGAATCTGAACAAGAACAGGAGGTACAAATTGAAGAGGAAATTTTTGATGAAGTAGAATATTTTGATTTTGGTTGATTGTCGAATTGTTATGTAGAATAAAGATGCTTTTAATTTACCTTGATTACAAAAGTTTTGAAGAAATGGTTGACAAATTGATCACATGATACAAAAATGCTTGGTCCTGTAAAATGACCGATATTTGGTCATTTGCTGTCATTTGACCGGTCAAATGACCGGTCATTTCAGCAACTCTAGGTTATCACACCATAGGGGGGACCAAGGCTAATTTTCGAAATTTCGGTCGGATTTTTTTTTCGCGTGTGATACACCAAAAAAATTGTCACGCGATTCTGAGTCGATCTGTGTTTACAGATTTACGGAATCCGACCCAGAAAAAAAGTTATGGCTCTTCAAAGTGTATCAAATTTCTTGGGACACTCTGTATTTTTGGCTAAATTATGATGCTTTTGTATTACCAAATCTCGGTTCCATGATGGTAAGCTATTCCAGAAGCCTCCTGAAATTATGGATTGTGTTAATGTTTGTCTTGAAAAATGGTTCTTACAAAATTTTAAAATTTTTTTATATTTTAAATTGTTTTCAATTTTAAAAATCCTAATTTTTATATTGAAATGAGTATAAATCTGTAAGATAAGCTCCCAACTCGGAAAAGGCCAGAAACATTTTTTCGTCCACTATCCTGTAGCTGAGAAATCACTAAGATCTACGCCACGAGTTGGCGGCTCCAGAATGCGGATCCGTTTGATTCTATCTCCATTGCGCAGCTACCAGCTAATGTCATTAAAAAGTTATTCAGATGCTACAAAAATTTTGGAGCCATGATCATACTCTTTAAGTCATGATCATACTTGCACGGCCGAAAAAAGCAGCGGCGAGCGGCGCGGCGGGCGGGGTTTTCAAAAATCAGCGGCGCAGCGAGGGGCGGCTTCGACGAAAAAAGAGCGGCAAGCGACGCGGTGAGTGCCGCTATTAAAAAAAAGCGGCGGAAAAGGCAAAAAGCTCACCAAGTTAATATAATTAAATTTTTTCACAAGGTTGCTATACAAATTTAAACAAATTGAACTGCTTTTTATTAACACCTTATTTCAATTATTTAAAAGTATTATTTAGACATATCTTAAACAGCAAAACCTTACGGTGGCGGATTAAAAAATGAGCGGCGGATACAGTGGCGGATCAAAAAAAAAATAAGCGGCAAAAACAGCGGCGGGACCAAAAATGAGCGACAGCGGCGGCGGCGGGACAAAATTAAAGGGCCGAGCTGCGCCGCTCGCCGCTCACCGCTTGCCGCCCGCCGCTCGTGCAAGTATGGTCATGATTAGCTGAAATTATCCACTAATTTCTCACTTCCTATTTTTTTAAGTAAGTTTTGTTGTGATTCAAGATTTTTCCAACTGATCTATAAATTATAGAAATTATAAATAAATTATAAAAATTATAGGTTATATAAATTATAGAAATTATAATTTTTTTTTTAAATTACCAAGGTACATAAATTATAGAAAAAAATTAAAGCGAAAATATTTTTTTCATGAAAAATATATTTTGGTGTTTTTTGTGGTATTATGCAAACAGTATTAAACCAACTGGATCGCAGGGTTTGCTGTCGTGTTCGTCCTCTACTCTAGGGTCTAGCCTGTTTTTAGCACATGCCGGCAAATGAGGCACTATGTCCAGCCGGTTAACTACTCGAAAACTGGAAATTGAAGAATAATTGCAGATATAATAACAGTGTTCATCCCTTGCTATTACCTGTGTGGCACTAGTTCGTCGTGCTTAAAGGCAAAAGAGGAGCACCCCACTCTGGGTTGACCAAAGGTATACAACTTTATTTGATCGCTGAAAAGCGGATAGCAAATAATATCATTATTTTGTTTTTAGTTTTGAATCACCTGCGTCTCAAACTGTCGAGCACAGTCCTGATAGAGGCCAGGGAGGCCAGAGCTCCACCCAGAGAATGGCCTGTGAAGGTAACATGGTAGTTCTAAAGTATAGTACAGTCAACCCTCGTTAATCCGCCACCCCTAGGGACCGGCCTCAGGGTGGCGGATTAACGAGGGTGGCGGATTATCGAGGTGCGATTACCCTACCTTTACTTAACTTTAGCTTTTTTGGGACCGGCCTCAGGGTGGCGGATTAACGAGGGTGGCGGATTAACGGGGTGGCGGATTACGAGGGTTGACTGTAGTATAGAAGAAAAAAGAAATTGATTGATTTTTCTATCCATACAATGTGCAATAGAATCACTCTGCCAGCTTTGAAAAAATTTAAAAAATGCTATTTTTCCATCTGTCTTTACAAATGTATTGCAACTGTTGCGAAGATCAGTTATTAGATTACCAAGATTTAGAACCCGAAAGATTCGAAAAAATGGCCGAGTGAACATGTGTGTGAACATATCCATCTTTTTAATATCTTTTTAACATAATTTAGACGCACCTTATGCGCCTGATTTTTTTTTGATTAAGTGACTTACCGTATTTGCTCTAATAATCGGCCATTCTCTAATAAACGGCCACTCTTTAATAAACGGCCACCTTCTAATTAACGGCCATTCCAAAATATTCTTTTATTACATCAAACCAATACATTTGAACAGCTCATCAATCATTCAACAAACAACACACTTGCCTCATCCCCAATATTCTCTAGCTCTATTTTTTCTTCGTCGGAGATGCCAGCCTCTTTAGTATCGTTTCGCCCGTCTTGCGCCAATGACTGTGTCCTTTTGCTGCTGAGAAGCTCGAGTCCCCTTTGCCCAATTGATCCCTCCGCTTCAAAGCAAGCAATTTTGTCATCGGCTGATCCATCATTGGGTGTAGTGAGCGCACGCGCATAGAAGGAGCTGAATAAACAAGCGAAAGACGATTCAAATGTTAAGCAAACCTTCAAAAGACTTGATGATCATTTCTTTGGAGAGCTCTTGCCACGCACGATCCACCCACTCTAGAACGACCTCCAATGCCGGCGCTTTTGGATTTCCCGCTGCGGTAAATTCATGTCGGTCTCCATTGCTCATCCACATAGCGTAGTAGTGGCGGATTTTTTCCTTGAAAAGCTTGTTCCAGCAGACATCCGCCGCCTGAAAGAGAGGTAATGGAACATTGGCAAGGTCAAAGTATTCTTAGTAAAAATTCACTTGGATAAACTTGGTACAGCCTCCGGAAATGTACGCTGCTTCAACCTTTAACCTCTTCAGAACTGCTTTTGTTGAATCGCTGCTGTGGCTCGCAAAGACGTCCCACACCAGTAGCCGCTTCCCGGAAAAAAAAGGCCTCCACCAATGACTTCCCTCAAGTAGTCCTCCGTCGAAGAGTCGTTCATCTACGTTGAGCCCGCCCAATTGATGATGAGCTTTCCCTTGAATTGGTCAACGATTGCTGGTACAGAACGTTTTCTTTTCACCAAGACATAAGACATTAATTTTTTTCCGTCAGAGCGAGCAGTCAAGCAAACAGTAATTCTCATCTTTTCGTGTCCTGTTGTCACCACGGTCACCTAAAATAATCCTCTCTCGCTAATCAATCTTCAAAAACTGACATTCTTAGCGCCCTAACCTGGATGGATTTTTTCTGTTGGGGTTATGTGAAGAGCAAGGTTTACTCGGATCAGCCTCAAGCAAATCTTCATGCTTTGCGTGAACAGATCATCGAAGAAATGGGTCCGCAAGAAATGGTCAATCGAGCAATGAACGACTTCCGCCGGCGCCTCGATTCCTGCATAAAAAGAAATGGAAGGAGCGTTGAGACCAGATAAAAGAAATTGTGGTTGAATTTTGTTGCTTTTGTTGCATAAATTTGTTGATTTTCGGTGGTCTCATTTAAACTAGGCATAATTTCACTCATTTTTGAGATAAAGAGCCACTCTTTTTTTACTAAATGGTAAATCAAGGGCTTTTCAACGAATATATAGTTGTATTAAAAAGGTTGCAATCACAACGAGTTATGACGAAAACAAAAGGTAAAAAAAAGTTGTGTCACCCTGTAGTTTTCAAAATTAACATTTTTCATGTTTTTTTTTCAGTTTTCGAGGCCCCAAACTCAAAATTTTTGTCTCTGTCCGCCGCCAGGACTTTTTTACAATAAGTTAATCGACCATGAGTTACAAGATGTGAGCATCAGATTGATATTAGGCGAGAGGACTGTTCGAATGGTTTCCTTGTTAGTATCAAAAGTATGGTTTTGTATGTGTTTACAGAAACCGAAAAAATATGCCTTGGTGATATTGCTGCACACTTTTGAGTATAGAGACATGTTTGAGAGCGTCATAACTTACGCTGACCAACCCTTACCTAAGCCTAAAAATCACAAAAAACAACAGGGGAGACCAGGGATAGTTTTCGGGGTTCCTATGAACACATATACGTCGAGTCCCGCTAACCCGGCACCCCAATAACCCGGCACTTTTTAAAAATTTGGTTGGCTGGCAAAGAAAATCAACAAAGTTTACCCCAATAACCCGGCACCCACAGTAACCCGGCACCCTAAGACTGGTCCTGTCAATAAAAATTACCCCCAATAACCCGGCACCCCCAGTAACCCGGCACCCTAAGACTGGTCCCGTCCAATAAAAATTACCCCCAATAAACCGGCATCTATCATAGTTTACAACATTTTTCAATTTGCGTCAATTTTTGCTGTATGCGGTAGACCCCAGTATTCAAAACTATGCTCATGTGCTTCTTGTTAGTGTGACCTTTTCCATTAGTGGCCCTCTTTTTTCCCTTCCCCTCCCTATACAACCCTTTACTCCTCTTAAAATAGTTGAATAAAGAGTGATTATATAGAGGGTCGATTGAGGCCCGATAAAATAATACCACCGCTAACCAGGCACCTCCGCTAACCCGGCACTTTTTGCAGGTCCCAGTGGTGCCGGGTTAGCTGGACGCGACTGTAGAGCCAAAAGTATCACTGAGACAGGGATCGACTGTAAAAGAGCAAGAGGGCTAGAAACATTGAGCTATCAATATAATCTAATCATTTCATAAAGTTAAAATCACAAAATTTGATAAGATCAAGGTTGTGTCTATTTTTTAGCTGTCTATTGTGTATAGAAGGTGGGCCAGGAAATTTGGCTGATTTCAGAAATCAATTTTTTTGAATTCTGCTATGATACAGTGCTTGTTTCTTAATGAATTTTTTTTATTATATCATGTAAAAACACGATTTCGCTGATCATTCCTGTGGTTTGGGCACTGCTTTTCCAGAAGTTATCTGCAAAGCAGGACGCAAAACACAGTAAGACTTTTAAATAATAAAGTTATATAAAACCAGATTTTTAAGAAAAAAATTTTGTCTGTTTAAAACGTGCCAATTTCTTGGCCCGCACTGTAGTTTTTTTAATTTCCGTTTTTTCTTGCTTTCCCTTAATAACCACGAATTGTAAAAAGTTGTTTACCCTAATTTCTGTGATAGCAGTAAATAGCAAATAACATCCTTTGTTCTAAATACCTAAAATTTTTCTGTTAATACCTACACCCTGATTCAAAACCGTGTTTTTAGCATTGTATTTTTGACTCCCTTTGACTGCTCTAATGCAAGTTAATCCTCGATTTGTAGCTCATCTCACTAGCTACAAATCGAGTGGTGATTTGCCTGAAAGCTGTCATTAAAAAAATACCGTATTTTCTCTATTAACTCCCCTCCCCCAAAGTGGGACTTTTGTATTTTATGGCATTGCCTATCGACCTACTTTTTTAAATAGACTCTTAAGCATGTAACATACCAAAATGTAGCCCAGATTCCCAGCTACATTTTGGTATGTTACATGCTCAAGAGTCTATTTAAAAAAGTGGGTCGATAGGCAATGCCATAAAATACAAAAGTCCCGCTTTGGGGGAGGAAAGTTAATAGAGAAAATACGGTAGGTCAAAAACACAATGACACAAACATGATTTTGAATTAGTGTTGGTATAGGTACTAGGTATAGGTACTATCAGAAAAATTTTAGGTATTCAGGACAAAGGATGTTATTAGCTTCTTACTTGGCGCCCATGTGGCTTGAAAAAATGAAATTCTTGAGAGCATGTTGATTAATCTTTTTTTTTGGACAATTTATTAATTATAGTTATGCGTTCTCGACCGACTTGTGTGCTGCTAGTGTGGTTGCTGATCTTGAATTCATGCTGTGCGCAAGGAGTTGTGAAGTTTCGAGACCAGCAGTTGGAAAATAGGCGTCTCCAGTTGCAGGTCAAATGGACCGGCAAGATTATGGTAAGTCTTTATGATTAATAAAAACAAATGCTTGCACTACTTTATCGTGTGCCTGCACTACTTTGTACACCCTTCCCCAATCCCTTGAAATGAGGAGCAAGTGCGGTCTTTGGCCGCGAAGCGGCCAAACATAGAAAGCAGAGCAGGCATTTGTTTTTTCATCATAATTCAATACAAAAATACTAAAGATCAGAAATAGAGAAATGGAGTATTAGCGTGGTATTGTATGTTATTGTTGGGTTACGAATAAAGAAATCTGAAAGTAACGACGATAATGAAAATTTTAGTCAAATTTTTTTTGGAAAATGTCTTTCCGCCACCTAAAAATCCATTTTTCATACGTTTCACAGCTTGAAACGTCTAAGAAAGCAGTCAAAACACACTTTTGGGAGGACGCGGCATAACGAAGTCCTGCCGTAGGTTTTTCCGTAATTTTCTGTGTTTTTTAATGAAATTATCCATTTCACGAAAAAGATATTTTGAGGTGGCTTAATTTTGCCAAGTTTTGCCGTTTTGCCAAGGAAAGTTTTGCCAATGAGATCACTTCGCCAATGGCATGTTTTCGCCAATAGCTTCTTTTCGGCGCTAGTGAAGAATAGGGTTCCAAAAATCAGCTTGGTCCCCACTGTTGTTTTATTTATAAAAACAACAGGGGGCACCAAGCTGATTTTAGGAATTCTATTCTTCACTATAGCCGCCAGGGCGTTAATCAGACAGCCGATAATAAGCATTTATCCTACAACCAACCAAACCCTATCCGAAAAGTCGTTATTCAGAAAAAGACGTTGATCAGAGAGACGTTGTTGAGAGAGTCCAGTGTACTGATATTTTGAAACAGCGGCTGTTTAATTTATGGTCATATCTCAGCAGCTTTCGATTAAAAGCAATTCTGCTTCATGAATCGGACTTCTAAGAAAATCAATTGCTTACCAATTTTTGTCAAAGAAAAAAGAACATTTTATGTAGGTGCAAAAAGTTTCGGAAAAATGAACACCAAACATTATTCCTCCAGTGAGAATCAAACCCTCGAATAATTTAAGCCCACATCCGCAGCTTACCACTGAACTACCTAGGTTATTAGAAACAAGTTTAATATATTTCATTAGTTATTTTGGCAGTGCACACAAGCAACCTCCTTACAATAGAGATACAGTCAACCCTCGTTAATCCGCCACCCCTAGGGACCGGCCTCAGGGTGGCGGATTATCGAGGTGCGATTACCCTACCTTTACTTAACTATAGCTTTTTTGGGACCGGCCCTAGGGTGGCGGATTATCGAGGGTGGCGGATTAACGAGGGTTGACTGTAATACAAAACCCAGTAACATGTTACCAGAAAATGTCTACACAGTATGTAGTACACACTAAATAAACTGACTTCTGCTGATATCTTACTTTTCAGCTCAGCTCCCAGATGGCCAGCTTCCAGCAGAGCAATATTCGCTTAGGTACGGGTGTTTTCGGCTCAGTAACTGTGGTCAGACACATTGGTCAGAACAAGCTATACGCCATGAAAGATCAGAACCTCAATGACTGGGCCTTGGAGGAAGTGCTGATTTTGTCAAAAGTCAAGGGGCCACATACAGTTGCTATGAATTCCTACTTTTGGGTGGGTCATTTTTGGGAAACTATTTGAAAACTTTTCGGCCTATAAAAATTATTTTGAAAAATGTTGATGGTTGCAGAATCCGCTGCAAACACGAATGTACATAGTGGAAGAGTACTATCGAGGGGGAAGTCTATATAAATTCTTGAATTCAATTGGTGGTCCACTTAACACGGAGGAGTGTCGCTTCTACGCAGCTCAAATGCTCTTGGCGATCAGCCGAATTCATCAACAGGGAGTGATTCACAGAGATTTGCATCTTAATAACATTCTTATGGCTGACGACGGATACCTCCAGGCTAGTCATTTTTTGATTTAGGCAACTTTCAGAGTATCAAACAGTATCAGAGTTCAAAGTATCCACACCTACGGATACTTTTCTGCGCTTAGCGCTAGAACCTATTTGCGATAGCCGATAAAGAGTATTGTAACCATACTTGCACATTACAGCGGCGAGCGGCGTCGCTCGCCGCTGTAATTTTGTCCCGCCGCCGCCTTTTTTTTGATCCGCCGCTGTATCCGCCGCTCATTTTTGACCCGCCGCTACCGCCGCCGCCGCTTTTTCCGCCGCTGCCGCTGATTTTTGAAAACGCTGCCGCCCGCCGCTGCTTTTTTCGGCCGTGCAAGTATGATTGTAACTAAACCTGAGGATAAAATATCTCTAATAACAACTGCAAAAAACCGATTTTCATTATGTGAACTGAGCTCCGAGATATTCCACATCTAGCCGCAGGTTTATCATTGATACAGGGGCTGTTGATACAAATAAAGCGCTTAAACGTTCATAATTACTTATTACGTAAAGGCGCCTCCTTACACATGGACTGTAATAATAAATAATTTAGTACTAAATGTAATGGTTTAGATAGCTGACTTTGGAATTGCCGAAAGACTTGTGGATAATCCACTTGGAGTGGTTAGTACTGATGCCAGTTTCATACTAAAGTTCTTTACAAAGATATTTTTCAGGTGAGAGACTGGAACTATTTGGGCGGTGAACTTAATTATATGTCCACTAACAATTGGTGGAATAATGTAAGTCTGCTCTTGGCCAAAATTCATCGGCCCTACTGACCTATCCGGGGCCATTTTTCCCTTTGGTCCCCCCTTTGGTTTTTTTTTGAAAATTTTGATGTGAAATTTGTGAACATTGTGAACACAAATTGAGCCTAGGCCTAACCCTGGAGACATTTTGGAAATATTTCACATCAAAATTTTCAAAAAAAACCAAAGGGGGGACCAAAGGGAAAAATGGCCCCGGATAGGTCAACAGTGCCAATTCATCTTACAAATTAAAAAAGGAGTCTGACTCACATCAATAATCATAAATATTGGCATTTCAGTTCTACAACAAGAAATTTCTTCGTTTGCCGACTGAACAGCAAGAATTTATCCAAGAGCTCTTCAGCCGGCCACCCACTAATAGAGCCATGGAGATGAAACTAAAAGCCCACCCATGGTTTAAAAACTACACTTCAGAAGACTGGCTAGCTATTCAAAATAGAAAGGTTGGTTGTATTTTTGCGTGCAGTGGTTAATTTAACCGGTGAAATTATCGATCGAAATATTTTTTTGGTCAAATTCTTAGTACACCTCTACTTGGTTCTTTTCACAAGGTCAATTTTGTAAAAAAAAATTATTGCCTTTTACTTAAGCTACAGGGGGGCAACAGGCGCCTATCGACGCCCTCATCGTGTTTCTACCTATTAATAATTGTAAATTATTTTAAGGGTTCCGGAAAAACATCCGACATAAGTTTGCAAAACTGCTGAAACACGAAAATCAGCCTAAAATCCAGCCTAAAATCCACCTTCTCCAATGAAAAATGGCCTTCATAAAAAAGTTATATCCCCTATAAGAACTCACTTTCTTGGCCGCTCTTTTGTTTTTAAATGGAAGCTGACATTTTGGGAAACACAGTAAAGTTAGCGACAAAAATGGTTTTGCCGTCTATGATTCATTTTTAGCCTCCGAAGTCAAAAAAAGCGTGACCCCTCCCCGACCCAGATTCTATAACTAGGGTCCTTACACAGTTAACTCGAATTTTCAAAATTTTTTGGCCATTTTGATGTTTTAGGTGTATTATTTTACAAAATTTTGAGTATGTGACCCCGCAACTGAATGCCTATTTCAGTGGCTACACAGTGGTATGAAAATTTCTTCATTCAGTTCACAAAATTTTTTTTTTGATAAAAACAATTTCGAGTCAGACAACTCGAAATCAAGGTGTCTGACTCGAAATTGTTTTTATCAAAAAAAATTTGTGTGAACTGAATGAAGAAATTTTTAAACCACTGTGTAGCCAATGACCTAGGCATTCAGTTGCAGGATCACATACTAAAAATTTTGTAAAAAAAATACACTTATAAAAACATCAAAAAAGGCCAAAAATTTTTGAAAATTCGAGTTAACTGTGTAACAACGCTAACTATAACTTACATAAAAA
The DNA here is from genome assembly GCA_029231635.1 of Ditylenchus weischeri. NCBI lineage: Eukaryota > Metazoa > Nematoda > Chromadorea > Rhabditida > Anguinidae > Ditylenchus > Ditylenchus weischeri. The sequence goes on from JAMRYI010000102.1 coordinate 108,889, forward strand.
TAAGTTCATCCCCTATTAGAACTCACTTTTGTGGCCGCTCTTTTTTTTAAACGAAAGCTGACATTTTGGGGAACATGGTAAAGTTAGCGAAAAAAGTGATTTTGCCGTCTCCGAAGTCAAAAGTGTGACGAATGCCATCATCCAACCTCGCACTCCACTCCACCCCACCCCACATTTTGTATTTTTTGGCCTAAGACCACAGTTACCGTATAACCTCTTTTAATCCCCCCGGGGGGATTATTTTTCAACCCTCCCAAAATCGGAAAAATTTTGGGTCGATCTCAAGATTTTCGGGTGAAAATCCAAAATCGAAAAAGCGGAACCGGTAGAGCTCATGGCAGTTAAGAAAACGCAAAAAACGGATTTGTAAAATATTTAGTTTAAGCTGAGATATAGGTCTATAAAGTCAGGGGGGGGATTATTAGAGGGGGAGTGATTAATAGAGGTTATACGGTAGACTACTTTTTTTTTGCAATTATTTTATGCTGAAATCGAATTGATTTATTCTTAATTATTATTGTTAAAAAGCAAGTTATATCTCATTTAAAAGCTCATTCCTTGTTGTACAATTTGCCTCTGACTAGCAGCCATGGCTGAAATATACGTCAAAAACACAATTTAAACAAATAAAAAAATCTCTCAAAAAATCAACTATTTTGATGGCAATTTCGACCGGTGCAGATTTAAAAAATTGGAGTAATTGTGTCTCTAGAAAACGCAGATGAAACTCAAAAACATCAGCAAATTTTCAGAAAGCAGCCCCATTCACATTGGAATATGATGGTGATACGATGGTTTACCAGCCCACACCGTTTTATGGTCGCCAAGTGCCGATTCAACGAGCCAAGAAGACGTATAGTTTGGCCAACTTCACTCCAGTCGTTGACAGTCAGGAGTATTAGCTTTGTATGAAGAAAAGCAAAAAAGAGTAGATTTTTTGTTAGAAAATAAAAAAGTCATTAAAATGCTAGTCTGTGTATTTCGTTGTGTGTATATAGTAAATTATCATGGACAACATGTCAAGTAAAAGACTTCTCTGAAATTAATGTAGTTACCATCTTCGAATTGTAATTTTCACTGTAAAAAGTGGTGTGAGAAAATAAAAAAAAATTTAGATCCATCACTGAGCCAGAGTTAAAAAATGCATCACAGCTTTTAGTGTGTCAATTTTTTTAATATAAAAATTAAAAAAAAATTTGGCGCTACCGGAGTATAACCCCCCCAAATGAAATTTTTTTTGAACTTTTTCAAAACACCATTTTAACCATTTTTAAGCATTTCCTACACGCTGAACACGATAAAAAAGGTGTTTTCACCTACTTTTTTCAATAAAAAGTCGATTTTTTTTTAAATCTTGAATTTTGGTATTTTCAGTTGATTTCTGTTTATTATAACTTAGTAAATCAGATGTTGAGGGTACCTTGGCCCCAAAAAGATGGAATTTGAACATAGTTTTGTTAACTGGGGCCTACCGCATAAAGAAACTCTGGTATGCATACATTTTTTATGCATCCAGAGTCCCTTTCGAGTGATTTGTGTCTGAGGTATGTGGGTGTGCGCATCTCAACCCCAAGCAACCAAGCCCCCTGCGCCCCTGAAGGGGGCTTGGTTGGTTAGAGATGCGCGCACTCACTTACCTTAGACATAATTCCGAGCAAGACTCTTGATCAAAAATGCATTTAGAGGCTCTTTTTGCCCAGCTCCAGTGACCAAAACATGGTAAAACAGCCAAATGGTCGAAATTTCAAAATGCCCAAAACTTAATTTTTTATTGACCAGAACACAAAAATAATGTCTTTTTTGAACTTCTGAGGTGATTTTAGGTTGATATAGGGTGTTTGGAAACACTTTAAAAAAAATTTCATTTGGGGGTATACTCCGGTAGGGTCAAAAATTTCAACTCTGGAAATGTTTGGGAATTTTTTTCTTATTTTTTGTAACTTTTTAACACTTTTAAGGAACCATATACGAAACCAGATGACTATTGAAATTCCGAATTCGGCGCCCGTGTAGTTATGGTTTTATATTATAATATTCACTAGACTCCGGACACAAATGTCGGTTACTGCCGACACAAATGTCGGTTCAGTAGTGATACCGAAAATTTGCCTGTGACCAGCAGTCATGGCTGAAATAAGATGATAAAAAGTTAAAAAACTCTAAAAACCCAGCTATTTTGATGGAAAATTTGACCAGTGCAGATCAAAAAAATGGAATTATTGTGTCTTTAAAGGATGTAAGGCAAATGCAACTCAAGAACATCAGCAAATTTTCAGAAAGAGGCTTTGTATGTAAAAGGCTTTGTATGAAGAAAGGCAAAAAAAGAATAGATTTTTTCTAGAAAATAAAAAAGTCATTAAAATGCTGGTCTGTGTATTTGGTGGTGTATATAGCGTCATGGACAACATTTACTTAACATGTCAAGTAAAAAATTTTTCAAAAAAACAATTTTCGACTACACTCTGCCTTGACGTATTTAATTGACTTACAATTATTTTTTTCTCCAATAATAATCTAATAAACTAGTGAATCTATTGTGGTTAAAGTTACATTAGGTTTTTTAGACACGGTCTCTAAAAAAATTTGCTTTGGTCCCCCTTGTTGGTGTTTTTTTTCATTACAATTTGCCTTGATCCCGCCTATAGTTTTTATGTTAGAAACTATTTTGGCAAATTTGGGCATAACCAGTAAAGTGTATTTTAGGTGCATGGTTGTTTCGCCAAAATTCCGGTTACAATTTTTTTGAATTCCCGCCTTTAATTTTGATAATGAAACGTTTTCTTTTATCAGTTTTGGTTAAAAAGTTCATGGATTTTGTTTGTGTTCCGTCATTTCGCAAAGTCACGTATATGTTTCAGGCAGTTATGACTGAAATTTTTGCGTGGAAAAATGAGGATGTCATTGGTTGGCTGCACCGCATCGCTTGTTGACGATAATTTTTTTTCTCTAGCATGATCCTGTGTTTAAAAGTCTGTAGTAAAGTTTTTTTTATTAGAAGTTGTGTTCGTTATGCTCATGATGGATTAAATAAAACGCATAAAGTGACATGCAAAAGAAAAATACATTATGTTATCTTGAAATGTAAATAAAATTATAGGCGGGAATTAAAAAAAAAATTGTAACCGGAATTTTGGCGAAACGTCCCACTACCGTATTTTTAGTCTTAAAAATCGTTGTTCATAATATTGTGTCTTTGACTCCGCTTTTGAGGATTGCTTTTCTGAAGAATAAGCAACTCACTCTACAATTTTCTACAACTCGACAAAGAAATCCGCAGCTGGGTCGGACACTTTTTTCTGGATTCATAAAGTCTTTTGCTAGTCAGTCCAAAACATTGCAATTACAGTCAAACCTCGATATAGTGGCCCCCAACTCAAGTTCGTTCCCGCCTTGGGTCCGACACTTTTTTCACCCTGATTTTCGAATTTTTTTATCACTTCTGTTTTGACAGTCTGGTCCCAAATATCGTGAAGATTCCGATTTTCCCAGTCGTTTTTCAAAAACTGAATAATTTTTCCATTTGAAAATGAAAACCTCGATATAGTGGCCCTTTAATTTTTAAATAGGGGGCCACTGTATCGAGGTTTTCATTTTCAAATGGAAAAATTATTCATTTTTTGGAAAACGACTGGGAAAATCGGAATCTTCACGATATTTGGCACCAGACTGTCAAAACACAAGTGGTAAAAAACTTCGAAAATCAGGGTGAAAAAAGTGTCGGACCGGAGGTTGAGGTGGGGGCCACTATATCGAGGTTTGACTGTATTGTAATTTTGCTAGTCGTTTCTGCAATGTACCAATAATTTGGCAAACTTTTTTGAAACTCCGCTGCCAGATTATTAAGGCTTGAATGTACGAATTTTTTGTTGGTTAATAGTTTTCATTGGTCACTAAAAATGACCAACCTGGTAACGAGCCTCAGACAAAACTGCTTGGACGCCTGCCCACAAGGTGTTAAGTGCTCGGAAAAAGTACTTGTTGACCTAAACCGATAAATTATTTATTCTAATCACTTCTGCCCAACCTTGCCAATGCCATAAAAGTCTGCTCCAGGCTGAGTAGACTGCCAGCCCTCCACAAACAGCTGTTCTTTGGACTTGGTGCCTCTGAACACCACTATAATCTCCTGGCGCAGGTCCGAGACTATAATGTAGTAGGAGCACAGGTTGGAGAAGGCATCGCAGGTCTGGTTGACTGAAGTGACCAGCAGATACTTGTGTGCTTCCGGCATAGACCTAATAAAAAAAGGAATCGATTTTTTTTTCCTTTTTTTAAACATATGAATTTTCGACCTACATATTCTTCAACTCAACATATTCTTCAACTAATCCCAACTAATTTTCAAATTTTTTTGTCTTGAAAAGAATTTTAAATTAAACAGTAATTTTAAATTTGAAAAAAGTAATATGTAGATCTAACAAAAATCTGATTATAGAATTTTGATTTTGCCTAGTGTGGAAGTAGAAATTAATTTTTTTAGAAATAGAATTATTTCACGCGAAATTATCCTCAGCAGATTTTTTCCCATGTAATTGAAAAAAGAAAGAGACCGAAATCATCTTTATTGTGCTTCTTTCAATGTTTAACGTTAAGAAGACACATTTTTTTAGGATGGGGAAAGCACTTTTTATGAAAAAAAATTTTGTAAAAAAATTTTTGCCTTGGGGGGTTAAGAACTTGGGGACCAAGGCAAAAAATGTGTAAAAGATATCGAAAACATGTATTTTAAATTGGCGCCAAAACATTTTTAAAGGGAAAAAGGGCTGTATTGGGAGAGGAAGGAAATAAAAAGGGGTCACTTTCATGGCGAAACGTTAAAAAAGTGTATCTTTATATAGTATTTGGGTCGGGGAGGGTGTGTGTGTTACGCTAATGAATGGTCCCCTTGAGGGAAATTTATCTTTTTTCTGTGAAATATTTTAATGGTCGAGTTTGCACTCGTTGGAAAGCCCTTTCGCAGGCGGAGGACCTTTTGCGTTTGGATTCGGGTTTTGCTGTGAAAATTTTCGAAATTTTCATGGTTGAAGTTGAAAATTGGGGGTTTTTAGGGAAAATCGGAGCGAAAAACTTTTTGTGAATTGCCGCCAAATTTGGGTTTTCGAGTTTACGGCCCAATTGGCATTGTAGTATGTTGCTAAACTGAACTTTGCCTTTCAAATGCGGGCGCCCGAGAGGGCACCAGTCCGCTTGTGTTTGTATATTTCGACTGTCTTACCATGTTTTTCAACAAGGGCCATGGCAAAAAGAGACTCTATATGCATTTTATGATCAAGAGTCTTGCTCGGAATCATGTCTAAGGTATCATCTCTAACCCATCAAGCCCCATTCGCCCCTTCGAAGGCGCAGGGGGCTTGGAGTTGAGATGCGCAAGCCGACATACCTTAGACACAAATCACTCGAAAGTGACTCTGAATGCATATAAAATGCGTGCATACCAGAGTTTCTTTATGCGGTAGGCCCCAGCATTCAAAACTATGTTCAACATCTTCTTGTTAGTGGCCCTCTATAATTAGTGGCCCCCTATTATTCCCTTCCCTTTCCAATACGGCCCTTATTCCCTTTAAAAAAAATGTTGGCGCCTATTTAAAATACATTTTTTCGATGTCTTTTACACATTTTTCGCCTTGGTCCCCCTAGGCAAAAATTTTTTTTAACAAAAAAAATTTATAAAAAGTGCTTTCCCAGTCCAAAAAATGTTTTTTCTTAATATCAAACATTAGATGATTTTGGGCATTTTCGGGCAAGGTACACATTGTGTACTTTAGCCAAGGGTTAACATATTTGTAAAGGGGTGGGTGTAATTTTTTCCCCCTTTGAAGTAGCCACAGGCCAGGGGGTAATTACCCCTATGACCCTCCCCCCGATCGTGGCTCTGCTGGTAGGTCCATATCTTTAAAAATATCAAGTCAACTTACCTTTTGATGCATCCATCAGGAGATACAGCATAAGCTCCTGCTGCCAAATTCAACAACTTTTTGGCGTATTCTTCGTCATAGGCTGTTTGACGAGGAATGATAGGGTTAGCAGAACAAAAAGGTGATTTTACCAGCAATATAAGTCCAAATGTTATTAACAATTGAATAGAAAAGAGTCTAGAACTACTCCGGATCTCCATTTGAAAAATGGATTTTTTCACCTAAAAAGTGGAGTTAAAAATGAAATTTAAGCGGAATGCTCTAAATGCACTTTTCCGAAAAGAGAACACTAGAAATCAATAGCTGGAAAAAGTGACACAATAACAATAAAAAGGTGGGTGAAAAAGATGGTGGGTCTTAAGAGAGAGGCATGCGCAAAACAGACCAAAGAACAAGTCTGTGTTCCTCTCGCTTTCAAAATTTTATTCAACATTATTGCAACACTTTACAGTCTTTATTACTTCCTCTATCTAAAAGTTAAATAATTTTAGACGCTAGTGTAATATACCTCCCCCCAATAATTTATTATTCGGGTAGATAAAACCATACATTTTTAAAAAAAAAGCTGAAATTAGTACGGTTTGGCCCTGAGCCTAAGGCCTAAAGCACTGTTCGGGTTAGCCCAAAAGTGCGTTTTTTCAAGGTCTAAGTATTTTTTAGGCCGTTTAAACAATAGAAACAGACAAAAAAAGTGTGGGAAGGACGTTTTTCGAAAAAAAAATTTTTGTTTGCCTTGGTCCCCTCTATGGTTTTTGATCATTTTTGGTATTTTACACCGTTTTGGTGACTGAGGCTGAGCAAAAAGAGCCTCTATATGCATTTCTAATCAAGAGTCTTGCTCGGAATCATGTCTAAGGTGAGTGAGTGCGCATATCTCTAACCCATCAAGCCCCCTGCGCCCCCTTCGAGCGCTAAATTTGGATAGTAAATTTGAATAATTGAATTTAAATTTGAAAAGATGGAAATTAAACATATTTTTGTTGACTGGTGCCTACCGCATAAAAAACTCTGGTATGGATACATTTTTCATGCATCCAAAGTCACTTTCGAGTGATTTGTGACTGAAGTATGTGGGTGTGCGCATTTCAACTCCAAGGCCTCAAGCACCCTGCGCCCCAAATGCGGCGCAGGGGGCTTGAGAGTTAGAGATGCGCACACCCACATACCTTAGACATAATTCTGAGCAAGACTCAGAAAATACAGAAAGATTTTTTCGCCTAGCCTTGGTCACCAAAACGGTGTAAAATACCAAAAATGACAAAAGCCATAGGGGACGGCACACCTAGAATACAAGAGAAATTTTTAAGGAAACAATTGATTATTGGCGAAAAATGACCAAAAACTACAGGAGGACCAAGGCAAACAATTTTTTTTTTCGAAAAACAAAAACATCCTTCCCTTGGCCGTTTCTATCGCTTAAACGGCCTAAAAATACTTAGACCTTGAAAAAACGCACTTTTGGGCTACCCTAAATAGTGTACTCCTGCCGCCTGAGCCAAATACTAAGGGTTAAGCCTAATTGCTAAGCCTAAAAATTATTTGGGGGTATATTACACTAGCGTTTTGACTTATTACACTAGCGTTTCACTAGCGCCTTATTTGGTTCAGGAGCTTACAAAAAGTTCCAAGAAAAAGAGAAAGAAGAAAGCCGGTCGCAAAGTTGAAGAAACAAATTATTTTTCGAAGAGCATTCTGCAGTCAATGGTCAAAGGTCTCCAAGGAATCGAGCAGGACGACAAGAAGATGATAGAAAAAGCTGGAATTTCTATGAAGACTGTAAAATATAGAAACATAACGTCAAATAGACTGTAGCAACATGATCTTAATTAACAATTTTACAGAAGGTATACAGTTGAACCTCTGTGAGCATCACCTCTGTGTACCGGCCTCTCAAATGGCCGCTTAGAGAAGATTGTAGTTAGAGATGATGACGGGACGGGACGGGACAATTCCGTCCCGTTAATTTTAGAGAATCGTCCCGTCCCGGAATCCCGCCCGGAAATTTTTTGGCACCTGTCCCGTCCCGGTGTCCTGTCCCGAAATTTTTAAATTTGAATTCTGACCCGTCCCGTCCCGAAAAGGTCAAGCCATCATCTCTAATTGTAGTTACCGAATTACCTTTAATAGCTCCCCGTGCTCTAATAACTCCAAACCACCCACCTCCCCCCCCCTCTGAACTTTGAGGACCTATATCTCAGCCCAGAGTCAATTTTTTGCAAAGCTGTTTATTGCGTTTTCCTAACTCCCACGAGCTCTACCGATTCCACTTTTTCGATTTTAAATTTTCACCCAAAAGCTTGAATTTGACCTCAAATTTTTCCGATTTTCGGCCATCCGAAAAATAACTCCCCCCAGGGAGCGGAGGAAAAAAAATTGGCAGCTTAACAAGAGTCTGCTCACTAAAATTGGCTTTTCACTGGCTACTTAGCGAGGTTAAGCGCTTAGTAAAATGAATGCTAAGCTATTTGACGGTGCATTCCTTTTTAAATGGGCATGCTCGCCGCCGATGGAAATCTTTTGAAAGGCGGGTACCATCAATTCGAAAAAGAATTATTTTGAAATAAAAATTTGTCGAGTACCCACTTGTGATAAGTAATAAAAAAATAATAAATAAAAAACACCTTCATCGCCTTTCAAAATATTCCCACATGCCACTTTAAGAGCCAAACTTAGAGTATGGGGGAAAATGGAGGTAATTATATATCTAGATCATTATCACGCTAGCAAGCACAAACAAATTTCCGGTTCTTATCCTTTATCCCGACCCCACCCTAATTTAAAAGGGTACCGGCAGACTGGAAAATAGTCTAAAAGTATGGAAATTGAACAAATTTTTGTCAGCTTGGTCCTATTGCACAAAGAAACTCTGGTATGCATGCATGTTTTATGCCGCCAAAAAGGCGAATCAACTTATTTGTAGAGATGATGACGGGACGGGACGGGACAATTCCGTCCCGTTCCGTTAATTTTAGGGAATCGTCCCGTCCCGGAAATTTTTTGGCACCTGTCCCGTCCCGGCGTCCCGTCCCGAAAAAATTCAATTTTTCAACAACTACCTTCAACTTGTAATTACAGTCAACTAGAGATGATGACTGGACGGGACGGGACAATTCCGTCCCGTCCCGTTAATTTTAGAGAATCGTCCCGTCCCGGAATCCCGCCCGGAAATTTTTTGGCACCTGTCCCGTCCCGGTGTCCCGTCCCGAAATTTTTAAATTTGAATTCTGACCCGTCCCGTCCCGAAAAGGTCAAGCCATCATCTCTACTTATTTGTGTCAAAATAAAAATAAAGTTCAACAATCAAAACTTGGGTGGGGTCGGGATAAAGGATAAGAACCAAATTTCCTGTAAAACGTTTGAAAATGTTCTAAAATGACAAATAAAATACTATAAAAGTATGAGTCAAACAGTAAACTATTCACAAACACCACAATAAATGAAGGTAGATGTCATTGTGTATGAGTCAGCATCACTCAACTTTTTTTCGCTCTCTTACTATGTATCCATTGTGCAAGTTCACACAAATGTTCTCGACACACATAATCCTACCAAAAATACACAAATGCTCTCTCTTAAAATTTATAATAATTTCTGTTCCTCTGGTTTTTGATGCGTGGGCAGTATTTTGCCAGATAATTATTAGCCGAATTGTGGTGTATGATTTTCTCTCGAAATCACTATAAATCGGAAAATAGATCTGTCATTATTTATAAGATTCGTCCTTATTCCTGGTATCCAAATCTTTTTTTTAACAAATTTTACGTCAAAAATCTTATTTTTAGCTCCGAAAATAGCATACCGTATTTCCTCTAATAAGGCCCCATAGGGCCTTATTTTTCAACCTCGTTTTAGCATGGGGCCTTATTAGAGCATGGGGCCTCATTGGAACATGGGGCCTTATATCTCAAAGTCAACACAAAAACCAGTCATGCCGACAAATTTTATTCAAAGCCTTATAACAACATAAGGTGAACAATATTATACCGTATTTTCACTAAAATATCCCCCGGGCTATTTTATTTAAAGTCCTCTCAAAGAGGGGCTTTTTAAAACAGAGGGCTATTTTATTCAATGTCCTCAACCAGTCAACAGAACAAATTTATTAAACCAGGACTCCTGGTCCAGGAGGTGGTAACAATCATAAGTAACTACAACTAATATTAAACCAGGAGGTGGCGAATTTCAATCAAAAAGCATGATACTTAGGGTTCGGTGCATTCAACTCATCATTCCAATCCAAATCTAGAGATTCATCGCTTATGTAGCCATTTTCTTCGTCCTGCTCGGTGTCCTCTTCTTCCGCCCTTGCTACTTGTAGCCACAAGAGCATCCCGCCGCCAACTCGAACAGCCCCTCTGGAATTGGCCCATGTGGTTTGAAACAATGGATTCGGTTGTCCTCGCTCCCGTCGTAGCAGTTAGTGATCCCGCAATCTGAAAAGGAGAATTGTTGCTTTTAAGGAAAAGAAAACACAGACCCTTAAACGACTTAACCCTTAAAAGGCAACAAAAGAAACAAACCTTAAATCCATCTTCGTCCTGCTCCGCGTTGAACATCTTGGTCGCTTGTTGCTGTAGAATCGAATGAGATATGCGCTTCTTCTCCGACCGTTGGTTCCTCACCCAGACCGCCAGTTGTTTATCGAGATCACTATAGATGAGCGGACGACCTCCTCCTGGCAGATTTTTCTTGAATTTTCCGGCCGGCGACAAATTCCTGAAAACCACTGCATCAATAAAAAAACTCGCTAACGTATTTGAGGTATACGGTACTTGATCTGATGCAGCTTTCCTTCTTGCTTGAACCAATCAGAAACACTTGCGCGGTCTACTCCGTATTTGAGGCTTGCCTGATTTTTAGAGAAATCTTTTGCGTACTTGATAACTTTCAGATTGAACTCAGTGGTATAGGATTTCATCTTTCTTGGCGCTTTCACCTCCTGCTGGTTTCCACTTTCGGAACTGTCATAGTTAGCGATAAGGTCCATCAACACTAAAATCCAGAGAGTGAGCAATCGGAAACGATAACTGAACTCAAAAATCGGACATAACTTGCAAACTAAAACGTTGACAACAACAATGTCATACCCGGTAATATTTCTTCTCGTTTTAAGACAAATTTTAATACGGATAGAGGATTTACGGTTTAAAAAAAAAGGCCCCATGGGGCCTTAATAGGACATGGGGCCTTATTTTTCAACCTCTTTCTAACATGGGGCCTTATTAGAGCATGGGGCCTTATTGGAACATGGGGCCTTATTAGAGGAAATACGGTATTTTGCTAAAATACGCGAAAATGAATACCCTAAAATACCCCAAAACACAATTTGAAGGTATTTTATGGTGTGGTAGCTTAAACAGTGCAACATAGATGCTGAATAATCCCTTTATCATGGAAATCCACTAGGAAGGGCCAACCCTATTTTGGATGCATAAAAAAACGTTTGTATATCGAAGTTTATTTCAGTTTCTGTATGAAATAGGTCTCAGTGATCAAAACTATGTTCACTTTCTGTATTTTTTCCGGGGTTTGGATTAAAGTTCAGTGTTCGTATAGAATGACCACTCGGGACCAGAATCGTGGGCTGGAGTACACTTTAAGGAATCTTCCAGAAAACTTGAATTACGCCAAATTGTCAGTGGCTTTCTCTCAATCTACCACTGGCCGTTCTAGGACTCACCACTGGTAGTTAAGTAATTTATAATTTAAATAGCTTAATAAATTATCTAATACGTTTTAAAAAATGGTGTTAGGCATTGCTGAAATAGTAGAGCATTCAGCACTATTGGACTAGTGTCAACTTAACGAAAGCTCTACTTGAACAAATTGAGTGTGTAATAGAATATTAAGTTATTTTTTTATATGATTATTAAGTTATTAATTTTTCGGAACTTGTTTACTTGGGGCCCCTTTTCGGTTAACTTTGAATAGTGTTTAAACCTCTTTTAAGTAATTTTTGTACACTAAAAACGATAAAATGGTTGTTTTCTATCGTATTATCTGTATTATCTATCTGATTTGTGTCTAAAGTACGTGGGTGTGCGCATCTCAACCCAAGCCACAAAGCACCCTGCACCCCCGGAGGGTGCGCAGGGGACCAAGGCAACTGGTCAATCTTTGGTAACAAAAATTTTTTTGAAAACCTAATTTTTTAGAATGGAAAACGTCAGGAAAAAACTCTTTTTATCGTTTTTAGTGTATAAAAATTACTTAGGAGAGGTTTAAACACTATTCACAGCTAACCGAAAAAGGTACCAACTTGAAAATAAAAATTATATAAAAAAAAGAAACTGAATACAAATGTTCAACAAAAGTCGTGCGCTTTCTTTTGCGTGTTCTACCTTGGGATCTACGCGCTTCTTGTGCTCCACATTTGTTACCACCAGGATAATCTTCTTGAAGCTTGCAATGTTGCTTAGAATAGAATCCAGCACGAAATCTACAAAGAAAGAAATGAAGAATGAGTGGTCACGAAGTGATCGAATAAGAAAGAAACCATTATCGGTAGATAGCTGAGCCACTACGGAGATCGCCTCTTCGCTATCAAGCAGCTTGTACAATTCATCAAATTCAGCGGCCACAATGACATCACTAAAGCGAAGACTGCAAAGACACATTTCTGCCACCAAGCTACTTGCATTCGAAGGCTGATTTGAATTTTTAAAGAAGAACAGTGCTTCTGGCATGGATTCAGGAATCTTTTCAAGCATGATACAGCTTTCGTAAGAATAAAACATTTGCAAGGCGACATTAAAACTAAATTACCTATAAGAGGAGCCTGTGAAGTGCGCAGAAGAAAACTAATGGAAGGACCCCGGAAAAGCTCATTGGCTACAGCAGATGATTCAACTAAATTTGAATTGAGAAGCACAAGAAGTCGACAACCTTCTACATCTGCGATGCTGAGAGACCGTAGTGCACACCCAACCTCCTGAAATTTTGTAATTCAGATAAAATATAACCTGATTAATAATACACCCCCCTGTTCACCGTCTAATATCACAATGCTACTTGCAGCTAAACCATAAAGCACAGCACGACTGTCAGAAGACACTGAAACCATTATGTTTGTGAGGTCCGCTAGAGCCAATTTATGCAAAAGCTTGTTCTTAAATTCTTCTACGGCCACTTTTTTCGAATTTCTGAGCATGGCTTGTAGCTTAACGTTGATAATGAATAACGAAAATGACTTGAAAGTCAAGCAACAGACTAACCTAAGAGCGTCGAAAAATCGCTTTTCTAGAACTACACGAACAAGCATCTTGTTAGACACATCTACTGCTGACTGAAAATGAAGACCACCACCCGTAGGAAAAAAAACTGAACTTACTGAAGAAAAGTGGTAGCAATGATTAATTAGAGTGGAAGACTTACCGACTGTACGCTTTTTACATCTCTGTCAATCAGTGTTCCAATGATTTCCATCGCTTTTTTATGATTCTTTCGGTAGGCGGTGTTGGAGGATGTTCAGAACTGGCAGGAGTGCAAATCGAGATAATTGTCTCTTTTGTATGCCTTGGAATAAGCTTCTGGACGCTTACTTGTGCTTGTGACTTATTTTCCTGCAAATTGTTCTCAAAAGATCAGTTAGTATGTCGAATAGAGAATTTTTTACAAGACCCTTGTTGAATAGCCGCAGCAAGTATGCCACGACATCCCAATGTTGGCTGGCATTGCGGCTATTTTCGCAATGTATGGCTGCGCTTCAGGAAAGATTTCACGCAAAAGCACCGTTTGCTTCTCTATTTGATCGATAGGATACACAATTTGACGGTCTTCTGAGGTCTACACGAACCTTATTCACCAAGAAAAAAGGAAGTCGCACGTCTATTGTAGTCTCGCAGCGAGCGGCCATGTGTCCAGTTAGCACAGCGGAATGTCGTAGGATTAGGGCAGTTGCTACGTCCATGACCTTTGACCAAGCAGTTCGCGCAAGTGGCTAAATTCACGGCTGTCAAGCAAGGAGAAAAAATTGAAAATTGCACTCACTTTCATTACAGTATCTAGCCATGTGGCAAAGCATATCGCGAGACACGCAACGAATCCGAGAGCTACAGCCTTTCGTTACATGGTCATCGGAGAGGCATCTGTCGCAGATGTAGTCCTGAGGATCTTAAACAGAATTATTATCTAAGTAAAAGTCTGTAGTAGTAAAATGCATACTGATTCGTCGGAAAGCCCCAATCCCCATTAGGGAAACCAGTGTTTTATCCTGAGCTAATAGCCTTCCCCTCGAAGAGCCTACGGTACTTCGCTTGCACTTCAGCTGTAGATTAGCCCTACGAATGTTGTCTTTAGCATCTTTCTCTCTCGGATGTAGTCCTCTTCGGCTTTGCTTTAATTTAATTTAATTAATCAACCGGAAAATTTTCAAACCCTTTATCATTACGGATCAATGCAAATTTTATGCAAAAACATTCCGCGAAAAATCCCGCAAAAAACCAGTAAATTTCTTTACCAACTCGTCCCAAATATCCATTCCATCTCCTCCTACTTATCTCTTCCACATTCCCTATTCCAACCCCATTTATTACTTCTTCGCTATTTTCCGTGAGCCTCGAAGGAATGCTCCGGGTAGTTAGAATCGCAGAAGTGTGCCCAATCACATGCCAAGAAGTCTCATCGATGAATGTGCTGACTACATCTACGCGGTGGGAGACAAGTTAACAACCGGAACGACGATAGATCCCATTGAGTTTTGGCTAGGACTTGGCAAGACGGTAGAAAAATTTGTCAGTTTTTACTATATCTTAAACTCCAATAAATTTAATTAAGGAATGGAAGGAAATATCCCAGGTGGCTCTGAACATTCTTGCTGTACCCGCAACCTCGGCACCAATTGAACGCGTCTTCTCCTTCGCTGGAATTGTCACAAAGGATCGCCGCAACCGAACACTGGTAGAATACCTCAATGAACAACTGATGGTGTACCTGAACAAGAACCTCCGATGTAAGTGCCATTCTTTTTGATTTCTCGATCTAATTGTTTTGCCTCTCAATAAAGCTTACTAGAAATTTTTAGTTTGTGTATTCATTGGATCAATAGATCAATGATAACTTTGCTACCATTGATAAACCTCATTTTCAATATCACTAATTCAGTAATTAATTATCACTAATTCAGTATCACTAATCCATTTTTAAACGATGTACACCTTTATTATCATTGATCCAGGTATCATTGATACCTTGGATCAGATCAGATCAACCTTTTTATCAATTATCATTGATCCAGGTATCATTGATATCTTCGGATCATATCACATCAATGTCAAAAAACCGGATCAATGAAAACTCTGACCCCCACCACTCGATTACACTATACCCCCACCACTCGATTACACTATACCCCCACCACTCGATTACACCCACCACTATTTCTTTATTGATAATTTATAAGGATACGATAAAGTCATAATGTAATGACTCTGGGGTATAGTGTAATCGGGTGGTGGGGTATAGTGTAATCGATTGGTGGGGGTATAGTGTAATCGAGTGGTGGGGTATAGTGTAATCGAGTGGTGGGGTATAGTGTAATCGAGTGGTGGGGGTATAGTGTAATCGATTGGTGGGGGTATAGTGTAATCGAGTGGTGGGGGTATAGTGTAATCGAGTGGTGGGGGTATAGTCTAATCGAGTGGTGGGGTATAGTGTAATCGAGTGGTGGGGTATAGTGTAATCGAGTGGTGGGGGTATAGTGTAATCGAGTGGTGGGGTATAGTGTAATCGAGTGGTGGGGTATAGTGTAATCGAGTGGTGGGGTATAGTGTAATCGAGTGGTGGGGTATAGTGTAATCGAGTGGTGGGGGTATAGTGTAATCGAGTGGTGGGGGTATAGTCTAATCGAGTGGTGGGGTATAGTGTAATCGAGTGGTGGGGGTATAGTGTAATCGAGTGGTGGGGGTATAGTGTAATCGAGTGGTGGGGTTATTACGCCCCCAATGACTTTTCTTTTTTAAACTCAAGTAAAAATTTCCTAAATATATGTTCCAGACCCCAAAAATGTGAGTAAAACATTTATTAGTCACAGCTTCCATACGCGGGCCTGCCAATGAGCCTAAGAGCTAATCTGAAACGTGTTGTTACAAAGGGTAGTTACAGCAATTTTGATGCTTAAGGAAGTGGAAATGCATATTGATTTTCTTATTTCACGCATTCAACCCATCTCTAAAAAATATTTTTTTAAAAATTTTTTGATGATTTTTTTAACAACCAAGCTACCTCTTTAAATTTATTTAGAAAGATAGCTTGCTTGTGATATTCTTGGTTGCATGAAATAAGAAAATAAATTATATTTTACGTGAATCTACTTCCATAGAAGGCCGTTTTTTTACGATTTTAAGCAATGAATTATTAGCATAATTCTGCTATTCAAAGTTTTTATTATTTTTGCTGAAAAGCCTTTTAGGCTTTTGGATTTTATAGTCTGCTGCTCTGATCCAAACCCCTTTGCAATTTTTTTACAATTTTAGGCTCAATGAATATTATTGCTGTGTTAGCTCTGCTCTGTTGTTGTTATTTTGCTCAGGGTCGTCCAAATAAGGCTAAAAACCCACAATTTAACGACCAATGTGAAGTATTTAACCTAACAACTAATATAAAAGACGCAGAAAAGGAGCAGCATGCACAACTCACTCAAGAGCTAACCAAAAACAAAGTACAAATATATAATTGGTTCGGCCAACAAAATGAAAACTTTTTGACAACAAATCTTGCCAAAGTGTTCACCTTTTTTGTCAAAATAGTGAAAAAGTCAAACAACTTTGTGAAAATGGCTATTTTATCGCTTCCTTTTTTTAAAAATTGGGTGAACAGACGACTGGAAAAAATAGCTTTGTGCTTGGGGCATAAATCTTTGGGTGAAGTGTCTACAGAGACGCTGACTTTGAACAAGTGCAAAATCTTTAAAAACAGTGTGAGCATAATCTTTTTCAATGCAAAAAAACAAACTGATAAAATGATTGAAAAAATGAAGATCACTCTTCCCTGCTACAAGCTTTACTTTTCTGAAACTCACTTTAACAAAAAAGAAAAGCAGATTGACCCAGAAATACTGGATGCGGACGAAAAAAAGCTATTGGAGAATGGCAAGAATATTGATGCTCATGAAGACAATAAAGAAAGTGACTCTCGTCGAAAAAGAGGTGTTATCTTAAAGGAAGATGGTGAAAAGGTCGGTGTATCATCAACTAGCAAAGAAAACAAGTTTGAGCACAGCGCAAATGCAGTGATACGTAGAGCAAAACGTGAGCTTAGTACAGGTGCTTTAGGTGGTGTAGTAATTGCTGTATCGTTTGGAGGTGTTGTCGTTCTGACTATTGCAACATTTGCTTTGGAGATTTATCTGCAGCACTAGAATTATGATGGTTTTTCATTACTTGCTTAAATTGCCTAGAGTTTATTGTACCAATTCTAACAAAAGTATGTTGCATCTTATAAGGAAATCTAAATAATCTTTTTAATTGATTCGCCCTACTCTCCAAAGACAAAAAGTCAAAATTCAACCAAAACAAAAGTTTCAGAAAGATGCCATCTAATACCTAGAAACATTTTTTTCTAAATTTTTCAAACCCTAAAACACAGCCTGTTTTTAGGGTGATTTTGTACCATAAACGTTAGGCGTTAACTATTGACTAAGAATGTGGTCAAGGAAAAAAATCTGGTTTTTATTGTTGCTTTTATTAAATAAATGCGTGAATAAATTCAGGCTTAGTATGCTGACCTGTTTTGTTAAATATATAAGTAACATACGTTAGAATTCTGGTCAAATTATTTAAAAAATAACAAAAATACGTATATAGTTCAATCACTCGCCTCAATCATCCACAGCGAGTTTCATAATTTTACGTTCACCCCATTTTATGGGGTTTAAGCTATATAACAGGTTTTTTTCAAAAAAACCCCTATTGCCACGAGAAAGAGCATAGTCGAAAACATTGGTTACAGTCATAAAATCAGCGATGTATAGTAGAAAAATGTTTTATGATCAAAATGTTCGAAAAACCATCGTTTCAGAATTTTACGTTCACTTTACAGTTTAATCAAAACAATAACATTATAACAACAACTAATATCCTGTATATACTCCATTCTTTTTGATTGTCAAGAAAATTCTCTTTGGCATGCTTTCCTCAAGATTCTTCAAAGTTTCCGGCCTGATTCTAGCGACGGCTGCCACAAGTTCCTCCTGATCCACATTGTTGTACTGCCGACAATTTGAGTAAATATCGCGAACCAGGATGCCCCATAGTTTGCGCCCATAGTAAACGACCAAGCTTATTAAACCTCCCGGTGATAATCTTGACTGTTTTCGTCTGAGCACACCCAAACGTTTTCGCTATCATCGAATCAGAAAACATTGTTTGAAAAAGACCACGAGACGAGACACAATCTGCTGAAGCAAAAGACTGTTGGTGCTTGACGATGTGATAGGCCCACGATCCCTCAGCTGCAGTTGTTTTGTCATCAATCGCTGTCGGAGTCAGAAGATTAGGAAGAAAGGCGGCAACGGACTGATTTGAGGCAATCACACTAGCGGAATCTTTGTGCTTCTTCGTTGCTGAAATAAAATCACTAACATAGAAATCAAATAAAAAAGATGGAACAACCAAGATGAAGATCGATAGCTGCTTTTTCTGTCGCCCCCAAATTGATATCGGAATTGCAAGGCACATAACGAGCATGAGACTAAGAAAGATGAAACTAGTAACATGGTCGTCCATAAATATTGTCATCAAAAAAAGCCTACATTGCTTTTGTTACTTTTTGTTATTCCCGTGATCTTGCTGTACTCCGGCTTGAACAAACACTTCTTTGGACTTCTCGGAACCATCTGAGTGAGATCTAAAAAAACCAAAAAACATAAGCAAGAAAAGGTACAAATTTGGGTGAACAATCTAAATAGATGTAGAAAATATAGGCAAAGTGTTGACCAATATCAAGAAAAATGAAGAATCAGAACAAATCAGAACTTTTTGCCAAAAATCAGAACAAATCAAAAAATCAGAATATTAAATATTTCTCAGAACAGACCCTTCAAAATCAGAAAATTTCTGATAAATCAGAGCACTTGGGAGACCTGCTTTAACCCATTACCCATAACAACCTTGATTTGACGAAGAAAACAAAGCAATTTACAACCCGATAACACGTCACCCAAAGCTGGTCCCCACGGGTGACGTCTTATCTAGGCTTGACTGTATTGCTTTACGTATTGCTCTACAACATTTGAATTTGAAAGAGTGATGTGATGGAAGGGACAGAAAATTTGGTATTTACTTGGAATAGACCTTGAACTGAGTGACATGATAACCAAGTGTTTTGGTAATCATGGCCTTATTAGAGAGGGAACGCTTATTTTTCAACCTTTGTCCAGAGGGGGCGCTTATTAGAGAGCGGGCGCTTATGGGAAATGGGGCGCTAATTGAAGATAATACGGTAAAACATATTTTTTTACGCGTTTAACGACTTGAAAACACACAAAAGCTTAATTTCTTTTTTCAGAAAAATTTTCTCTACCGAACATTATTTCTTTAAATCTGCTTGAAAAGTGCAAAATTTCCATTCACCCAAATTTTGTAGTAGCATTTTAGCTGTTCACTAGGTGCTGCTGATTTGATTGTGCTTTGCGTGCTTATATTAGAGGGGGGGTGCTTATATTAGAGTTGGAGGGATTATTATTTTTTTTGTTTTGTTACCGTTTTCTTGACAAGCAGCAGCTTTTTATGCGAATCCGGCGAATGTTGTATTGCTTCAGCGCGTCAATGAGATCCTGGCTAACTCAGATGCAGATAAAAAGCTCAAGGTGTGAAAGCGTTACAAGCAACTAATTTGGTTCCCGATCAGAATTAAAATGTAAGTTTTATAGCATTTAAGTTCATTGTTTTGCAATGTGTTTGAGTTGTGCTTGAGTTTCATATGTTTTTGATAGTTTTTTACTGGTTGTTTAGGCGACGATTTCCGACGAAGATGATGAGCTGCAGCTGCATGAGGACGAAGGCACTGCTAAGACGACGACGCTGTAATAAAGCTTGAAGCGGTCGACTGGGCGCGCAAGTATTCGAAGAAATCAGCCGGAAAAAAATTCGAAGTCAGCAGGAGTGTTGGAGGTCGCTGGATGGAACAAGAAGATGAGCTGAAGAAGCAAGTGTAAGGGATTTTTGAATTTTTTCAATACTTTTGGTTAATGTTTTTCAAATGTTTCGCTACACGATCAGAGGAAACAAGCGGAAGCGGCTCGATGGCGGTGGTAGAAATGTGCAAAATCCGGAGTTCGACGCACAATTGGCGATGTGGATAAAAGAGAAGCGAGAAAATAAGCAACCGGTCTCACGCAGCATCATTACAAAAAAAGCAATAAAAGTCTTCCGTGGAACAGGACTGAAAGTAATGTCTCTATTTTCAACAGGATGAATTCGGTTTGAATTTGACCATTTTAGATTTCCGATGGCTGGCTATCAAGTTTTTTGAAACGCAGTAACTTTGTCCTGCGTCGCGTCACAACTACTGCTCAGAAGCTTCCGGAGAACTATGCAGAAGTCGTTGACAAGTTTGTCGTTCATGTGGAGCAGCTCCGAAAAAAGATGAACTTTGCTCGAGTAATTGTCATGGACGAGACTGCAGTGTGGTTCGATTGTCCAGACGGCCGATGCATCGAAACGAAGGGCGCAAAAGACGTAAGAATCTTAAGCTTTTTATGACCTATGAAAACTTCTTTTTCTTGCTTTAGGTGACAGTGGTGACGACTGGACACGAGAAAATGCGTATTACTGTCTGCTTGGCTGCTAGAAGCGATGGAAAAAAACTACTACCTTATGTGCTTGTGAACCGGAAGCGACCTGTGCCGAAGATTGACGAAGAATTCAAGGGCAAAGTGATTGTGAATTGGAATGGCTCTGTTTGGATGGATGACTCGACAACAGATGAAAAGGCCAGCGGTGTATTCTCAAGCAAGCGGTTACTGGTTTGGGATGCATCAAGAGGCGCACAAGAGCGTGAAAACTATGGCAGTGCTGAAGGAATTGGCTGTCGACGCGGCTTTTATTCCTGGCGGTTGTACGAAGTTCATTCAGGCATTCTTTTCCAAGATATTTTTACTCCTGATATTCTAAATCTTCTCCTTTAGGCTTAAGCCGTTCAAGGGGTACATTCGAGGCTACTACACAACATGGATGACCAACGATGCAGAGAGGCAGTTCATGCCGGCTGGGAATCCGAAAGTTCCGGCACTGGAAGTCGTTTTGAGATGGATCGATCAAGCGTGGAAAGGGATTTCGAAGGAGACCATCTTCAAGTCATTCGAAGGTTTGTTTGATTGGGTTTCTTGAGGGAAGTGATTGTATTTTATGAAGAGTGATTGTATTTTATAAGGGAAGTAATTGTATTCTCTGAGAAAAACGACTGTATTTTAGGAAGCGAGTGTTTGTATTTTATGAGATTTCATCAGCAAAAAGATGTTCCATGGGTCACTTTTATGATGCGAGTGATCTTTTGTTTGGAGGGGAGTGATCGATTTGAAAGTGCCCCATAGGTTTAGGGCGTCTCTTTGGAAGTGTCCAGTGAGTATGGGGCACAAAGGCGGGATTGTTTGATAAGTGGAATATGCGGCCACTACTGCTAACATTTTGGAATACAGGGTGGCGCAAATTTTTTGCGGATTTTATCACGGCTGTCATTTTTTCGTTTTTTTTTGATTCAGCTATATCTTTTTTGTTCGATTCCCCAATTTCCAATTCTTCACGCGTGCAGGCGAATGTTCTTATTTTGGGTGGATGAAACATTTTTTTTTTATTTTTAAATTTTTTTTATGACAGCTATACCAATAAAATCTTCTTTTATGTGGTTTGCATGAGGCATAGGACAAAATTCTGTCTTCCGGTGTTTTTTTCTTCCGACTTACGTAAATTTTGTCTTAATTGTAAATTACGTCTCTTCCGTCTTCTGTCATTATTTCTCTTACGTCGCATCCTGGTTTGCATGATGTGGTAAGAGAGTCTAATTATTAGAGAGTGTCTAATTATTTTTCGACCTCCTCTGGGGGGTGTCTAATTATTAGAGAGTGTCTAATTATTTTTCGACCTCCTCTGGGGGTGTCTAATTATTGGAAGGGTCTAATTATTTTTCGACCTCCTCTGGGGGGTGTCTAATCATTAGAGAGGGTCTAATTATTTTTCGACCTCCTTTGGGGGGTGTCTAATTATTAAAGGGGGTAAGACTTTAGGGGGCGAAATTTGACACAAAATGCCCTACTTCGCGAGTCTCTAAAATTTTTATTTTTCACTTTCTTATATATTCCCTTTTACAAACTGGCTCTATGCAAATGTCCCCCGCGGTTAAGAATAATTTCAGGACTTTATAAAAAAAAATTTTTTTGAAATTTTTCCGCACCATGATACCGGTCAACTCAATTGCTCTCAAACTATTTGATTTTGTGTACAATGTAAGTGGTGCATTATGTGAGTCTTGTATAGATTATTGGTGTTTCATTTGTTTGGTGTTGTTGCTTATGTCAATAAAGTTATGCGTCGGGTTGGTGATTCTAGGTGAAATCTTGATAAAATAGGAAAAACCAAAAATCTTGATAAAATAGGAAAAACCATGATACCGGTATCATGGTGCGGAAAAATTTCAAAAAATTTTTTTTATAAAGTCCTTTGTGTTTTGTGTCAAATTTCCCCCTAAAGTCTTACCCTCTTTAAAGAGTGTCTAACTATTAGAGCATATACGGTATGTAAATTTGAAATAAGGCGGGAAAATAATTATTCAGTATTTCTTTCCCTCAATATATCTGTTTGTAAATATATTTTACTTCAAATTGTCCTATTTTTATCAGTCTATTTTACAAGCTTCGTGTTTTTTTATCACGTAAAATATTCAGGATCAAAAAACAATTACTAGATGGTTGTTCATAAACGCTTGATGTTTAAATTTGCGAGTTTTCGACAAATTTTTTATTAAAAGAAAAACGTCCCCCATGCAACAAAGGAGGGTTTTTGCATTTATCACCCCGTGTTGTTTTGTTTACAGCCGTAGGCAAGCATTCGCTCGGCCCTGCCCTCCTATTAAAGAGTGCCCTTCTAATAGAGAGTGCCCGTCGATTTTAAAGAATACGGCAATTCTTAATTATCAAAAAGGCCCTTTTCTTTTATTTTTATCCTCAAAACATCTGTTAGTAAACATGTTTAAAAAAAATTGATTCAGAGAAACATATTCAAGTCCGTCCTGAAGTATGTTCGCAAGCCTTAAGCCTACGATCAACTATCGCCTATTGGCAAAAACTCCAGATATACAGTCAACTCTTGATATAAGACTAATTTCGTTATAATATCATTTACTGTAAATGTTTGAATACATCCCATGGAACTCTACTTTTTAAGATCTAAAAATCGGGAATATTTCGTGTGCAAAATAAATCAAACAAGCTCAATCGATGGAGCGCGTGAAGTTTAGAAAATTTTACAAGCAGCTTTGCAAAATATTGACTCTGATCGAGATACAGACCCTCAAATTCAAGGGAGAGGTGTGTATCAAAACATCTACAATCGAGAGGTGGTCTTATATCGAGAGTTATCTGTATTGCAACGATGATCAATGTATGATTCACGTACTCTTGATATTATGTGCATTTGATAAAGTGCGCTTTTGATATAGTGAGTATTTTTTCTGTGAGTGTTTTTGTGGCACAAGGGTGCGCACTATATTAAGAGTTGACTGTATTTACTTCTTCAGCTTAAAAAATGAAAGAAGAAGAGAAGGAAGCACTAGACCCAGAACTAAATATTAACATGGCTATCAATGAGTCTCCAAAAAAGAGAAATCGGCTGCCACTGCTTGCTCTTTTTATTTCACTTGTGCTGACGTGCCTTGGTTCGGCCGGACTATTGATATGTAAGTTTTTTTTCTTAGCTGTTTACGTGCAATAGAGGTTAAAAAAGTTTAGATAAATCGTTTTTATACATTTTTATTTATTCAATTGATCAACTAACACAGTTTTTAAAAAAAAAACATTATTTTTAGACTTCTTGAATGGTGGTGCTGTTAGCAAGAACGTTCTTAGCTTTGAAAATCTCCCTGAATTAACTGTATCACCTGGGACTAAAAATGGTTCGCGTAGCACACGAACTAAAAATTATCTTACTGAGGCTTACAAGAAAGGAGTTGGCAGAGCATTGCTAGGTATACCATACGCCCAGCCCTTAAATGACACACTGAGTGGTCGATTTGCCAACCCGCAGACACAGATTGATCGGGAAGTGGTATGTTGATTTCATTTATCTCACAAATTTTTTTCCATAGGCAAATTTCTATAGTTATAAGTTTAAATTGCTTTTAAATTAGTAGAATTGTTTTCACTGTATCCAAAATTATAAATGCAAAAAGGTATCATCAAACCACCGTATATGGCAGGGCTCCCAGATCGTTTGAACCGAAAATTAGAGACATTTTTAAAAATCTTAATGAATAGTTGAAGCAATGTTAAAAATTGTATTTTTTCACAATTTAGAATACAATTTTGAAATTTGTATAGATATGCTTTTTTAAGCAGAGAAAATAGTTTAGGGGGTGGTTTTAGGTATTTTTTTACAAAAATGGGTGGGGGTCGTGGTTAGAGCGCTTATCGCAGTATTATAATTACATTTCCGCCGAATTTAAATTTAGCTGGCAAATTTTATAACAGTAGTTGGTACTTGTTTAAATGACGCCACCCCCTTCCTTGGACTTCTACAAAATAAAACTGTTATTTACTGTCAACACTTTATTTTTTGCACACATAATACTTGCTTAACTTAACAATCTATAAATTGTAAGAGCTTTAGAATTGGACAAAGAGAAATGACGACACTTCTCATGGAATGAAATTTGGGAAAATTTGCCCCCAGTACTTCAATTCCAAATCTAAATTTTATGAAGACATTGGAATAAAAGAATCAATCGACTGCTTGAATTTAAACATTTTTCGCCCATTACATACATCTAACGAGGACCGATTGCCAGTGCTATTTTTTATCCATGGTGGTGACCTTTCTACAGGATCTTCTGCTGACTTGGGAATAAGTGGGATTATAAATAACTTTGTATCCACTAACCTCATAGTGGTCACAGCTAACTACAGATTAGGAGCATTCGGTAAGTCAGCTTATTATTATGACTCAATTCAAAAAACGCTTACCATTTTTTGCCGGCATTATAATATCTGGTAAATCGGGTCGATTTTGAAACGATTTTGGATGCTCAACCAAAATCGGAATGTGAAAGTAGGACAACTCGTAGTGATTAAGGAAACGCAAAAAAAACGGATTTGCCCAGATAACAGTGCAAATGACTTTAGATTCGTTAGCAGCATTCAAAATGGCGCCCGATAGAGCTTTAAAGTAAAGTTAAAAAGGTCTCTTAAAGTGTTTAAAAAAGTCTCAAACAAATCAAATCATCTTTAAAAAAATTTATTTAACTTTGAATTTGACATTGAAATTCAACACTAGGGCTGTCCGATTAGCTGGACAAATAGAAAAGTCGGAAAATCAGCGCTAATTGTCCGGCTAATTAGCTAGTCATTTTATAATTAAAATTAAAATAGAGATAAGGCTAACAAAATCGGGCTGATTAACCGGATAATTAGCCGATTTTGTTCACTGTTGCCCAATCCTATTCAACACTAACTTAAAAATTTGAATTGCACTTTTTTGCCACTTTTTTAGCAAATCAAGCCTGTTGAACATGAATTTGTTATCAAAATTTAAGAGCTGCCAAAAATTTTAAGTTAAATTCGATTTTTAAAAAGTTGTTTGATTTTTTGAGATTTTTAGGTATGTCTTATTTTTGCAGCAAATAAATCATGGTCCGATCCTGTCTGTCTAGCCAAAAAATCACTTTTTAGTGGTTACCGTATATTGGTTACCGTACAATCACCTATATCTCAACCCAGAAAAATAATTTTGCAAATCTGTTTTTTGCGTTTTTTTATTTACCACGAGTTTACCTAATCTCACTTTTCAGATTTAGGTTTGGCACCCAAAAATCTCAAAATCGAATTAATTTTTTCCCCAACTGTTTTAGGATTGAAAAATAAGGGCCCGGGGCTTTTAATAGAGAACATACGGTATTTGCTATCTTGTAAACGTTTTTGCCGTTATTCAAAACAAAGCCGGGTAAGTTGAAATTTGTTTTACTTTACTTTTAAGTACTATCCGGTGCTATTCAGCCAATACCCTGAGTCAGTACAAAAGAAATTTCATATGATAATAAATTATTGACAAAATGCAGTGTGGACCTTTTTATAGGAGTTCCAATTATTGACAAAACTTATCCTAAATTCATATCAAGCATCAGCGTCCAATTTTCGTTCTAGGTGCCCTTTGTACAAAAACTTTTACTTATGATTTGACGAACTTCGAAGATTTTAAGTATACAGTCAAACCTCGGTTATCCGGCACCCCTGGGGACCGGCCTCAGGGTGCCGTATAACCGAGGTTTGACTGTAGTTGAATTACAATAATTTTTTTCTATTTGTGTCTGGAGTGTCGGCTTAAAGAGGTTTGACTGTACAAAGAAATGTTTTTAGGATTCTACCACCCAGGAGACTGTTCTTTCGCCTACTGCAACAGCCTTTTCGGAGCTAACAGAGGGATTCTGGATATTATTGAAGCAATCAAATGGACTAAGAAAAACATCATTGGATTAAACGGTGACAACAATAAAATAACAATCGGTGGTCATGGGGCAGGTGCCTGTATGGCTAGCTACTTGTTTACTTATTCTCTGATGAAAGACAATGAAAGTATGTACTTAATTTATAGTTCGCACTTAAGATGTTTAAGAAATATATTTGAGAAACTATTATAACAGTCACCTTCAGTAAAAGAGCGAGCACGTAAAATTTTTTTCTGGCGCAGATAGTTTACAGCTACTGATTGTGTCCGGCTTTTAGATGCTGTTAAAAGAAAAAATTATGTAGGGCATATATAAAACGACCGATTAAATTGGCGCCGATTGTGTTCGGCACCTATGAAAGTGACAGTTAATCCGAAATCATGTAAAATGCGGACTTGCGATCTTGAAAAAGTTCACTGACTGCTTGATGCTCCACTTCCAGAGCATTATGCAATCTTTGATGGGCAGCTTCAACATATGTGCAATGCTAAACCGAAGAGTATTGTTCCGCGCTAATTTTTATTTAAAAAATTCAGCAAAAATGGTTAAAAACAGCACAAACAGATTGCTCGAGAAAACCACGAAAATATCATTAATATACAAAATATTGCTTATTTTTAGTAAGTGGAATATTTCATAAGATGATAGCAATGAGTGGCTCTTCAAAAACTTGCACAAAATCTGGACCGCTTGACTTTGACAAATGTCTGCGTGTAACCTATCATTTCAGGGTAAAACACATTTTTTCTAAATTTATTAAAAAACTTGCTCATTACTAATGGAATATATAGATAAAAAATATTTTGTTAGAAATTTTGAAAAAACAACAAGTGGACCAAGCTCAAAAATCGGTACTCAATGTAGAATAGAGCCAAACTTTTTAATTTGAATGAAGAAGACACTGAAATTTTGAAGTTAGGGTGGGAGGGCGGTGGAGGGGGGGGGAGTTTTGTGCGGTGTTGGTGGCGGTTGACGCATTAATTAGAGGGTCCGCGTTTATCAATATTTTTATGCCCTCAAGGAGGCAAATCAATTAGAAATGGCGAGTTCATTGGAGGGGCTGCCTTAATTAGACAAATATGGTAAGCACTAGATAAAATGACTTGGAGCAGTTAACCTTGACCCTCTTCACTCAATTCAGCTAGGGGGATCAAGGCAAAAAAATTTTTTACATTTGTCAATACAAATAACTTTTTGCACAAAAAATATAAAATAAGTTGTTTTTCAGTCTTTTTAATCATTTTTACGCAAAATAATTTTTGGTATTTGAAAGTGTAAAAATTGGTATTTAAAAGTCCTCCAAGCTGAATTGAGTGAAGGGGGTCAAGCTGAATTGAGTGAAGGGGGTCAAGGTTAATTGAGTGAAGGGGGTCGATGTTAATTTAGCCAATGACTTTTTTCATCAACAGAGTTCAAAATGTTCTTTTTTAATTTTAACATCTTAGCCCTAGTTAAGACCTACTTACTTACTTGCTCCCTACTTACTCGCCTTTTCGAAAAAATGACGCTTGCTGTGTTGAAAAATGGCACGAGACCGCTGCTCTCTACATTAGTCCCTGCCAGGCCGGCTGCATGTGGTTTTTGATGATTCTGAGCAATACTCATCAAAATTCCTGGAGAATTAATATGGCACCATTGTCAAAATGTCAATTTTTAAAGTGTATACAAATATTTTTGAAGATTTTGAAAAAAAGAAACCAAAGCATATTTTTTAAGAATTGCCTATGCATAAAAAGCAGGGATCGACATCCTAATTTATAAAAATATTTTTAATTTTTTGACTCTTATGTTTTTTGTACTTTTTTACCGGTTCGCTCCAAAAAACCAAAAATCAAATCAGAGTAAACTTTCGCATCGACTACGCTGGTATTGACAGTTTGCTCAAAAATAACGAAGAACTTTTGAAGAAAACTATGGGGTTGTGGGGATTTAATAAAGAACATACAGTATTTAGTTTAAACCACGGCTACAATCTGTACTTTTTTGAGGAGAAATGAGAATGAAATTGCAGCTTTTTTACTTCGATTGGTAAAAATGGTTTTATTGTGTTGCGAAATGAAGAGTGGTCCAAAAATACTTTTTTTCGCCCCAGAATCTTTTTTATAGAAAATACTTTTTTGTAATTTTTTATTTGCATCCTTGAAAATAAAAACCTTTCTGAAAAAAGCTGAAAACAACTTCACAATAAGTAATATATTCTTATTGCATTTTTAGGCTTGTCGACAAGATAATACAAGAGAAGATTGCATTCAAAAGTTAACGACTGAAGAAATTTTGAAAAAAAATGAGGTAGTTCTTTTTGATGATTTTTTGTAAATGATATGCGCTTCTAAAGCTAGCAAGTTCATTGATGCGCAATAAATCTAGATGTTGATATGACTTTGCTTTAATTTTACATTCATTAGATAGCCAGGCTGTTCTGGCCAGGCTCTTATTATCCATATTTCGTTTTTAAGCGGAAATACACCATACCGCCTAGCTCGAAAATGCCAAAATCATCTTTTTCAATGTTTTTAGCTCTAAATCATGTTTTCAGGTTTTTGACCAAAAATTTGACTTTTTGCCTTGAACACCCAATGCGATCTAACCTAAAAGGGTACGTGTATAGACAGAAAACGATTGGTTTATTGTATTCTACTATGAAAAAAAAAAGCTATAAAAAGCTATGCAAAAAGACTATTATAGTCAAGACTCTTACTCGGATTCATGTCTCATGTATGTGCGCCCCCTCTCAGGTTGCAGGTGGCTTGGACACCCACATACCTCAGACACAAATCACTCTACAGTGATAAGTAAGTACATGCATAAGACGGTATGCATACCAGAATTTCTTCATGCAGCAGGGGCCTACCCCACTAATTGAAAAATTTTCATTTTCCATGAAAAATTGAAAAATTTTTCATTTTTCATTTTTCACTTTTCATTTCCTATCCCACTAATTGAAAAGTGAAAAATGAAAAATGAAAAGTGAAAAAACCTTTTCAGTTTTTCACTTTCTGTTTCCAATCCAACAAGTCTAAACATCATAACTTTATTTTCACACTTGAACAACGACATAACAAGGCCAGTTAACATCTACGACATACCATCAAAAGTATATTCTTGCTCGTTTTCTTTGGCAGCCCTCTCATCCTTGTTCACAAAGATTCTCATTTGCGGCGGGACACCCAGCTCCAGCTCCTTCTCGTAGATGTAAAGTTCCTTTAGGCGATTGTCCAGTCCCAGCCCGCGCAGCTTCTCGGCCTTGATCTCCTCCTCCAGAGATTGGTAGTTTCCCAAAGGTAGCATTTAGAGTCCCATATCTAAAATTTATGAAAATTACTGCATCGTTGACGAGAAAAGACGCATTCTTGGTGGCTTCAGGCTCTACGAAATAAGGCAATGAAGAGCACAGTCGCTAAGAGAGGATAATTTAATTTACCTCATGTTTACTCGGGCAATACGATAGCTTGACCAACGGTCCATCGACAGCTTCACACACAATAGGCATCCCTAAAACACAATGGTAAGACCTTGGAAAACACGAAAAAGCTTAATATACCGGGATTCGCAAGACGAAAAAATTGAGACGCAATTCTCCTGCATTCGCCTTCACCGGACGGCCACTTGATTCGATCACCGAGTTTAGCATTGATTGCGGAAGTTACTTGACGGATGGCTCTGTGAACTGATTGCTTAGAAGGCCCTAAAAAGTCTAGTCAAACAACGAAATACATCAATTAATATATGAAGACAAACCTTGAGCATCACCGACGGAGTAGTAGAAGGAATTGGAGGCGTAGAATCAAAGAGCGCAAAGTAGCTTCTTCTCGGCAGACAGAGGATTAGAGCGGAATGAAGACGGCAGCAGTTGCTCACCAAGGATGTTGAGCAGAACATCGGCCAAGCGAGGAGTTAGACGAAAGCGCTCACGAAATTTCATCGGATCTGTAATGACTGCCCTCTGTCTGAACATTCGCGGACGCGCTTCCTGCATCACTTCATCTTCGGAACTTTCATTGGTTGAACACATCTTCTTTCTAAAAAGTGAACACCGTTAGACATGCACGGACGTATAGCTAATAAACACCGAGTTCGGCGAAGAAAAATAATACTAGATGAAGAATCAAAATATTTTGTAAAATTGTAGACGGGTACACCGGTCTACAATTTTTCATGTAAAATTGAAAAAATTTTCACTTTTCATTTTTCACTTTTCAAATGGTGAGACAGAGAATGAAAATTTTTTCATTTTTCACTTTTCATTTTTCACTTTTCAATTTTTCGTTTTTCATTTTTCATTTTCACTTTTCAAATAGTCTGCTAGGCCCCTGGGATAGGTATTGTTCAAAACTGTGTGCAAATAATATTTTTTTAGCGTTTGAAGGTATCCACGTACCCTTTATAAGTGAATCACCTCGGGATAATAATAATTATAATAATAAATATTAATGGTAGATAAGGCTTCGAAAATCCGCCAAGAACTTATCTCGCACCCGTTATTAAGTAAATTTTGTCACTTTAAGAAGGCAGAATATAGAGTAAAGGTAGTTCTTTAAGGATGTCAAATATATATTTTTTCAGGAAAAGGGACAACGTCACTGGAACATAGACCTTATCAACTCAACAATAAGTGACCCAGATTTGATGTTTCAGAGTTTTACCAGTCAGCCAAAACCCTATTCAGTTTTATTAGGATCCTACGTCAGTGAATGGACAAAATACGGTTAGGTTTTTATATTTTTACTAAAAAATCTCAACTTTGAGTTACAGATCAAGCAATTCGTTATTATACGGGTCAAGAAAATAAAACAGTAACACTGGACTTTATAAAACAAATGCTCATGACTTATTTGCCTGGCCTAGTACTTGAAGAGCACGACGACGAATGTAGGCGTGAATTTTTTTGGTTGCAAAAAGTTGCTTGTGCTATTAATATATTTAATTTTCAGTTGAACAGATTTTCAACAAAATTAGTATTCTTTATTCAGAAGACATTGAGATAAATTACCCTTCTGTCCCAGTAAATTCGACTGAATTTTATGAAGAGATGTATTTAAAGGTATGTTTCCGATAAATCAGCTAAAGAAGAGTTTTTATATAACGGCACGTCTTTAGTTTCCCACCCATGCTCTGATTTCTTTGAAAAACGACCCACGCAAGCTTCTGCGCCACAAAACGGGCCCAGGAGGCGTCACCTTGAGGGGTTAGAGATGTGTGCACAGACTAATTTTAGACATTATTCCGAGAAAGAATTTTCACAGGGTTCACCCTATTTTTTATCCCTTGTAACTTAGGCCTCAACTTTTTCAAATCAGATTTTCTATATCTTTTTTAAATTATATTAAGACCAAGGGAAACATTATTGTCAAAAAAGTTATTATTATTATCTTTATTTAATTTGCCGGAAAAGTATTTTCTTTTTTAAATAAACAGTTTTTTAACTAAAAATATCTCAAAGATTTAAAATGGTATTTTAGGTGTTCTCAGATGCTACTATACGTCATTCTATTGTCAGTGAAGCCCAAAAATATGAAGCAATTGGTATTGATGCATATTTATATCTGTTCGAGCCTAATGGACAGTTTAAAGGTATCTTTTTAAAACAGTTCCTGTATGGGACTATTCTGTGTGGGTCGTTTAAGCCCAATTTTGTGTCATTTTCTGCAAATTTATGTCGGATATCTTATACGAAAAAAGGCCTCCGTTTCGATTTTTCAGTGTCGAAAATTGAAACAGAACCTTGAAACAGGGCTGGGTACGGGCCGGCCCGGAACCGGGCCAAACCTAAAAATTTTAGGCCCGCGGCCCGGCCCGGTCGGCCCGGTCGGCCCGGTCTATCTAATGTAACCCGAAAGTAACCTTTTTCAAAACAGGGTGACGTTAAAGCGAGTACCCGCGGGTCTTTTCGGCAAAACTGTTGCCATGTACAAAAACGATCGGTAAAATCTAAATCCTCGCGATATTTCAGACTAGACTGACCGAAGACAACTGGCAAAAAGGTTTAAAAATTAGGGTAAAAAAAGTGTCGGACCCTAGGTGGAAACGAAATTGAGGGGGGTGACACTAAATCGATAAGAATCAAAATAGGTTAGCACTGAGAGGCTGCTTCTTTCACAACAACCGTTATAACAAAAAAGAAATCGGGTAAATGTGGTTACGCATTCAAGCTGCTGAACACAGAAAGAATCTCTATATAGTGTTTGGGACGGGTGGGTGTGTGGTTAACGCATTTGAGTACATGTTTGGTCACAAAGGAAAACTTTTTTTAGTGTGATAATTTTATTTGCATGTTCATACTCATTCGAAAGCTCTTTTAATGGCGGACGACCTTTCGCAATCAGATTTAAAGATTGCTGTGAAAAAAATTGAGATTCCGCCCCTTGAATGAAAAGTGGTGGTTTTCAGGGTTAATTTTATGAGTGCCCATTTGGTCACAAGGAAAAACTTTTTTTAGTGTAATAATTTTATTTGCATGTTCATACTCATTAGAAAGCTCTTTTAATGGCGGAGGACCTTTCGCAATCAGATTTGAAGATTGCTGTGAAAAAAATTGAGATTTTGCCCCTTAAAGTGAAAGTGAAAAGTGGATTTATATTTGAATTTCAAAATACGATATAGGCGCCGATAGGCGCATGCTGTCCCTTACACCATTCGACTCAGCGTGGTCGATTTACTGTCTGAAAAAATTATGAAAAGTTGAATTCGACTGTCTCAATAAAAAGTTATGGCCTGTTGAAAGGTCCCAAAAACCACATGGGGACCAAGGTAATTTTGGGTGTTTTTTGGATTGCCTTGGGGGACCAAGGCATGGGTTTTAGGTTCAAATCCTGGTGGTAGCATGTATTATTATTTTGTCTCGAAAGGATTAGTTAGTACCCAAACCACCTGGATGGTACCCAAACCACCTGGATAGTAACCGAACCACGTATATGGGGCCCAAACCACCAGCGGGTACCCAAACCACGTATATGGGGCCCGAAGCACCAGCGGGTACCCAAACCACGTATATGGGGCCCCAATAACCAGCGGGTACTAACAGCGGGTACCCAAACCACGTATATGGGGCCCGAACCACCAGAGGGTACCCAAACCACCTATACCGGCCGAAATAATACCCAAACCACCTGGATATAAACTAAATATTTTATAAAAACGAATATTTTAACTCAGCAACCAAGCCCCCTGCGCCCCCTTCTGAGTTTTTGAGGTTATTTAAGGTTGGTATAGGGTGTTTGGAAACATTTTAAAAAAAATTTCATTTGGGGGTATACTCGGTAGGGTCAAAATTTGTTATAAAAAAATAACATGAAAAATTTTGATTTTGAGAAAAAAAATTCGTGAAGCAGTACTTGAGAAATTTTCGGGCTTTTCGGGCCGGGCAGACACCCTTCCGGACCGGGCCGGGCTTTTATAGTTAAGCAGCGGACCGGGCCGGCCGAAACCCGGACCGTGCATAGCCCTGCCTTGAAACAACAAATTTTATGAAGACTCACTAAAATATTCGTTTTTATAAAATATTTAGTTAAATCAAGGGTTTGAGCGTGTTTTAACTTACACTAGATACAGGGGGTGTGAAAAAAACGCGGACATTTTAAAATAATGTTTGTTTTTATTCAATTTTTAACTGTTTTAGGAATTTTTTCGCAGATTGTTGCTTGCTGAAAAGCTTGTTAGAAAGTTCTGTTGAATTCCTATCAAGTTTGGTGCAACCAGGATGGACAGTTGAATTCCTAGGTCAAAAGGTCAGCTTCAAGTGCGAGCATACGCATATGGGAACCAACCAGCTCTGTGCAGCGAGCCACGTTAATCTCAGGATAAGAGAGCTATACCTAGGGTTACGGCAGAATGAGAGGACTCGGAACCGGCCTCACAACCGTTATTTAAACATCCTTGGTTACACCGAAAAATCTGTAGTTCAGACGGTGTGCGGGAGCCCTTGACAAAATTTTTCGAAAGTGTCCGCATTTTTTTTGACACATCCTGTATGTTATACAGTCAACTCTCTCATTAGTGTACACCCCTTCATTAGTGACACTTAAGACCGACCACTTTGGTTTTTATTCATAGAAAACCCTTTGTAGCGTACGTTCCACTAACGTTCCTATTAGTGTACACTTCTCATTAGTGTACACCTGAGGCTGGTCCCTTGGGTGCACTGATGAGAGAGTTGATGGTATTGAGGTTTCCCGGTTTCCTTTCAAGAATGCATTTTATTTTGGTTGTTTTCGGACCAAGGGAGATTCTGTATTTTAGTTATTTAATGTTTTAATTAAATTGGGGAACAATTGAGGAAAAAAAATTTCGAAAAAAGGTTTCCACATTTTTGGAGTAAAAAAGCTGTTTTCCGCTTTTTCAAAATTCCGAATACATTGACAACAATGGCGAAAAAATCGAAAATTGAAACAAAACTTCGAAACAGGGCTGGGCACGGGCCGGCTTGGAAGCAGTACTTCTTCAATATCTAAAATTATTAGTTTTTGTCTCGTTGTTTTATGGACAAGGGAAATTCTGTATTTTAGCAATTTTTTATGTCTTATTTAAATTGGGGAACAGCCAGTTTTTTGACTCTTTCTTATTTATATTTTATTGCTTTTTTTAATATTTTTTTTATTTTACGAACCCATTACTTATAAAAATTCGCTTTGTTTGAAATCAAATATTCAGCATCGAAAAAAATAAATAAAAGTTGAATAAAAAACTTACTTTTTTCAAGTTTTCGGTATGATAAACTTTTTATTTTTGCAACGCTTAATATCTAATTGCCAGGGTAAAGAATTGTTATGAATGAGTTCGTAGAATATAATAAGCTGTAAACTTTCCTATAAAAAAGATGAGAAAAAAGTTGAAAAGTGAGCTGTGCTAGAATAATTTAAAATACAACAAAGAATGTTCAGGCTCTGCTGAAATAGCTCTTGATCTTGCCTATGCATTTATGCCTGAACAACAATGGAAACACCTGTTGTTAGAAACCATCAGCAAAGAAGTCGAACTAGCTGACAGCCTTTCTAACTTGATAACAAGTTTCATAACATCAACCGGCGTTTTTAGCGATATGCTGTCAGTACGCAGTAATGCTAATGAAGGGTTCCCCTTCGTCCTTGTCAACAGCACTCAAAAAATATTTAATGCCAGTAACACAAGATATTATAGCCAAGAGAAGATGAAAATGTGGTCATCATTTTGGAATTTGGCGAAAAAAGTGGCCAAGGTTACTTAAAATTCCATAATCAAGTTTTGACCACTTTTAATGAAAAATAATTTTTCATTAAAAAATATTTAGAGTACATTTTTTGATTATTTTTTACACAGTTATTGCTTTCAAAAATTTGAATCATTAGTTGGTCGAAAATCACGTTGCATGACAATGCCAGATAGGACAAGTTAGGCTACTTTAATTGCTCCGGAAGTGTTATTGAAATTTCTTCGTCAAAATTATATTTATATTGCGATAAACTTAAACTTTAAAAACATCTTAAAAGTTTTTGGGGTGGAAATATTTGGCGCTAGTATAGAATACCCCCCCCCCTAAAATCAGACCTTCTAAAAATGGTTGTAACTACCCTTTGGAACAACAAGTTTAGGCTTAGCCCTTAGTCTTAGGGGTAGGCCAGCGTATGGAAGTTGTGACTAATAAGTGTTTAACGCACTTTTTCTGGGGTCTGGAACATATATTTGGGTGCTCTTTACTTGGCTTAGGGGTAGGCCAGCGTATGGAAGTTGTGACTAATAAGTGTTTTACGCACTTTTTCTGGGGTCTGGAACATATATTTGGGTGCTCTTTACTTGGCTTAGGGGTAGGCCAGCGTATGGAAGTTGTGACTAATAAGTGTTTTACGCACTTTTTCTGGGGTCTGGAACATATATTTGGGTGCTCTTTACTTGGCTTAGGGGTAGGCCAGCGTATGGAAGTTGTGACTAATAAGTGTTTTACGCACTTTTTCTGGGGTCTGGAACATATATTTGGGTGCTCTTATTAAAAAAAGTTCATCAACAATAATTACAAACATAGATCATCCAAGGTTAAAAGAATTTGTGAAAGGGACAGATTTTTAACACTTGAGCATGCCGTTTTAATAGCTTTTGCATCTAATCTTGAAAAATAAGCTTATCTTCTCATGAGTAACTTTAACCAAATTTAGGAGCAAGAAGATTTCCCTTATGGAAGAGAATACGAAGAAGTCAAAAAATATCTTTCTCAAAATAAATTGTTCAACCCTGCTGAAAATGCTATAGAGGTAAGAATAAAACAAAAAATATCATAAATAAATAAAATTAAATTAAAGCGTTAAAATTGGCTTGATTACACAAATCCCCCCTTCACTTGAAATGGTCAAGTGAAGAATATACCGTATGGACCAAATTTTCTTCGCGCTTTATTTTGTTCATAACGTTTTAAATTTGCGGTGTTTTGAAACGATCCTTTTTTTGTTTGAAAGCTGAGATTCTAGGCAATCGAATGACACCTCGTTTGTATCGTTATTGCTGTTAACAGATGGAATTTTGTCAAGTTGAAAAATCGTAGGTCAGATTTTCATTGATGGCAACGTTACTGGTAAGGATCATTTTCGATGTTCGTTTTCCTGATTATTGCCTTACTGTCCATGTTTCAGGGGCCTCCTATCTTGCCCTGTTTCAAGAGGACTTCCTAGTGGTTCGAGACTGGCCAGAATTCGATCAACTCGTTTTTATGCAGGATGGTGCCCCACCGCATTGGAAACTTTCAGTACGCAACTGGCTCAATAACAATCTGCCTGGTCGTTGGATGTGGGCTACGTCAGGTCAGTCGTTTACGGCACTCAGCCAGCCAATTTGCAGGAGCTTCTTGAGAAAATTCAGCAGTGTTTTAACAACCTTCCTCAGGCGATGATCAATCGTTCCATTATGGCCTACCAGCGTCGTAAAAAAAAATATTTTCAAAGGTGCATCGAAGTGGAAGGAAGGAGTGTCGAGGAATCATATGAAAATGTGTGAATCTCAGTTGTTGTTATGTTTCTTGTTCGTTGTTACGCTAGGAATTGAATACAGAGTGTCATGTTCTGCTCGATCGTGTAGTCCATTTTGCCTCAAATTAGTTCAAAATTAAGACATTTTTCAACTTAAGAAATTTCCGTTCTGTCAACAGCAATAACGACACAAATGAGGTGTCATTCGATTGCCTAGAATCTCAGCTTTTAATCAAAAAAGATCGTTTTCCAAACACCGCAAATTTAAAAAGTTATGAACAAAATAAAATGTGACGATTTGGTCAATACGGTAATACGAATTTTTCGACCCTGATCTTATGAGAAAGCCGGCTGTTTTTTTTTTAATTTTTAGCAAAATTTTTATCAAATCATGAAGTTTTTTAGTCTAATAATAAAAGTTTGATTTGGCGCTTTTTTAAATTTTAAAGAAAATAAGGGCTACTAAGGAAAATTAAAAGTGGCCACTTTTTATAGACTTTCCACTAACAAGAAGATTTTGATCATAGTTTTGTTAAGGCCCCACTCAGA
Organism: Ditylenchus weischeri; assembly: GCA_029231635.1. Lineage (NCBI taxonomy): Eukaryota > Metazoa > Nematoda > Chromadorea > Rhabditida > Anguinidae > Ditylenchus > Ditylenchus weischeri. Next base: position 146,924 of record JAMRYI010000102.1, read on the forward strand.
CTTAGGCGAAACACGAGTGCCGAAACAATCGTAAATTATTTAAATTTTCAAAGTGTTTATTTTCTTTTCTTGAAATTTTTTGCTCAATATGACCGCCAGATTATAGCGGTCATTTTGGTACCAATAGTTCTACAGAAAGATTCAAAAAATTTGGTGATTAAATCAATTTAAATGGTGTTTAGGGTGTATGTTTCGGGGTATGGCGAAACACACACCCGAAACACCATTTAAATTGATTTAATCACCAAATTTTTTGAATCTTTTTGTAGAACTATTGGTACCAAAATGACCGCTATAATCTGGCGGTCATATTGAGCAAAAAATTTTAAGAAAAGAAAATAAACACTTTGAAAATTTAAATAATTTACGATTGTTTCGGCACTCGTGTTTCGCCCAAGTCTGAGTGGGGCCTTAACAAAACTATGATCAAAATCTTCTTGTTAGTGGAAAGTCTATAAAAACTGGCCACAGGGCCTAACCGGAGCATACCGCATATGGAATCTCTGGTATGCATACATTTTTCATGCATCCATAGTCCCTTTTCAGTGATTTGTATCTCAGGTATGTGTGTGTGCGCATCTCATTTTTAAGCCCTTGAACAGTTGGAGATGCGCGCACACAATTACTTTAGACATAACATCGAGCAAGACTCATGACCGTAATGGTAAGACAGCCAAATAATACAAACATTTATTTTTTTAACGTTTTATCAGAGAAGTGCCCCCTATAATCACTTTCCTCTTTCATACAGCCCTTATTTCGTTTAAGAATTGAAAATGGCACATTATACGTCATGAATTTTCTAAACCAAGATACCCTCTCACGGTTCAAAATTTTTTTGGTGAAAATTTGAAAAAAGTCGTATTTTTCATAAAATCGAAGTCAAGAAACCCAGCTATGAAGTTATTAAGGTGGGGAGATTCTACTCTGGGTGGGGAGATTCTATATACAAATTTAAAATCACCGTATTTCCTCTAATAGAGCCCCCGGGGGCTTTATTTTTTGGATGCCTGAAAATCGGAAAATTTGGAATTCGATCTCGAGATTTTTGGGTGCTCAACTAAAATCTGAAAAGTGCAATCGGTAGAGCTCGTGGAAGTTAAAAAACGAGTAAAAAAACTTTGCAAAAAATTGACTCTGGGCTGAGATATAGGTCCTCAAAGATAGGGGGGGCTCTATTAGAGGGGGGCTCTATAAGAGGAAATACGGTAAACTTACTTTTATAACTCCATAACGTCTTTTAAAATTTTCAAATCAATTTTGAAAAATTAAAAGCAAAATGAGGACTCTGGTTTGAGATAAAGACAATGTTCAGTAATGATAAAAGCCGGCAGCCGACAGAACGCAACGGCATATGCAAAATTTGAATTAGCGGGAGGATAGTTCTTTTTCGTCTCTTACTGTACTCTTTTCGGTCGTTCAAAATCACGACGAAAGACGAAAGAGAACTGAATTCGCTAATTCGAATTATGAACATGCCGCAAAAACCATTTTTTTAACACATTATTAAACAATGTTTATCTAAAAAATATCTTTAGAGAAAAATTGAAACAACAGGTAGATTCGATCCAGATCTATTTCAAGGAGACATTGTCTTAACTCTTGAGCAAGCTAAAATGCTCATGGCCTCGAGTGCAGTTTAATTTAATTATCATTGTATCACCCAGGAAATCTGCTAACCTCTTTATTCTGTCTTTGATATAACTTTACTGAAATAAAAAGTAATAACTTCTATCGATTCATTAAATTAAATTTACAAAATACCCTTTATAGTCAAGCATAATTTTTAAAGCACGAGAAAGGTCGAGGGTGATACCGGTTCATTTACTTTTTTGAAAACAAAAATTACCATGTGACCGAAAAGTTCCCGGACAAAGTTTAAAGCCAATTTTTTCAGTAAATAAGAACATAAATGCATTTTTTTGGTATCATCAGAAAGCCTTTGTTCTCCTCTCGCTTGTCGTTTCATGTCAATAAATTGCATGCTTTAGAATGTCCGATCTGAGAGCAGGCATTGTGCGACTTTGGGAAGAAGGGAAGAAGCAAAGTGAGATCGCTCGTGACATGAATGTTCCAGAGCAAACAGTTTCGGATGGAGTGGTTGCTGTAGCTGGTCGCCCACTTCTTGCTCTGTCTTCATTGCGGCCTGTTTCACGAAATCGCTTGATGGCATCCGAAACTGTTTGCTTTGGAACATTCATATCACGAGCCATCTCACTTGCTTCTTCCCTTCTTCCCAAAGTCGCACAATGCCTGCTCTCAGATCGGACATTCTAAAGCATGCAATTTATTGACATAAAACGACAAGCGATACACTATTCAAGAGAGGAGAACAAGGGCTTTCTGATGATACCAAAAAAATGCATTTATGTTTTTATTGGTTAGCAATTAGAGTTATAGGTGGATTGGCATTTGCTATCCGAGTGAAGGATCGCAAAAAGAAGACACTCCTACGTCTCATCCGCAAGCATATTTTACCGGGAACAACTATCATCAGCGATGAATGGACTGCCTATCGAAAGCTAGGTAAGAAATTAGGTCGATCTGTCGGATATAAGCATTGCACTATTTGCCATAAGCGCAGTTTTTCGCGGTAATTATATGCATATTTTGGCCCAGGAGATGTGATTTGTATATAAGTTTGTTTAGAACAGTCGTAGAAAATGGACTTCCAATAAATATTCATACGAACAAAGGGGGCTAATTTGTGAGGGGCTAATTTAAAAAACTTCAAAAAACAACAGGGGGGACCAAGGCAAAAAATGTTGCTCCCTAAAGTCTAATAGGGCCATTCTGCTATTCAAAGTTTTTATTATTTTTGCTGAAAAGCCTTTCAGGCTTTTGGATTTTATAGTCTGCTGCTCTGATCCAAACCCCTTAGCAATTTTTTCGCAATTTTAGGCTCAATGAAGATTATTGTTGTGCTAGCTCTGCTCTGTTGTTGTTATTTTGCTCAAGGCAGTCCAAATAAGGCTAAAAAAATCGAAATTGATACACTTGAAGAAAATAAAAAGCAAAAATGTTGCACTCCACCACCTGCCTGCATGGAAGAAATTGCCGAAAACAGCAAAAGTGTGAGTAAAAAGGTTGAAAACTGTTCTGGAGCTTCTTGCAAGATTGGAAGATTTGGAAGATTTCTGAGAGGTGCTGGTAAATGCGTGAAAAAAATTTGTTACAAGCCTCTGGGATGTTTTTTTAACAATATTGAAGAAAGAAATCAAATTCACGTCGAAACAATCAATAACTGCACTGATTGTGCTTCATGTTATGGTCATTGTTGTTGTTGTTTTGGGATTGGCCTTTGTACTGGGGCTGCTGCTTGGGTGGCTTGTACATCATTGGTAGCCTGTACTAGATGTGTTGATGTTGTCGTTGATGCAACCGTTGCTTGCATTGGTTGTTGTGTTGGAGGATGTCTGGAGTGCACTGGTGGATGTGTCGAAATGGTTTGTGAAGAGTGCGGCCGTGAAATTGTAAACTAACCTGGAAAACTTTGCATTTGTGTTTCAGTTGTTGTAAACAATATACTAAAAAGTTTTCAGTACAAGATTAATTTGCATCGACTAGTAGAAACTGTGTTGACCTAAATAAAAAATGCTACCTTTCAATTGAACATTTTATTGTGATGTTTTCTTGATTTCAAAAAAATATTATCCACACTAACAGTCTAGTCTCTCTATTTAACAAACACTCGATAAACATACAGTTCCTTTTTCTCATGTACAATAAATGTACAATTTAATGTACAGGGTGGGCCATCCTTAGCGCGGGTTTGTTTTGGCCCATAACTTTTCATTTGAAATATCCAATTTCCACCACCTTTTTTTTTAAAATGATCGCATGAAGATAGGCAACTTTTTGGTACCAAACTTTTTATCAACTTCATTTTGAGAGTGTTAGGAGCGGTTTTTTCGGGAGCCCAGTTCTTAAGTCAGTCCCTAAGTTCTTGGCGGATTTTCGAAGCCTTATCTTTTATAAATCTCGGAATCATATCTTTTTTCTCCTACAGTGCGTTTCATAACTTTACGACCACCCGCTTTTTGGCCAATATCTGCTGTTTCACCTGCATGTAAACAATTTCTTTTTTATGCTTGGATAGAAACGTGCAAAAAAATTGGTAGTCTCTTGAACAGAAAAATATTTTTGGCTATAAATGTGAAAATTGACCGTTTCATAACTTTACGACCATTTCGAATAATTGTTTATTTATAAGCAAAAACATAAAACAAATTCTAAACCAAAGTAACATTCAATATTTTGTGTAACCGCCAGAAACTTTTATTGTTTGAAAAAATCGGTTATCCGTGCTTCTGGCCAATTTGAACAACACTTGACGGCTAATTCTGTCCCACGCTGTCTGAATTCCAATTTTTAGCTCATCCACGCTGTTGTACTGTCGGCAATCTGCATAAACATCACGGACAAGTATTCCCCACAGATTTTCGATCGGATTTAGGCCATTCAAGAAGCGGAAAATTTTGTTGTGCTAGCCAATTCCTTGTACTACGACTTGCATGAATTGAGGCATTGTCTTGCTGGAAAGTGAATCGAACGGCTGCTAATTGACGAATAAACGGTAGCAGATGATCACTGAGAGTCCTCTGATAGTCTTGGCTGTTTGATTTCGGCTTCACGTAGGCGATAGAAGTTGATCCCTAAGAACTGATTCCTGCCCAAATCATCACGGAGCCACCACCAAAGTTACGCTTTGAGAAGTATCTTGGTTCTTTGTGAAGATCCCGCCAGTAATAGCTGTAGCCATCCGGACCGTCAAGATTAAACTTTTTCTCATCGCTGAAGACCACCTACAACCAAAAATAAACAATCTTAGCTGCATAAAAAGAACAAAAACATACATTCATCCATTCATCCTTCCAAGTCATATGATCCCTTGCAAACTGGAGCCTTGCTTCTTTGTGTTCTTTCTTCAGAGCTGGGACGGACATCATCTTAGAGTGCACGAGACTTGGATTCTTGTCAACAACACGGCAGACCGTCGTTTTGGATACGTTAAGCCCTAAGAATTTCTAGATGAAACGAAAAAATACAATGAATTAATCCTAAGTCAGTCTGAATCTTGTTGATGCTTGATGTAGAGTTAGACGCCTTCTTGATTATTTTTTGCTTTTCCTTTCGTGAAAGCTTCGAAGAACGACCGCCAGTGTTTTTCACACCATAATCCGCAGGATTTGCCACGAAACTTGCTACCACCTGATGAGATCGATTCAAACGCCTTCCGATTTTCCTGTTGCTGAAATTTGTCTGAGCATATGCTAGTATTTGACCTTTTTCCAAATCATTCAACTTTTCTTCAGCACCCATTTTATCTAAATTTGTAAAAAAATGAAACGTGGCCTCTACCAGACCTCTACCAGGGCATTTGCCCCTACATTATTTTTCTCACTATAAGGCCAAGTTTTGATGAACCCTTTTCTTTGTTATAACAAAGGTTACAAAATTATTTTGTTGACTCGGACACGGTCCATATGGTTTTGGTCAAAACAAATTACCCAATCACTAAACAACACAACAACAACACATCAAACAATCCAACAAACTACACATTTGAATGCAAAAAGTAAAATGGTCGTAAAGTTATAAAACGGTCAGTTGTCACATTTATAGCCAAAAATATTTTTCTGTTCAAGAGACTACCATTTTTTTGACAAATATTATTTTTTTGCACGTTTCTATCAAACCATAAAAAAGGAATTGTTTACATGCAGGTAAAACAGCAGATAATGGCCAAAAAGTGGGTGGTCGTAAAGTTATGAAACGCACTGTAATACCATTTTGTATCCCTTCATCTCCTCTTTCGCAGACAACCTTGTTATCGTAACTTTCTGGGAATTTAAAAAAAAAGGTAAGTTTTCAGTTGATTTTTAGTCTGAGGCCAGATTCGGGCTAATATATGTTATACATCCTCTTCCCAATAGTGGTCTGAATGTTGTTTGTTGCAGCTCGTACATAATTAAAACGTATTTTTAGTTGACGTTCGATACTTTCCAGCAAAATTAAAAAAAAAAATTTGTTTGACAGAAATTGACTTATTGCCTTGTCCCCGAGGTGAAATTTCTCTAAGTGAAATTTCTTGAGACCGTCTAAAATTTAGTCTAAATAGGGCATTTTTGACTGATTTTTCTATAGAGGCTCCCATGCAGCAGTTTTAGTACCATAAAGTTGCCTATCTTCATGCGATCATTTTAAAAAAAGGTGGTGGAAATTGGATATTTCAAATGAAAAGTTATGGGCCAAAACAAACCCGCGCTAAGGATGGCCCACCCTGTACAACAAAAAATCAAATTTGTCACAACCACAAATAATCAAGAATTATATCGCAATTTTGTCAGGTAATATTTAATTATAGTTATCTCAATTTCTGAAAAATGGCCGATAATTTAGAGAAAAAATGCCTCTTAATTTTTTAATTTTTAATTGTTATTTCAAATTTTCGTTATTTTTTGCAGTGATTTTCAGTATCGTACGGCCCAGGATCTCAGCTTTCCAACTTCATTCAGCTAAATGCTTAAGCAAAGAAAGAAAATAATCTCATGGTTATGTTGGCACTGAATGCGGCAATAGCTTATCATTAAATCACAAAAACCGTATTTCCCTCTAAAAGGCCCACCGGCGTGTTCATTTTTCAACTCTTCGAAAATCGGGAAAATTTTCGGTCGATCTCGAGATTTTCGAGTGAATACCGTATGTCCCAAATATTTCGGCGGATTTGAAATGGCTATAACTTTTTTTAAAAGCAAAATTTCGACATTCTGTTTTTCATAATTATTTTTTCTTAATGGGCATTTTTGTTTTCTCCATCTAACTGGAATTTTTTTTTGAAAAAATTTCACTTTTTTGCCTTGGTCCCCCCTGTGGTCGTAATTTTGGTTCATTGGACTAAGGCGCATGTATATTTTTTGCACAAAAACATGAATACAAAGTAAGGCAAAATGTAAGGCAACTTGGACCATAACATTTTATTGAACATAATCACTCCCAACAAAATTAACAACAATTTGAACGAGAAACAACAAAATCCTTCTTAAGCCTAAGCCTTAGTCCAATGAACCAAAATTACGACCACAGGGGGGACCAAGGCAAAAAAGTGAAATTTTTTCAAAAAAAAATTCCAGTTAGATGGAGAAAACAAAAATGCCCATTAAGAAAAAAATAATTATGAAAAACAGAATGTCGAAATTTTGCTTTTAAAAAAAGTTATAGCCATTTCAAATCCGCCGAAATATTTGGGACATACGGTATATAGGTATCCAAAGTAGAGGGGTTTATTTTCGCTCGCATCTGAGCTGAAGATGCGACAAGCTGCTTTTCGGATAATTTTGGTGAAAAAAAGCCTTTAACTTGCTCATTTAGGCCATCAAATTACTATTGGGTTGTCTCATAATTAATGAGACTTTTTCGATTTGTCGTGCATTTAACCAAAACACTTTATTTGTCAACAAACATTCAACAGTTATTCATCAGGCGGATATTCGCCGTCGTACTCGAAGCCTAATTCCCACTTTGCGGCCAAATGTCGATGCCTCGCTCATAAAATTCTAGTGTCTTTGATGCAATCCAAGCTTTCACGTCATCGGCAACTTCGAGCAACACGTGACGAATGTGCTCGTGATTGTCGGTGCGCGTCCTGAGATCTATCGAAACTTCAATCTATTAAAACAATGAAAAAGTCGAAGCTCCATATAAGGGATAAAAAAAGACATCTGGATTAGTATCAAAGAAAAAAGGCAAACGCGAAAAAGAATTACAAATTGAAAAGAAAAAAGTTGAGTGTATAATTTTAAAAAAGTCTCACTAATTGTGAGACAACCCAATAATTATCCGCCTTCAGATTTTATATTAACATTTTTTTTTCATATTTGCGTTGTAACTTTTAAAAGTTTGCACTAGCATGTAGACTATCTTGGCTTCTATAACTAGCTATTGAACTTTACTACGTGCTTAAAAAATGTGCAGACTTAGAGATATTTAAAAAGTAAATGAATATTTTAAAATCTTTAACTTGAATCGGTCAGAAAAGTTTGATAGCATATTAGAAAGCCAAGATCCAGGGCTATATGCATGTAAAATTTATTCGAAAATTACAACGTAAAATTTGAGAAAACTGTCAAAAAAAATAAAGTGATTTAAGGACATAAATGAATTTTAGCTCCAAAATACTTGATTTTTTAAATTTTCTTCCAGAATTTTTTTTGAAATGACTAGTAAAATCGAAATTCTTCCATTTTCGGACTAAATTGACAAATCTTTTTTGACAAAAGATGCCAAAAAGCTTGAGCAATTGACAAGGGGTTATAAAAAAATTTTTAAAAATCTCCCTGAGACAAAATTTATTCAAAAAGAAGATTTATTGGCGCTCTGTACTTCAATCGATACACCGAATTTTGATATTTAACGTTAAAATCTTTTTCGATGCATAAAGGGAGCTGCCAACTTGTGTGACTAGAAATTTCCTTTATGCATGGCGGAGTGGATGAGCGTTAGTGTTTTTTTTGGCCCAAATGTTGCGCAGGTTCGACCCCACTTAGTGACAATCCACTTTTTTAGGCTTGTATGACTAGTTTTATTAAGTAACCAAGGACAGCAGGCGCCTATCGGCGCCTATATCGTATTTTGAAATTCAGATATAAATCCACTTTTCACTTTCAAGGGGCAAAATCTCAATTTTTTTCACAGCAATCTTCAAATCTAATTGCGAAAGGTCCTTTGCCATTAGAAGAGCTTTCGAATGACCATAAACATGCAAATAAAAATATTAGACTAAAAAAAGTTTCTCCTTGTGACCAAACATGTACTCAAATTGGCGACAGACTTTCCCCGTTCCAAATACTATATAGAGATTCTATTTTTTGACGCCAGATTTAAAATCAGCGACCCAAATTACCCCTAGATACTGGTCAAACCAGTCAAAATAACTAGCGTGCCACCAAGTGGGGTCGAACCAGCGCACCATTTTGAGCCATCAAACACTAGCGCTTATCCACTGCGCCATGCATCAAAAAAAAGTTAGTGACACAAGTTGGGAACTTGTTTTAAAGCGCAAAAAGCACTGAATAAAGAGCTATTGTTTTCAAAAAATGACTAATAAGTCTAAATTATAATTTCTTTCTGAAAAAAAAACTATTTGAGATTTTTGTTTTCATTTTCATCCAAAAACATTTTCTTGACAAGCTAACCATCTAATTCAGGGTTAAAACGGAAAAATGGTCCAAAATTAGATGTTGCTAGAACAGGAAAATGTCAAAAATCTAATTTTGGATCAAAGGGGGGACCCTGGGGGAGGGATGGGAGGTGACCCTTTGGTCCAAAATTAGATGTTGCTAGAACAGGAAAATGTCAAAAATCTAATTTTGGATCAAAGGGGGGGGACCCTGGGGAAGGGATGGGAGGTGACCCTTTGGTCCAAAATTAGATTTTTGACATTTTCCTGTTTTAGGCAAAATCTAATTTTGGACCGAAGATGGGACCAAGGCAAAAAAGTCAAAAATTTGATTGCGAAAGGTCCTCCGCCATTAAAAGAGCTTTTAAATGAGCATAAACATGCAAATAAAAATATTACACTAAAAAAAGTTTTCCTTTGTGACCAAACATGTACTCAAATTGGTTATTTTCCTCAGTATTTAACCATTTATTTCAGCTCATTTTTCTCTTCAGGAACAGTGTCAGAAGATCGGACAGGAAGCGCGCAAGACCATCAACATGCTGGCTGGGATCAAGCAGAAGACAGATGAGCCTCCATCAAAAATCGCCAAGAGGACTGGGTCATCGAGTCCTCTTGTTCGGTGAAATCATTTTTTCCCTTGTCGAAAAAATTTTTTCTCCGGTTTTCATGCCAAGTGACAGCGACCGTAATTCTAAGATGTTCCGCGAAAATAGAATTTCGGAATTGCGTCAGCACAGAAAGTTATGACGGTTCGAAATCAGGCGAATTTTTTGCACCACTCTGTATAATGCTTTGAATTTATTCTTTCTGCACAATGCCAGAACATTCTACAACCCCATTTTATTTCATCTCTAGCATCTTTTATTTCCAAATATTGTGTGTGTGTGCCTCTTTCGAAATGGAATAATCGATAAAATTGTTTGCTCTATTCTCTCCACCCCTCTGTTCAGCTGTTATTATTGTTGTCGTGGTTGCCTTCTTCTTCTACTTGTCAACAAGCTGGCTTGGTGAGTGAACAAAACGAAGAAACAGATTCATTCGCCTTTTGCCACTGTAGATAACAAAAAGTTATTGGAACAGAGGCACCAGACAAGACTTTTTTTTCTTTTTTTATCGTTGCATTTAATTTTTCTGACTATTTTGTATTGGTAGGGGATTTTACGTGTGTAACTTAATTCAATTTTTTCTCATTAGTTATTATTTTTTTTGCGGTACAAATTGTGTTTCTTAAGAACTTAAGTTTGTTGCCGAGCGACCGATTAATTTGTGATTGTTACCTATATTAAAAGAAGTTGACTGTGAAAACAATCTGGTGTTCTTACTGCTTTTTTTTTGGAAATATATTAGCAGCACATATAAGTTTTGCACAAAATTTAGTTTTCTTTTTGAACGACTAAGGATTTGTAGTGTCGAACCTAAATTACTCGGCAACCTCTGTCACCAGCTGAGCGCTAAAGTTTTTACTTTAATTTTTAATACAGACCCAAAACTGGCCTTTTAATAATTATTACGATTATCTTATATAGTATTTGGCATGTGTGGGTGGTTGGGTGGTTAACGCTTTTTTACTTCGAAGGCCAGAACGGGTCGTAGATAGCGAAATCACTTTTGTCGCTAATACCATCGTGTTCCCCAGAATGTCAGCTTTTGTTTTAAAAAAAGAACAGGCGAAAAAAAAGAGTTCTAATAGGGGATATACCTATTTTATAAATGAAGTCATAGCCCCTCATTGAAATTTCGAAATACTATAGAGGCGCCGATAGGAGCCTGTAGTCCCATGTTATAATATATTATTATACGATTATTATAATTATAATTACAAATTATTTACATAGGCAAATTTTTATAGCCCTTTCTCCGTTAAAAAAACGCTTCGGTCGACACTCACTGTGAATGTCACTTAAAGAGGGGTACTTGAGAAAGTGGCTTATTGTGGCGCAGTGGACGTGCGTTTGCTTTTTATGACCCAAAATGGTGCGCATGTTCGATTCCACCTGGTAGCACCCTATTTATTTTTGCTTGTTGTCGGAGTGATTCGACTTTTTTTAGCAACTGATTTGGAATCAGCCATACTTGCACGTTTGGGAAAAACGGCGTCGGCGCCGGCGCCGCAAGCGTCGCCGGGCATTTTCAAATTTCGGCGCCGGTTTTGTAAATACACAAGGGCGCCGGCGCCGGGCTCTTAAAAAAATCGGCGCCGGCGGTGGCTCCGGCGCCCGTGCAAGTATGGAATCAGCAACCTAATTACCTTTAGACATGGGTCAAACAGCGCAAAATAAGTAGGGTGCTATCAGGTGGAATCGAAGCTTCGCACCTTTTTGGGCCATAAAACACAAACGCACATCCAATGCGCCATCGAAGCCAGTTTTTCAAACCTAAATGGATGAAACCCCGCTTTTTAAGACCAGTCTAGCTAGAACTAGTCTTTATTCCTACCAGCCCTGAGAAATTTTTGAACACTCGAATGTATTATAACTAAAAACCATGACAAGATGGTCATCTAAAAAATTTTAACTTGTGGGAGACTTTATTCATACTAGAAGTTTTCAGGCGGTCATCTTTCTTTATTTATTTATTTGCTATTTAACATAACCTAATACTAAATGGCCTATTTCAACAACCAACAGCCACCTCCAGCCAACCCAGGCTACAATGCCGGCTATCCTTCTCAAGGTGCTGCCGGGTATCAGCCTCAGTCGCAGAACCCAGGTTGGAATGTGCCCCCACAGGGTCCTTTTTTAAACTTTAATTTGTTGAAAAAAACTTTCTTTTTTTTTGCAGGAGTTGGAGCCATGCCTCACTACGCTGAAAGTGGCATTCCTAAGCATGAAATGGGATTTTCAGGTTAATTTAAAAACAATACAAATTTCTTGGTTTTGATCTTGGCTAAAGTATATTATAGCAAGTCCTCCCAAAAATGTGTTTTGACTGCTTTTTTGTGTGTTTTAGGGCTTGAAACGTGTGCAAAACACTTTTTAGGTGGGGGACGGCACTTTTTGGAAAATTTTTTTTTTGGCCAAATTTTGACTTTTTGCCTTGGGGGACCAAGGCAAATTTGACATGCTTGAATAGTTAATATGTTTTGTCTGCAGCTAGGGCTCTGCTCCGAATCAAGGTCCCCTCACCCGCGCCTTTTTTCATTCTGTTATGGGCACGGTAAAACTTATTATAAAGCAATAAATATTGAAAAGATAGAATTTGAACATAGTTTTGAATACTGGGACCTACCACATAAAGAAACTCTGGCTTGCATACTATTTTTATGCATCCAGAGTCACTTCCGAGTGATTTGTGTCTAAGGTATGGGTGTGTACGCATCTCAACTCCAAGCCCCCAAGCCCCCAAGCCCCCAAGCCCCCAAGCCCCCGGAGATGCGCACACTCACTTACTTTAGAAATGAATCCGAGAAGACTGTTGACAATAAATGCATAAAGAGACTCTTTTTGCCTAGTCTAGTGAGAAAACAAGGTAAAAATGAACAAAACCAGGTGTCCAGGTACAGTCAAACCTGGGTTATCCGACACCCCAGTTAACCGACACCCTCTTTTATCCGACACCATGAGCCCGATTTGGTTGGCCTGGTAAACCTACACCCCAGTCATCCGACACCTCGTTTAACCGACACCTCGTTTATCCGACACCATAAGGGCGGTCCCTTTGGGTGTCGGATAACCCAGGTTTGACTGTACCCTCTCCAGGTGTTTTACCTTGGTCCCCCAAGGCAAAAAGTCAAAATTTAGTCAAAAAATTTTTTTTTTCAAAAAGTGCCGTCCCCCACCTAAAAACATGTTTTGTACACGTTTCAAGCCCTAAAACACACAAAAAAGCAGTTAAAATCCCTTTTTGGGAGGACTTGCTATAATATACTCCGGCCTTGATCTTCGTGATGGGAAACTTTTCAGTGTACCTTTGTTTAATTCGCGGCCCCTTGTAAAAAAAAACATACGTGTTTGAGCCTATGCTAGCGTACTCTTCTGTGGCTAAGGATTCGCCTAAATTTCTTTTTAGTTTGGGCGTAGCTTTCAAATTTTTTGTATGCTGAAGCACTCTATTAGATAAGATGTCCTTAGGCTTAAATATTGGGGTATGTAAAAACTTTGGCCCTGATAGGCTCAAGGCCCACAATTTTTGGTTCTAGGTGGCTCACGTTCATTTAATGCTTTTGAAAAGGCCAGGGCTAAGTGGCCCTTAAAGTGGCCTCATTTACAACAGAGTGTTTCAAGAAATTCCTACACTTTTAAAATTCCGTGACTTTTTGTCGTGACAGGATTTCGAAATTCGGTCGACGCAGTTCGATTCAGTTTTTTATAACAATTTTTTGGTATATGTGAAAAACTATTTTCGCTTGGTCCCCCCTGTTGTTTGGGTCCTGGTCTGCGGATGCCTCTGTATGGGTAGGACCCAAACCAAGCAAAAATCTTGTTTTTCACAGTATATACTAAAAAAATTGTTAGATCAAACTGAGTCGAACGCATCGTTCACAAAAATTCGGATTCACGTCAGACCAAAAAGTTAGGGAGGTTTGAAATTGTGGCAATTTCTCGAAATACCCTGCACTAACATTTAAGGGCTAACTGGCCACATATGTCGGGTCAAAAACATGTGACCACGAATTTTTTAAAAAACAACAGGGGGACCAAGCAAAATAATCAAAAAAAACAGCAACAGGGGGGACCAAGGCAAAATTTGGAACAGATAGTGGGATAGAGCCGTCGGGCTATGTGGTCCTGGCCCCCGTTCATTTATTATCACTCAAAGTGTACTAGCGTCTTATAAAAAACCTATAAAAAATTTCAATACATTCTTCTGAATTTTCAAGCCCAAAATTATGCAATTTTAGACCAGACGATTCGAGCGGCATTTATCCGAAAAGTGTTCTTCATAGTATGCATCATGTTAGCGGTTGTGACAGTCATGTCTGCAATTCCATTTATACACACGCCGGTAACACCAATTTTATTTACTTAGCTGACCCTGGTAAAAAATTATACATTTTTTAATTTCAGACCAAACTATTTATCCAGCAAAACCATGGCATCTATCTGCTAGGATACTTCACCTTTTTGGTCGTCTACATTGCATTGATGTGTTGTGAGGGTGTTCGCAGAAGTTTTCCTTCCAACATCATTTGTACAGCTATATTGGTTGGTTATATAGTCATAAAGTTTGTGTAAATGTGTAATTTAGACGCTGTCGATCGGCTACATGACCATGGTCCTATGTTCAGTACATGAGGTTGGTAGATTTGTTAGTCATACAGTCAAACCTCGGTTATCCGGCACTCCAGTTATACGGCACCTCGTTTATACGGCACTTTAAATATACTTCATTTGGCTGAGATTGGCATAATCTCTGTCAACTGACACTCTAGTGTCACTTATCCGACACCTCGTTTATCCGGCACTTTAAATATACAGTCGACTCTCGTTATAACGACGCTCGATATAACGACGCTCGATATAACGACCCAATAAAACTCATTTGGTTGGTCCAAGTGTATTTTATAGCTCGATATAACGACTCTCGATGTAACGACTCTCGTTATAACGACCCATTTTTAGCCGGCCCCTTGTGGGTCGTTATAACGAGAGTCGACTGTACTTCATTTGGGTGAGATTGGCATAATCTCTGTCAACTGACACTCTAGTGTCACTTATCCGACACCTCGTTTATCCGGCACCCTGAAGCCGGTACCCAGGGGCGCCGGATAACCGACGTTTCGCTGTAACAATATTCTAGCCAAGTTTTTGATTTTCAGTCTAAACATGTAGAAAAAATAGAATAATTGGGTGAAAAAAATTACCTTATTTATTCTAATCGAAGCACCCCCTCCTAAATTCAGAAAATGGGTTAAAGGCATTGTGTTTTTTACCTACTTTTTGAAGCCTTCTCTTGTGCAAGTTATCCCTCATTTTGTAGCTCATTTCACTGGCAACAAAATGAGTGGTAATTTTTACAGTAGAAGGTTTAAAAAAGTAAGTCAAAAACGTAATGCCAAAAATAAGATTTTGAATCAGAGGTAGCCCTTCTATTACCAGGTGCGAGAGGGCGCTTTTTCGCAGCGCCGGCATCTGAAAAATTTCGCCGCCGGCGTTCTTAATCGGCTAAGTTTAAGATAGTTTTTAATTTCGGTAGAAACTTGCAAATCTTATATCAAAGTAAAATAATTTTCATATTATTCAAATGCAAATAATTTTTTCATCATAAGTCAAAAGAGTCTTGCTTTTTAAAATTTTTGAACCAGTAGGACTTTTTCGTCCAGCGGAAAGTGGACGATTGCCGTGAAGACCCACACTCTTTTTTAAAAAGAAGGCCACGAGCTTAAGAGGGTGTCATGAAAACGAGAGTAGACTGTACGCTCTTGCCTTCCTCAATTTCCATCGTTCTCCAGGCTAATATTTAATCTAAAAATAAAAAAATCACGAAATCTCGACAACACAAATACAAAAATGAAATGCCTAACACATACTCAAACTAATTTTTAGTTGACCCCTGTTCTGATGTGTTTGGCCATTACTTGTATATGTTGTGGGTCTATCATCATCTTTGCTAGTCAGACTAAATACGACTTGACCAGGTAACTAGTCAAAACTTTCGTTTAAAGCTCATAAATAGGGTTGGCGGGTAACCGACATTTTCGGTTTCGGTTAACTGAATCGGAACCCGAAAAACGGAAAATTTCCGGTTTTTCGGATAAAAAACCGAAAATTGAAAAATTTCCTTCAAAAAAAAAAGGAAACCGAAATTCCCAGTTTCGATTACCCGAACCGAAAACCGGAATTTTCGGGTAACCGACCCGAACCAATAATGGCTCTTTCACGGACTCTGACTTAGACTTAGACTTTGACTTAAACTTAGGGGTGTTCATGTAGCCAAAATAGTCAAAGTCTAAGTCAAAGGTGTTCACGGACTTTGACTTAGACTTTGACTTAGACTTAGACTTTGACTAAGAAATCAGTAGACATGACTTTCTTTTACTATACTCTGCTGTCCACAATACGTACATTTTTTTTATTAAATATCTCAGTACCCCGCAAGCGTAAGTCTAATGTTGAAGAGGCCATCCTGAATGCCCTTAATGCTGTCAATTCTTCTTTGGTGGTTGAGCTCTCACCCTTGGCCCAGTCTGTGGACAACATATACAAACGAATAGTTGCAATCGAAGATCCGAGAGCTCTTTAGAGCTAAGGTTACATTAATAAAATTAGTCAAAGTCTAAGTCAAAGTCTAAGTCTCAGTCCATGAACACCTTTGACTTTGACTTAGACTTTGACTTAAACTAAGGGGTGTTCATGTAGCCAAAATAGTCAAAGTCTAAGTCAAAGTCTAAGTCAGAGTCCGTGAAAAAGCCATAACCAAAAAACGGAAAATTTCCGGTTTTTCGGAAAAAAAACCGGAAACGGGTACCCGAACCGCCAACCCTACTCATAAGTGATTTAATTTAAACTGGATTCAGCATGATGGGTTTCATGTTCATAGCTTCCATGGTTTTGATGGTCTTTGGACTGGTGGCTGCTGTTTCAAGTAACTTTTTTATTGTGCGAAAAAGTCCTAAAATCAGTTTCAAAGCCCAAATTTACAGTGCTTGCCTTCCGCGTCCATTTCCTGTACACCATTTATGCTGGATTAGCTGCTTTACTTTTCATGGTCTACCTGGCTATTGACATTCAGGTGGATTCAAGTCCCGAATTCGCGATTTTTGAACGTTTGTTTAGATGCTGATGGGTGGCCGAAAATACGAAATATCGCCAGAGGACCACATTTTTGCAGCCATCCAAATCTTTTTGGATATTGTATACATTTTCTGGATGTTGTTGAGTTTGTTTGGAAGCAGCAAGTAAGGTTTTGTACTTGAAGTAGTTACAATTCATTAGATATATAAACCCTTTTGCCGGGCTAACACGTGTGCATGAACAAGGCGCTAATATTGTGTGAAAAGCTTTTTAACTGAAAGTAGTTTAGAATTATTTTTATCAGTTGAAAATGAAAAAATTACCCACAGATTTACAATTATTTTTTTTTAAAGTCGGCGCCAGCAGTGTTTTTGAAAATGACAGGGACACTGACACTGGCATTTTAAAAGTGACACTGACGTCAGCGGACAATTTAAACTGACACTGACAGTGACACTGACGTCAGCGGACAATTTAAACTGACACTGACAGTGACACTGACGTCAGCGGACAATTTAAACTGACACTGACAGTGACACTGACGTCAGCTGACAAACAGCAAAACTGGTTTTACTTCTTCTTGGTTAGCATTTTCCTAAACAATTTGGTTTTTGAAAGTTTTTTTATCAAAGTCACGTAGTTCGAATTTTTTTCTATTGCAATAAAGCTAAAAAATAAGAATGCTATAGTAAAAAGCGAAAAACCCATGAAATTATGCATAAAAATTAATAAATTTTATAAATTTGGAGGATAAAGCTGTCAAATTTAGATAAATAGGCTCTGAAAGTGACTACAAACAATTATTTTATATAAAGAATAGCAGCAAAAAATTACAAAAAAACTCTTTTTCTAGTAAGTTTGAGATAATTTCAAAACCAAAAGGGTTGAATTTAAAATCACAGCTGAAATCTAAAAACTCGTCATACATACCAGGGCTGCACCAGATATCCGGCACTTTTGACATCCGGTATTCGATATCCGAAAAAATGGCAAATTTTCGGATAATTTTTTTTTTAATTTTTCTTGAAAAAAATTTTTTTTTCAATTTTTTTAAAACTTTTTGAGAAATTATCCGGGGCTCTATATGTGTTGGGGATCCTCCCGAAAAAAACATGCCTTGGTCCCCCTGTTGATTTTTTTCGGAAAATTTCAAAATTTTTATATAATATATAAAATATATAATACAAGGGACAGCAGGGGCCTAGCAGACTATTTGAAAATTTTCATGAAAAATTGAAAAAATGAAAATAAAAAATTGAAAATGAAAATTCTGAAGCTGACTATTGAAAAATTGAAAATGAAAAGTAAAAAATTCCACTTTTCAAGCAAACTAAGCATTTTTCAATTTTTCATTTATCACTGAAAATTTTCATTTTGCGGATTGTATTTTTGGGGCCTTTCTTTCGTTTTTGATCTGTCTGACATTCATTGCTCCTATTTATACATTCATTTTCCATTTCATTTTTGCCATTCGTTTCACTTATACCTGTTAACTTAATCGGTTCATCGGAAACGCATACGGAATTCATTTGGATCTTGGAGAATCGGTCTTGCTCGAAACACCCTCGAACGAATAGAACCACCACTTTCTTCACCGGAATTTTCACTGCTGTTATCCTTTTCGCTTGTAGACATCGCCTAAAGTAGAGGAAAATAAAGCAATTTACCACTTTTTCTATCACAAAAACACAAAATCTGAGCCCAAAATCGTGTTCAGCGATAAAAATAGCCCTACAATTAAGCTATGTAAAGTTTTGAAAAATTGATGACGGGATGACCGGTCATCAATTTTTCATGAAAAATTGAAAAAATTTTCACTTTTCACTTTTCAATTTTTCGATTTTTCAAATATTAGTCTGCTTGAAAATTTTCATTTTTCATTTTCACTTTTCAAATAGTCTGCTAGGCCCCAGGCGCCTATATCGTACTTTGAAATTCAAATATAAATCCACTTTTCACTTTAAAAGGGCAAAATCTCAATTTTTTTCACAACAATCTTCAAATCTAATCGCGAAAGGTACTCCGCCATTAGAAGATTTTTCGAATGAGTATAAACATGCAAATAAAAATATTACACTAAAAAAAGTTTTTCCTTGTGACCAAACATGTACTCAAATTGGCGACAGACTATCCCCGTCGATTCTATTTTTTGACGCCAGATTTAAAATCAGCGACCCAAATTACCCCTAGATACTGGTCAAACCAGTCAAAATAACTAGCGTGCCACCAGGTGGGGTCGAACAAGCGCACCATTATGAGCCATCAAACACTAGCGCTTATCCACTGCGCCATGCATCAAAAAAATTTAGTCACACAAGTTGGGCTTTAAAGGGAGCTTCTTTTAAAGCGCAAAAAGCACTTTTAGAACAATATCAAAACTTTACACAAGCAAAAATTTTGAATTAAAAAATCCAGAAAATTAAAATAAAATTAAATTTTGGGGATTTTGGAAACTTTGACAGAAGTACACTATACCGCCTAACTCAAAAACGACAAAAATCACTTTTTTTTTAACGTTTTAGCTTCGAAGCGTGTAGAAATTTTCTGGCACATCTGAGCATTAAAAATTTTCATCATAAATTTCCAAAACTATAATACCCACCCTATGGTCCAAAAATCCATTTTTGCTGCCCAAGAAGATGGGATTTGAACATAGTTTTGTTAACTGGAGCCTACCGCATAAAGAAAGTCTGGTATGCATGCTTTTTTCATGCATCCAGAGTCACTTTCGAGTGATTTGTGTCTAAGGTATGTGGGTGTGCGCCCCCACACACCTTAGACATACCTTGGTTTCCTGAGACAAAAAGTCGATTTTTTGGTTGAAAATTTTTTTATTCATGATCATTCACACAAATGTATTCATGCTCTGCTAATCGATTCACATAAAATCCGTTCTTAATATTTTATCAAAATTTCATAGGCAAAGCGGTGATTCTGACACCGGATTCGTGCTCAGCATGGTCTATTTGCTTGTGAAACTATAAAAACATAAAAAGCTCGCCTTCAAGTTTCAAATTCTGCTCGAGACAAAAAAACATTTAAAAGAGTTATAAAAACCCAGTATAAGCAGGGTGGCCATATCATTTTTTGGAAAAGAGGGCATACGATCGCAAAAAGAGGGCATTTACAAGTAAAAATTTTGAAAAAAAGGGAATCATGAATATTTCTGCAACACTTAAGCTAGTTCACCATGCAAAAAATCGCACAAAAACTATACTTTCAGAATTTTTTTTATTTCTCTAGAGCAAAACAATCGGGATATATAACATCAAAACTAACTCATTCAAACCGTTCATATTTCTCGCTGGATTTTGCTTTTTTCAGAAGATCTTTCTTAGAGAGGAAGTAGTCGAAAACAGAAAGTAGTCGAAATCGCTCGTTTGGCCATGCTGAAAATATTCAATTATTGAAAGACTGGTTATCAAATCCATTCGCAAAACACAACAAGAAAAAAGAAAACAACAAAAAGTGGCAAACACAACAAGTAAAGCATTTCGTTCATGTAGAATTTTTACTCGATTTTGCAATTATCTGCCCTTTTTTTGTCAAATAAAAAAGGGCGAAAATTTCAAAAAGAAGGCATTTGCCCTTCAAAAAGGGCATTATGGCCATCCTGAGTATAAGCACGTTTGAATGTGTTTTGTCTCGAGCAGAATTTAAAATTTGAAAGCGACCTTTGGTGGGTTAGAGATGCGCACACTCATTTACCTTAGACTTGATTCCGAGCAATACTCTTAGTCATAAAATGCAGTCATAAATACAAATGCACAAGGGACCACAGGCGCCTATCGGCGCCTCTATAGTAAAGTACAGTACAGTTATTTGTATAGTACAGTTATTTCGAAATTTCGATGAGGGGCTATGACTTCATTCATAAAAATAGGTATATCCCCTATTAGAACTCAGTTTTTTCGCCTGTTCTTTTTTTAAAACGAAAGCTGACATTCTGGGGAACACGATGGTATTAGCGACAAAAGTGATTTCGCTATCTACGACCCGTTCTGGCCTTCGAAGTAAAAAAGCGTTACCCACCCACCCACACATGCCAAATACTATATAAGATATAGAAACTTTTCGCCAAGCTCAAGAAAACATAGAAGAATACCACTAAACCACTACTGTTTGATCACCTACGTTGCTTTCAAGTTTAACTTACCTTGGTGCCCCAAGGCAAAAAGCCAATTTTTTTTCCAAAATGGTCGGCCGGGTCCTAAAAACACGTTTTCTACAACGTTTTTGAAGCTAAAACGTTGAAAAAGTTGATTTTGGGCGTTTTTGAGCTGGGCGGTATAATGTACTCCTGCCAAAACTTTTTCTGCCTTTAAAAATGCTTACTGGCAAAACTGGGTGGAACACACATTTTGTTTTTATAACACTACTTTACTCTAATTTCTTACCCAGCAATTTTTGTATTTCAGAGACGACAATTAAATGGCAATAACACTGTCTTGTGTTCCAATAGCCATTGGAAAAATACGAAACTTTCTATTTTTATTGTAATATTACAAGTCAGCGATGCAACAAATCTAAATTTTAAACACTCGGACCAATTTTTTTGAAAATATCAGAAAATCGTAAAATCATGTCCTAAATACAATGCGAAGCTTGAAACCTCCGAAAACGCAAAAAAATCGAAATTTGAAAAATCGGTGCGATTTCCGAGCCTATAATCGGATTGCGAAAAAAAATCGGACCGATTTTTTTTCGCATTTCAGTACTAATTTTTTTAATTGCGTAAAAAATTAAAAATATTTTTTTATAAAACTAATAGATTTCGATCGAAAATTGTATGATTTTCGACAAAAATTTACGGGAACTTAAAGTCAAAAGTTTCCAAAATACCGTATTTTTTTATTATCGTAAATGCTCTAATTATACGGCATGGCGGATAATTAGAACCCTGCGATTTTTTCAAACTTCAAGTGGTTTGAAATTTCTGCTTTCATTTAGTGTTTGAGCTATGTAAAAAGTGCCTGTTAGATTTTCGAAACCCCTCACAGGCACTTTTCACAGGGCTCAAACAGCAAATGAAAACAGAAATTTCAGACCAACTGAAATTAGGATGGTGGATAATTACAGCATGGCGTATAATTAGAGCATTTACGGACCCTAGTATAGAATACCCCCTCCCAAAACATATGCCTTCATATATGTTCCAGACCCCAGGAAAAGTGTGTAAAACACTTATTAGTCACAACTTCCATACGCTGGCCTACCCCTAAGCCTAAGGGCTAAGCCTAAATTTGTTGTTCCAAAGGGTAGTTACAACGATTTTTAGGAGGTATAATTTTGGGGGTGTATTCTATACTAGCGCCGACTTTCGCTTTAAAAATTTATCTAAGCCTAAGCCAACTTCCATACGCTGGCCTACCCCTAAGCCTAGGGGCTAAGCCTAAACTTGTTGTTCCAAAGGGTAGTTTCAACGATTTTTAGGAGGTCTAATTTGGGGTATTCTATACTAGCGCCGACTTTTGCTTTAAAAATTTATCTAAGCCTAAGCCAACTTCCATACGCTGGCCTACCTCTAAGCCTAAGGACTAAGCCTAAACTTGTTGTTCCAAAGGGTAGTTACAACGATTTTTAGAAGGTCTGATTTATGGGGGTATTCTATACTAGCGCCCATTTACGGTACAAATGGTTTTCTTTTGTTTGAAATCGTGTTTGTTTAAAACATTGTGTTTTAGACTCATTTTTTCAAAGACTGTTCTCAGGCAAGTTACCACCAATTTTTTACTTATTACAATCTTTACAATTTGAGTAGTAACTCGCGTGAAAAAAAAATATAAAAATTTAGTCAAAAACACATTGTTAAAAACACGATATTCAAATTAAAGACAGACCTAAGCATAAGTCTTCAAAAATTTGTCAAACAAAAGGGGCAAAACTTCTTTTTCTGTACCCGATCGAAATCATGTTTTGAGTCGTTTTTCATGTGTTTTACGATGTGAAAATGTGTTTAAAAGCAAAAAAGTGGTTGGGAAGCACGTTTTTGCAACAACAAAAAAAATATTTTTGACCAAAATTTTGGGACATAGACGAAATGAAACGATCATCTTTTTTCAGATTTTTCGAATTTTTATGCACTTAGGCTTTAGGTTCAGGGTAGGCAAACGCATGTTCGGACGGACTCAAACGTGTGGTTTAAAAATATTTTTTGAACTTTCACAAAAAAAATTTTAAATATTGAATTAACTTTTTGATTGACTATCGAAATCAATGGCGCAGTGCGCAGAACAGATGAATTCATCGGTTCAGATGAATTTATCTATCAGATAAAATACCAATCGATTTTATCTGACAGATAAAATTTTATCTATCATCTTACCGATAAAATTTTATTGAAACCTACAGAAAACGTGTTTTTAGGTGGCGGAAAGGCATTTGCAGAAAAAATTTTTTTCTCGAACATATCGACTTTTTGACCAAAAAATCATTTTCTTTGTAAATGTTGTGGTGTGTGGTCGTATTTAATCTTGCTCTTGCATTTTGGAAAATAGTGCAGGCCTTTGATTTTTAGCATTTTTGTATTGAATTATGATGAAAAAAAATAAATGCCTGTACTGCTTTGTAAATCCTTCCCCAATCCGTTACAATGAGGATCAAGTTGGGTCTTTGGCCATGAAGCGGCCAAAGATAGAAAGCAGTACAGGCATTTGTTTTTTCATCATAATTCAATACAAAAATACTAAAAAATAAGAAATAGAGAAATGGAGTATTAGCGTGGTATTGTATTGGGTTGTAAAAAAAGGGAAAAAAATTTTTGCCTAAAAGTCTCATTTTCTTCGTTACGTTCAGATTTCTTCATTCATAACCCAACAATAACATATTGGGTTGTAACATAAGTCATGGCGGTTTTTAGTAATGAATTTTATTCGCTAATTATCACACACATTCGATATACTTTACATACCAATGGAAAGCTGATTCTTTGCTCTACAAGATCTTTGTTATTGTTTTTCTGCAATGATTGATTCTTGGTAATTTGTAGGCATAAACGATGGAGTGTCAAGTGGACAAGGATTTGCATTTTCGACATCACTTGCTTTTCGCTTTCAATCGTGATGCGAAGGCTACAGAAGCAGCTAGGGAAATTTGTGCGGTTTACGGAGAAGATGAACGGTATATATTGTTTTTATTCATTTGTTCCGCCAGCTCTCGAGTGGTTTGATAACCATCTTCCTTCAAAAGTGCGTTCAGGCGATCTTTGTCAAAGTCAGATGGTCGGCCAGAGCGATGCTCGTCATTAAGGTCGAAATTTCCGCTTTCGAACTTGAGAAACCAGTTTTGAGCCGTTCTTTCTGGCATAGCATCTTCTCCGTAAACCGCACAAATTTCCCTAGCTGCTTCTGTAGCCTTCGCACCACGACTGAAAGCGAAAAGCAAGTGATGTCGAAAATGCAAATCCTTGTCCACTTGACACTCCATCGTTTATGCCTACAAATTACCAAGAATTAATCATTCCAGAAAAACAACAACAAAGATCTTGTAGAGCAAAGAATGAGCTTTCCATTGGTATGTAAAGTATATCGCATGTGTGTGATAATTAGCAAATAAAATTCATTACTAAAAAACCGCCATGACTTATATTACAACCCAATATGTTATTGTTGGGTTACGAATAAAGAAATCTGAACGTAACGAAGAAAATGAGACTTTTAGGCAAAAATTTTTTTTCGGAAAATGTCTTTCCGCCACCTGAAAACCCATTTTTCACACGTTTCACAGCTGGAAACGTCTAAGAAAGCAGTCAAAACAGAATTTTGGGAGGTTACCGGACAACGAATACTTGCCCACTTTTTTTGCTTTTAAACACGTTTTCACGTGAAAACGATTTCGAGCGGATACATAAAAAGAAGTCCTGCCAACAGAAGGTGGCGCTACAGCGTTGTTTAAACGAGGAACGAGAAAACACTTCAATAGAGAAAATACAATACATACCGAATTTAAGTGGCTAAAAACTAGTATCAGTTGCATTGCTGACAGGAATAAATCCAACTTATAGCTGGAGCTTAAGCTAATTTACACCAGCAAGTATAACTACATAACCCTGCTTTAACTAAACAAAAACCTATTATTTGCTAGTCTATGTGCAATTTCTTAATTTAATTCAATTAATAATCCTATTTTACAACTTCAGTAACTGAGAAGAGCATTGCACTTGCCGGCTCCAGTAAAATCCATTTCCAACAAAGGGGCCTACAAATGCATGCTTTCAACGCTGGTTTAGCTTTTTTTGAATAAGAGATGAATTTTTGAGTTTTCTGTTAATCAACTTGGTATTGTTTTTTTCATTCATAACTTCAATAAAACTATAAAAAAGTAATATGACTATAAACTTTCTTTTTCAAAAATTATTATGATTTATTTGCTAGTTTAGTACAGTCAAACCTCGTTTATCCGGCACCCCCCAAAAGTTCGTTGCCGCCTTGGGTTCGACACTTTCTTTACCTCAATTTTCAAAGTCTTTTGCTAAATGTGATCCGCCAGTCTAGTCCGAAATATCGCAAGGATTCTGATTTTGCCGGTCGTTTTTCCAAAATTTTTAAATTTCGTCATAAAGACCCGCGAACCTCGGTTATCCGGCACCTGATTTTCAAAAGGTGTGCCGGATAACCGAGGTCCGCGGGTCTTTATGGCAAAATTTAAAAATTTTGAAAAAACGAATGGCAAAATCAGAATCCTTGCAATATTTCGGACTAGACTGGCGAATCACATTTAGCAAAAGACTTCGAAAATTGAGCTAAAGAAAGTGTCGGACCCAAGGCGGGAACGAACTTTTGGGGGTGCCGGATAAACGAGGTTTGACTGTATAGAGTTGGCGGGTAACGGACATTTTCGGTTTAAAGAACCGGAATCGAAAACCGAAATTTTCGGTTAACCGACCGAATTTCCGGTTTTTCGGATGAAAAAAACCAAAAATTGAAAAATTTCCTTCAACAAAAGCAAACGGAAATTTCCAGTCTCGGTTACCCGAACCGCCAACCCTAGTTTTGTATAATGCTGAAAATTGAATTTTTCGAGGAAAATTATTTATGTGAACAATTCCTGAGTTTTTGTATCAGTTTTCTATTTTTTCTGCTTTTTGATACAGAATGCTAAATTGTTACTATTTGTGGAAATAGTCTGTCATACATATATTTTATTTATTTGATCAGAATAAAGTGTTTCTTCTTCAATTGTGAAGCGTGTTTGGCATAAAGAGAAAAATTTTACACAATATACATCATTTTACACAATATTAGGATAAATTATATTTGAAAAGTTACTCACGGCTTTTCAAAACGCTTAAAAATGTTTCTTCGAGCCTTTTAGACGTGTTTGCATGGCGCGAATTTTTTTCCTGGCTGTTGTTCATTGTTAAATTTATTCAGCCGGCTGAGTTTGAGCTCAGCCGGCTGAGGAATTTTCCCAACTCAGCCGGCTGAGATTAACTCAGCCATCAGCCGGCTGAGACATTTTCGCAACTCAGCCGGCTGAAGAAAAGTCGACAAAATGCGACTACAAATTTTTAGAATACCCCCAAAACTTATGCCTTCTAAAACTTAAGTAAAGAGCACCCAAATATATGTTGCAGACCCGAGAAAAAGTGCGTAAAACACTTATTAGTCACAACTTCCATACGCTGGCCTACCCTTAAGCCTAAGGGCTAAGCCTAAACTTGTTGTTCCAAAGGGTAGTTACAACGATTCTTAGGAGGTCTGATTTTTTTTTTGGGGGGGGAGGTGTATTCTATACTAGCGCCGACTTTTGCTTTAAAAAATTTATCTAAGCCTAAGCCAACTTCCATACGCTGGCCTACCCCTAAGCCTGAAGGCTAAGCCTAAACTTGTTGTTCCAAAGGTAGTTACAACGATTTTTAGGAGGTCTGATTTGTTTTGTTTTGGGGAGGGGGAGGTTATTCTATACTAGCGCCAAAATTTCGATTATCAAGTCGACCGCTCGACTCGATAATTTTGAGCGCTCCACAACCCTAGAAAAATATATACTTTGCGGTCAAAAAAAGTGTCAGACCACGAGGTGGTTACCAACTTAAGCAAAACCATTTTCAGTGTTCTTAAAATATGCAAGCTACAAATATTCTTCTTTTTTAAATAAAAGAACGCTGGTCAGCCTATATGTCTACCTCCTCACCAAGTAAAATGACCTTCACATACCACCACCATCAACATGTCTTGCCCACAACAATTGCTACTTTCTATGCGTCATTTACAAGCAGGCAACTAGGTAGGCATGCAAATCCTTGTAGGTAGCAAGTTGTTAAAAAGAAAAGATGTCCAGTGTCCACTTGCCCCTGAAGTTTACAGCTGCCAAGGTAAAGGTGCGCGCAGCCCTGGTCTTTTTCTTTCCTCTCACTTACTGGCTGGCTCAGTGTTGACTGAGCTGTGGCTCGCAGTTTCCCACTGCCTCTTGCCTGCTTTCGAAATGGTGATCTAACGGAAGTTTGATCCCTTTTCGCTGTTTCTATGTCTGTCACCTGCTTGCTCACTTAGTTATTATTACTGGTATTGCTGCTGCTGCTGGTAGTACTACTACTATTGTTGATGATAGTGTGCGAGAAGAAAAGTTAGGTAAAAGGTTGACGGTGGTATTAGTAGTCTAGTTCCTCTCGTAATCATCAATAATTTTTATAATTTCTTTCCCTTTTGTTTTTGTGATACTTGGTTTTGGTTTGAATATGTTTTTGTTTTGTGATTTTTTCGGATGTAAGATAACGGGTGACAAATAAGTTCCCGCACACTTTACAAACTCTTTTTTGTTATCTTTTTTAAATCAATTTTGTAACGCATAATATACCATTTTGTTGCCCTGAATATCCTCTACAAAATAAGCTATCATACTCTATTAAAAAAAATTGTTTGTCAGAAAGCCTCATAAAGATTTTATGTACCTGAGAGATTTCGCAGGGCAATTCAAAAAATGTGTGGTCTGCTCTGGGCCATAGCCGATTGTTATCTTAAAGCGTTTTGATAACTTAACTCTTGTGGTAGTTATCTTATGATATGGTAGTCCTAAGCCTCCTCTCTAGTTTGACATATCATTCGTCTATAAACCCCTATCAAACATGTCTGAATTACGCGCAAAGCGGCCCAGAGCAGACCACACATTTTTTGAATTGCCCTGCGAAATCTCTCAGGTACATAAAATCTTTATGATGCTTTCTGACAAACAATTTTTTTTATAGAGTGGAGTATGATAGCTCATTTTGTAGAGGATATTCAGGGCAACAAAATGGTATATTATGCGTTAGAAAATTGATTTAAAAAAGATAACAAAAAAGAGTTTGTAAAGTGTGCGGGAACTTATTTGTCACCCGTTATAACTGGTGGAAGAAAAGTCCTTGGCGGGTTTTGAGGCTAACTATTTTTAATGAAAATTTTATCTAAAAATTATCCAAATATATAGGGTTTTAGCGCGAACGCTCCTCTTTCAAATGACATATAACTTTATAAATCTATTCCACAAAATGACCACCATTAGCAGCAATACATTCACGCAACCGTTTAGGGAAACTATCAATCGCATTTTGGATATAACTCTGGGGAATTGCATTCCATTCTCTGACCAATGATGCTTTCAAGTTTGCGATTGAGAAGTGTGGAGCAGTGCAAGCTTTTGACTGGAGGTAGGGCCAAGCAAAGTAGTCCATGACATTCCAATCAGGGGAATTGGGTGCCCATTCACCAGTTGGGTTCCTCCAATGTGGGTCCACTTTGATGAAGTCTTTTTTGCCCTTTATTTCTTTGTCCCATTCTACCAATATAATGTTACTGCATATGAATAATGTTATATACAATCTGAAAGGGGAGCGTTCGCGCTACAACCCTATATATTTGGATAGTTTTTTAGATAAAATTTTCATTAAAAATAGTTAGCCTCAAAACCCGCCAAGGACTTTTCTACCACCAGCTACTTGAAAATAAGAGTTATTGACCCTACCGGAGTATACCCCCCCCCAAATGAAATTTTTTTAAAGTGTTTCCAAACACCCTATATCAATTTAAAATCACCTCAGAAGTTCAAAAAAGACATTATTTTTGTGTTCTGGTCAATAAAAAATTAAGTTTTGGGCATTTTGAAATTTCGACCATTTGGCTGTTTTACCATGTTTTGGTCACTGGAGCTGGGCAAAAAGAGCCTCTAAATGCATTTTTGATCAAGAGTCTTGCTCGGAATTATGTCTAAGGTATGTGAGTGTGCGCATCTCTAACCAACCAAGCCCCCTGCGCCCACGAAGGGGTTTTGATCAAGAGTCTTGCTCGGAATTATGTCTAAGCGCCCCAAGCAACTCCTTCGGGGGCGCAGGGGGCTTGGTTGCTTGGGGTTGAGATGCGCACACCCACATTCCTTAGACACAAATCACTCGAGAGTGACTCTGGATGCATAAAAAATATATGCATACCAGAGTTTATTTATGCGGTAGGCCCCAGTTAACAAAACTATGTTCAAATTTCATCTTTTTGGGGTCAAAGTACCCTCAACATCTGATTTGCTAAGTTATAATAAACAGAAATTAACTAAAAATACCAAAATTCAAGATTTTAAAAAAATCGACTTTTTATAGAAAAAAGTAGGTGAAAACACCTTTTTATCGTGTTCAGCGTGTACGAAATGCTTAAAAATGGTTAAAATGGTGTTTTGAAAAAGTTCAAAAAAATTTCATTTGGGGGGGGGGTGTGTGTACTCCGGTAGCGCCGAGTTATTCAATTTAGATTTTAAAGTAAGGTGTTGCAGGCACATTTTATCCGAATGTAAGACCACGTGACTTCTATTGATTAAGTGTTCTCAAAAGTGTTAAATATGAGTAAAATTACTACTTTCAGTGGGTTGGCTTCCCACTTTTTAAATAACGTTATTACAATTGGCGCAGTCGGCATCCAAAGTCACACCACACACCTGGCTTCTCACTTACCTAACCAACCTTGTTCTCTTTGTACCGTTTTGTAGCTGAGATTTTTCTCTATCGATTTGATGGTCAAACACCCGAGTTATGATTTTTTTTAAACAAAATCACGCCGAGTGTGACTTTAAAGTCACACCTTTTCATAAAAAGTATGACTTTAAGGTCACACATTTTGTCAAAAATTATTTTTACTTGGATGTTTGACCACCCAGACGATAGAAAAAAATCTCAGCTACAAAATTGATACAAAAACATCGGAAAAACGACAACAAAATTTCAGAGAAAAAGGTTGGTTACCGTATATTGTCTATTAGAAGCCACTCTCTCATACACGCCCACCCCTACTTATTAGCCGATTATCAGATTTTTGCTTTATTATGAAGTGAATTCCCTGAAATTGATCAACAAACAAAAAATGATCATCTTCAGTGAAATTTTCAATAACTTCTATTGCTTGCGATTCTGGATCTTCGGGCAGTGCTCCTTCTCTTCCAAATCGTTTCTGCCATCCGCCGAGTCTGGAATTCCTGATATTTGCTCAGTCCTTTCGTGCTAATTGATCCTTTTGACTTGAAGCACGTATCTTGTCGTCTCCAGAGTCATCAGATGGTGACTGAAAAAAAAAATTAAGATTACTACGAAATTCGTAGCACGAATACAGTCAAATATGAACCTTTAAGGGACTTTGCAGTAATCTCGTTGGTTAATTGCTGCCAAGCTCGATGAACCCATTCCAAGACTGCTTTCATAACAGGCGATAGACGAAATGATGACGAAACAAGGAATAGCTGAGCCAACCAACGGATATCTAAAATTAAAGTGATGAACAAGTGATAAATTGAAATTACGAGCTCACTTTTTCGTCAGTTCCACAAAAAATTGTCTCGCTTCGTGGGCTGTAAAATATGATAATAGAAATTTCACCGGCTTTTTAGCGTGTCCTACGCGCATTTCAGCAGTGCTGCCCCAAGCTCAGTCTAATCGCTAAGCGTGTTTTTTTAGTGGGTCAAAAAATTTACCGGGTCGCCACACACTACACGGAATCTGTTCTCAGGGGCTTCTAGACGGTGTACTTTACACATATTTTAAAAAACATAGGGCTAAAATATTGGGACATCCTGTAGACAGTGAAAAAAAAATCCGAAAAAATATTTCGAGCTATTTTTTAAATTTTGTAAAAGCATGATTTCCGGCTGGGCTAAAGTTTGTTATACCGCCCCCTCGCAAAAGTGCTTTTTGACCACTTTCTTGAACTTATCAGGTTGTAATTAGTACGAGAAACATGTTTTAGGGCGCGGACGATTATTTGAGAAAAAATATTTTTTTTCACAAAAAATATTTTTTAACACAAAAAATGTTTTTATAAATGACCACTGTTCGGGGCGGGTGAGCATCCAATTCTCATGGCCGGCCTACCACATGCAAAAGCAGGGCTATGCAAGTGTTTGTTGTACACTTAGATAGCCCATTTTTTGAGATGTATGGTCTCTAAGGTGCTTGGGGGTGCGCATCTCAAATCCAAGCCCCCCGGGGCTTGAGACTTAGAGATGCGCGCCCCCAATCACCTTAGAGACTATTCCGAGCAATATGCTAAAGTATAACACACTCATTCCCTCTTTTTACATACAGCAGCCATGTGAATTGGTGGATGTGTAACTATATTAATGAACATTAGTGACCATTTTAGTCAAAAAATATTTTTTCTCAAATAATCATCCGCACCCTAAAAACATGTTTTTCGTATTAATTACGACCTGATAAGTTCAAAAAAAGTGGTCAAAAAGCACTTTCGCGAGGGGGCGGTATAACGAACTCCGGCCTCCAGCTGAAAGTCACGCATTATTCTTTCTTAACCTCTAAAATTTACTAAAATTAGTTCTAATAGATTTATATTTCAATATCTGATTCAGGAAGAATTCTCAAAAAATTTTAGCATGCTCTTCTTCCTTCTACTGAAATTGTGAGTCATGCAGAGTAATGCGACTATTACCTATGCAATCACGTTTGCTTGCGGAGGATAAATAAAATATTGGAATTTTTTTACTTGTATTATTTGGGAAATGTCTGTAGGACAGACTATGTTCACACATTCTTGCAATGCTAACATCATTAGAGTATTATTCTTTTCGATATTTAAAGTTTTGATTGACTACTCAGAAAGTGCCACTGTATTTTCAAGTTCTCTGCAGTCTTGTCAGGTAGGCTATGCTTAATTGTTCGAATTTGCGAAATTCACATTGTCATCAACAAGTACAGGGTGTCCCACCAATTTTTAGGATTTTACCATGTGACCGAAAAGTTCCCGGACAAAGTTTAAAGCCAATTTTTTCAGTAAAATAAGAACATAAATGCATTTTTGGTATCATCAGAGAGCCCTTGTTCTCCTCTCTTGAATAGTGTATCGCTTGTCGTTTTATGTCAATCAATTCCATGCTTTAGATTGTCCGATCTGAGAGCAGGCATTGTGCGACTTTGGGAAGAAGGGAAGAAGCAAAGTGAGATCGCTCGTGATATGAATGTTCCAAAGCAAACAGTTTCGGATGCCATCAAGCGATTTCGTGAAACAAGCCGCAATGAAGACAGAGCAGGAAGTGGGCGACCAGCTACAGCAACCACTCCATCCGAAACTGTTTGCTTTGGAACATTCATATCACGAGCGATCTCACTTTGCTTCTTCCCTTCTTCCCAAAGTCGCACAATGCCTGCTCTCAGATCGGACATTCTAAAGCATGGAATTTATTGACATGAAACGACAAGCGATACACTATTCAAGAGAGGAGAACAAGGGCTTTCTGATGATACCAAAAAATGCATTTATGTTCTTATTTTACTGAAAAAATTGGCTTTGAATTTTGTCCGGGAACTTTTCGGTCACATGGTAAAACAGACACTTAGATTACTAAATTTTGAAATATTCCGGTGTTCTTTTGCTTGTTCGATAGCTCGAGCTCGGAAAAATTTTTGGTCCTTACAAAAGTCCGATAACGTTAAAGGTTGATTTTCGGGAAAATGGGCAGTTTAGGGGGATACATTCATCACTATAACTATAGTTCAATTCAGGATTCAGCGCTCCAACAATATTTTGATGCTACAGTCAACCCTCGATTTAACGGCCCCCCTTGGGACCGGCCTTAGGGGGCCGTTAAATCGAGGGGTCGTTAAATCGAGTTTCTTGAACAAAAAGTGTCCAAAGGGGCCGTTAAATCGAGGGTTCATTGCAAACAGGTCAAAATTAAGCAAGAAGTGTCTTTATTTCAAACAACAATAGCAATTTAACTTAGTTAACAATGTATCAATGGTTAGACGAGAAAAAATTGGTGATTTCTGTCTGTTTTTGCTTCTTTTTTCTCTCCACGTAAAAGTAGTCGTCAAGTGTCAAGGGCCGTTAAATCGCGGGTTGACTGTATCTTGTAGCGCACTTCAAGAGCTACAAATTGCGTTTTACAGAATTGTTTTTTGAAAATCTGAGTGCTGATATATGGCTATTTGAAAAAAATCCATTTCTAAAAAAAATGACTAAAATCCGAAAAAAATTGGAAAAACATGGATTTTGTTCACTTCTTTTCAAATAGCCATATCTTAGCAGTCAGATTTCAAGAAATAATTCTGTAAAATGCATTTTGTAGCTCTTGAAGTGCACTATAAGACAGCACTGGAATCTTACTGGAGCGCTGGATTCTAAATTGAACTTTTGACCAGAGTTAGTTATGAATGTAACCCCCCAAACTGCCCATTTTCGCAACTGATTTTTGTTAAACATTTATACTTTTTTCAATCGTCGATGAATGAACAAATAACAGCTTGTTGCAAAGGCCGAGAAGAGAGCTATCAAATGGTGTATGACGTATCGAAAAATAATTCAAACATGTTTATAAAAAAACCATTTAAAAAAAGGCTGGATAATTATCTGGCAACCAATATTTCGCAAAAATCGACCTCCAACTTTAAAGACCATTTTGCCCTACTTATTTTTGAGTTATCAGGCTTCTGTAAAGACTAAAAATTTTCTCGGAGCTCGAGCTATCGAACAAGCAAAATAAACAAAATATGTCGAAAATTTGTAATCTAAGTGTCTTTTTTAAAATCTTAAAAATTGGTGGGACACCCTGTATAGTCCTTTAAGCCTGCTTTTCTTGCTTTCCAGTCCTTGTCGACTTCAAATGATTAAAATTTTATCGTGCCAAGTAGGGTAGGATTCGGTCGGTTAACCGAACTGGTCGGTCAACTGAAAACCGAGTTTTTTGGCAAATAAACCGAAACCGAAAACCGGTTTCAAAAAAACCGGGAAAACCGAAAACCGGTTTCAAAAAAACCGGGAAAACCGAAAACCGGTTTTTTTCAAACCGACCGGTCCTAAAAAAACGACCGAACCCTACCCTAGTGCCAAGTACTAAAAACTTTCGAGTATCGAGTCGAGTACTGTAAAAATTCGAGTTTCAAATTCGTTTCGAGCCGAGCACTCGAAAATTTTGAGCACTGGCCAACCCGAAATTTAACCTCATTCACAATAATAATTTCAGGACCAATGCATTGACAGAAACATTGTAGGTGTTTTGTGTACAGGGTTATTCAAGAAATTCTAACATTTTTAAAGATTCAGAACTTTTCTTATAGGCCGTTTTTCGAAATTCTGTTTTCACAGTTATACTCAGTTTTTGACGTCAATTGTTTAATTATAAATTCAAAATCACGATTTTTGCTTAGTCCCCCCTGTTGTTTGGGTCCTGTTCCGTAGATGGCTTATGTATGGGTAGGACCCAGACCAAGCAAAAATCTTGTTTTTTACAGTATACAGTCGACTCTCGATAAAGTGCCACCCCTGGGGACCAGCCCAAGGGTGGCACTTTATCGAGAGTGGCACTTTATCGAGGTGGCACTTTATCGAGGGCTCTTAAACCATTTCAACCCACAGGTGGCACTTTAGCAAGAGTTTCCTTTAGAAAGCTGATTGAATAAAATTTTATTCTTGCATCAACTAAGGTGCCTCACTAGACGTCTTTTTTTGGAGATGCTGTGTAATTCGTAGAAATGTGGCTTTGATGCGTCAAAATGTATAACCTTTCCACTATTGTAGAGCTCCATCACTTTTGTACAGGCCAATGGTGCGAGAATTTCATCTTTTTTGTTCAAAATAGCACGAATTGTAGAAGGAGGAAGCTTGAAACGCCGAGCTAGTTCGCTTTTGTTGTCGTTCTTTCCAAATGCATCAATCACATCTTTCTTGGTTTCCAACGATATTTTGCGATGCTTGACAGGTGTAGACATACCAGTAACTAAAAATAACGGAATAAAATCAACTGGAAAATACTGAATCATGAAAAATGATAAGCTACGCAACAGTGAACAACAACAAATGTGTTTTAGACAGAAAATCTTTTACAAAAAAGACAAAATGGCACTTTATCGAGAGTTAATTTATTTATAGGGACGGACCCAAGGGTGGCACTTTATCGAGAGTCGACTGTATACTAAAAAAGGAAGTTACTTTTTTTGCTCGTTAATTACTCTTCTTCGCCTACAATTTTTTTTTCATTTTGTTAATTTATTCATGTTTTTATCTAAAAATAGAAATTTCGTTAAAGCCGTTCTTCGCAAAATTAAAAAGTAGGTAAAGGTCATCTATATCCGAATTTTGACTTTTGGTGAAAAATTTTGAGTTATAGACTTCAAAACATAAAATAGTCTGTAACTCAAAATTTTTCGCCTAAAGTCAAAATTCTGATATACAGGTTGTCCCAAGAATTTCCCCCACTTTTGAAGGACCATAACTTTTTGTGGAGATCGTATTGTGCAATTCTGTTTTCGCCATTCGTCTTAGAATTTCGTAACAATTTTTTTGGCATATCAGGTGAAAAAATTCAAAAATTTTCATTTTTGCCTTGGTCCCTCCTGTTGTCCGAAAATTACCCATATTCAAAAATTCCATTTGTTGGATAGTCTGATTTTTTAGTTTTGTCAATGTTATGTTATTACGGTTCAATAAAATGTTGTTACAACACTGAAAAAAAACAACAACGAATACAGAAAAACATGCAAAATGGAATTTTTGAATATGGGTAATTTTCGGACAACAGGGGGGACCAAGGCAAAAATGAAAAATTTTGACTTTTTTCATCTGATACAGTCGAGTCCCGCTAACCCGGCACCCCAATAACCCGGCACTTTTTAAAAATTTGGTTGGCTGGCAAAGAAAATCAACAAAGTTTACCCCCAATAACCCGGCACCCCAATAACCCGGCACCCCAATAACCCGGCACCCCAATAACCCGGCACCCCAATAACCCGGCACCCCAATAACCCGGCACCCCAATAACCCGGCACCCTAAGACTGGTCCCGTCCAATAAAAATTACCCCCAATAAACCGGCATCTATCATAGTTTACAACATTTTTCAATTTGCGTCAATTTTTCTGTATGCGGTAGGCCCCAGTATTCAAAACTATGCTCAACATCTTCTTGTTAGTGTGACCTTTTCCATTAGTGGCCCTTTTTTTTCCCGTCCCCTCCCTATACAACCCTTTACCCCTCTTAAAATAGTTGAATAAAGGGTGATTATATAGAGGGTCGATTAAGGCCCGATAAAATAATACCACCGCTAACCCGGCACCCCCGCTAACCCGGCACTTTTTGCCGGTCCCAGTGGTGCCGGGTTAGCGGGACTCGACTGTATGCCAAAAAAAATTGTTACGAAATTCTAAGACGAATGGCGAAAACAGAATTGCACAATACGATCTCCACAAAAAGTTGTGGTCCTTCAAAAGTGGGGGAAATTCTTGGGACACCCTGTAGATGACCTTTACCTACTTTTTAATTTTGCAAAGAACGGCTTTAACGAAATTTCTTTTTTTAAATAAAAACATGAATAAATTAACAAAATGAAAAAAAATTGTGGGCAAAAAAGAGTAATTAACGAGCAAAAAAAAAGTAACTTCCCTAAAAAATTGTAACTTCCCTAAAAAAAATACCTTGTATAGCTGCAGAAAATTTTTGTTCAACTTAAAAAAAAACAAAATTTTGTCATTTCCAGGCATTTCCCCTGCCTAAAGGCAATTTGTCCTGGAATATATTTGCATCAGACTGTGATTTCAACTGCCACATTGAATCTGTAAGCAATTTTTTAAATTAAATATTTGATCAGTTAATGCAAGTGTTTTAGTGCCGAGCGGGTTGCCAAGACCTAGATTCTCCTGTGAATTCCACTTGTGAAACTAGATGTGGGTCAGTCAAAAGTCAGGAGAGTTGTCAGCAGGGTTGTAGAGCTGTCTCCGACATATTTTTGCATCAAATACAAGGTAGATTCGGAGAGTACTTGTAGAACAATTTTTGCTTGGTCTCTACCATACTTGCACGGGTGCCAGGGCGGAGCCGGCGCCGATTTTTTACAACCCCGCCGCCGGCGCCCTTTAGATTTCGAAGGTCGGCACCGGCCTCATCATATTTTTTTTACAACCCCGCCGCCGGCGCCCTTTGATTTCGGGTCGGCACCGGCCTCATCATAATTTTTACAACCCCGCCGCCGGCGCCCTTTGGATTTCGAAGGTCGGCACCGGCCTCATCATAATTTTTTTACAACCCCGGCGCCGGCGCCCTTTGGATTTCGAAGGTCGGCACCGGCCTCATCATAATTTTTTTACAACCCCGGCGCCGGCGCCCTTTGGATTTCGAAGGTCGGCACCGGCCTCATCATAATTTTTTTACAACCCCGGCGCCGGCGCCCTTTGGATTTCGAAGGTCGGCACCGGCCTCATCATAATTTTTGTACAAGAGCTGTTTTTTTTTCAAATATTTCAAAAAAATTTTTGAAAATTTTCTTAATTTTCTTTTTAACTGGTGCGTGAAAAGTTCCCGGACAAACTTTGAGATCATTTTTAATTAGAAAATTTATTTCACAAAATTATGTTTAACCACTCATTTTGTTGCTCTACTCTTTCTGTTCTTTATTGCATATTAACTTTCTTTTTCATTTGATAAAATGGCCACCACTGGCCTGGATACATTTCTTCAGTCGTTTCGGGAAATCGTCAATGGCAGACTGGATCATTTCCTGTGACACTGCGTCCCATTCTCTGACCAGTGATGCCTTCAGAGCTCGGATCGAGCTGTGCGGAGTGGAGCAGGCCTTGGACTCGAGGTACGGCCGAGCAAAATAGTTCATCACATTCAAATCTGGAGAATTAGGGGGCCAGTGGCCAGTCGGAAAAGCATAAAACTTGAAAACTCACCGGTCATTTTGGGAGTTACGATATAGAACCACTTTTCATCCGTGAAAAGGACTGAAGAAATGTATCCAGGCCAGTGGCGGCCATTTTATCGAATGAAAGAGAAAGTTAATATGCCATTAAGAAGAGGAAAAGTAGAGCAACAAAATGAGTGGTTGAACATAATTTTGTGAAATAAATTTTCGACCCTACCGAGTATAACCACCCATCCCCCCAAATGAAATTTTTTTAAAAGTGTTTCCAAACACCCTATATCAACCTAAAATCACCTCAGAAGCTCAAAAAAGACATTATTTTTGTGTTTTGGTCAATAAAAAATTGAGTTTTGGGCATTTTGAAATTTCGACCATTTGGCTGTTTTACCATGTTTTGGTCACTGGAGCTGGGCAAAAAGAGCCTCTAAATGCATTTTTGATCCAGAGTCTTGCTCGGAATCATGTCTAAGGTAAGTGAGTGCGCGCATCTCTAACCAACCAAGCCCCCTGCGCCCCCTTCTGGGGGCGCAGGGGGCTTGGTTGCTTGGGGTTGAGGTGCGGGGTATACTCCGGTAGCGCCAAATTTTCTAATTAAAAAATGATCTCAAATCTTTGTATGGGAACTTTTTACGCACCAGTTAGTTACCGTATTTCCTCTAACAGATCTACATGTGGAGTTATTTTTCAATCTTGCTCTAGGGTGTAGAGTTCTTAGAGCATGTGGAGTTAATGGAGAATCTAGGCTTATACTTCAATTCTTCGACGCCGAAGGCGCTGAGAATTTTTTTTACATAAATATTTTTTTTTGTGAAATCTTATAGCAATATATTGTGTAGCCCTAAATGGTTAGGTTCGCACTAATTTTTTTTATATACTTAAATTCAAAATGCGGGATTCATTACAGAAGGTAACATAACATGCTGGATTTACGACCAAACAAAAGATGCTGAATTTACAATCAAAAAGCTTGAAACTGAGAGTTAGGTGCATTCAGTTCATCGTTCCAATCAACTTTCAGAGATTCGTCGAAGTGAAGTGATTCATCGCTCAAATAACCATTTTCATTACCCTGATCTGCGTCGATTTTTTCGGTATCATTTCTCGCTTGTCGAACTGCAGCTCGCGCATTCATAAGATCATAGAATCCATTCGAAATAGCCCCGTGTTCCTTAAAGCAATGAACTTTATTGTCAAAAAAGCTGCCTTTTTCAGCAAAAAATTAAAATACAATCCTTGAAACGATTTTTCAATAGCTTCGAGAGTAAAAATTTCCTATGCATCCACTATCCACTGCAAATAGACATCTATAGCAGGCGCTTTCCGATTCCCACTAAACTAAAGCAGGAAATTAATGCTTACTTTAGTTTGGTGGGTTTATTTGGTGCAACTGTTTTTCTTTTTTTTACCACCCAAGGACACTGCTACGATCAACTCCAAACCTCTTGCTGGCGGCGTTGCTTGAAAAGTTCTTTGTATGCTTGATAACCATCATCTTGAACTCCGTTGTATAGGATTTGAGTTTCCGTAGCGTTTCACTTCATCCTGATCACTTTCAGTGTCGCTTCCATAGTTAGCAATAAGATCCATAACGATCAATAAGTAAAATAAGCAATAACAGCAGGATTTTATTTAATAGCAAACTACTGAATACATCGACTAGCCGACACATAAAAAACATATTCGCGGCAAGACAAATTCAAAATTTTGAAAGCACTGGACAAAATGACCT
The DNA here is from genome assembly GCA_029231635.1 of Ditylenchus weischeri. Classification (NCBI taxonomy): domain Eukaryota; kingdom Metazoa; phylum Nematoda; class Chromadorea; order Rhabditida; family Anguinidae; genus Ditylenchus; species Ditylenchus weischeri. Next base: position 186,602 of record JAMRYI010000102.1, read on the forward strand.
TATGGGTATGGAGTTATTAGAGCATGTGGAGTTATATTTCAATGTCCCTCTAGCATGTGGATCTATTAGAGCATGTGGAGCTAATAGGGCATATGGAGCTATTAGAAAAAATACGGTAAGTAATATTGAGATAAAAATAATACATATTTTATTATAAAACGTCAATGTATTCACAAAATTACAGGCGCTGAAGCCCGGCTCCGAAATTTTGAAAAGCCTGGCGCCGGCGCTGGCGCCCTATTTCCCGAAACATGCAAGTATGGTTCCTACTTTGGTTTAGGTTCTTGTCTAGCTAAATATTTTCACATGGTTCTGGGTCAAATCATAGGCGGGCCAGGCAAAAATCATATCTTTGATAAAACATACTAAAAAGAGAAGTCGTATGCAAAAAATTATTTTTCCAATTTTCGCTCCATTTCAAAATCAAACATTGATTCCTTTTTTTGTAGATTTGCTTTTGAACCAGGTTTGTGCAGAAGTTACTCTGGATGTGACCCAGGGTGTTAGGCTCAACTGGTCTTTCGACGCTACCTATGCTTCTACTCTCCAAGAAATATCTTCGGCCAACCTTAAGTGGTTTGCCCAGAGCAGAATAGGAGTGGACACGGCCAGGCATGGTTGGAAATGGACTCCACTAGATCCTAAGGTAGAAGAAGAAGAATTTTTTTATATTGAACCGAAAACATTTAGGCCTTCAAAGAGGGTGGTCTAGAGTCAGTAGTATTAGTGCCTTTTGAAGATTGTTCTGAAATACAAGTTAGTTTTTTTAAAACATTCCAAAAATAAACTCAAAAAAAAATTAAAAAAACTCTTTCAACCCAAGTTTTTAGGTCCGTCTAGTAGCCATTTGGCGAGAGACAGTAGTAGTCTCACGAACATTTTCTCAAATTCTTTTATTTCCTGCTTCTACCTCAGCCAGCTCTCACCTTCTGCACAATTACAAAGTCAGGGAATTGGCTGGAGCCCAGCTACAGACCTCTTCCAACAGCTATGTGCTTTGCTGGCAAAGCGACCACTTCCGAGAAGTCCACACTGCCATCAAATTTCGAGTGCGTCTGCTGCATTCCGGCCCTGAAGAAGGCGATCATTCTACCATTTCAACATACTACACCACCGCTTCCTGCCATTTATTCCGCAACTTGCCTCAAGAGAATTGCTGCAGTGTGGGCATAGCTGCTGTATTGAGTGAAGGCGGAGATTCTCCAGCTCATGCAGCTACTACTTCTGGTTCAGCAGTGGCAGAGGAGTCTGCGGTGAGCTCCACCACTCAAGTTGCTATAGCAATAGATGAGAAAATTGGAGAAGAATTGATGTTGAATATATCGCTGAAACCAATTAGAGGTAGCTATTTTTTCTAAAAACTTACCTTAAACTTACCTTAAAACTCCTCTAATAAGAGCCCATGGGCGATTATTTTTCAAACCCCCAGAATCTGAGAAATTTGGGGTCGATCTCAAGACTTTTGCGTGAAATTTAAAAATGTAAGGCTATCCAGAACCTTTGGGGCCCCACTCGCCAGAACCAAAGAGGTCCCACTCGCCAGAACCAAAGAGGTCCCACTCGCCAGAACCAAAGGGGTCCCACTCGCCAGAACCAAAGGGGTCCCACTCGGCAGAACCAGGGGGGTCCCTGCTATCTTTTGCCATTGTTTTTTTAAATTGTTTTCATTCTCAATTTCCGCGTTGTTTCTTATGCGAAAAATATCCTCATTTTCAATTTTGATTTTCAATTACCCCTCATTTTCAATTACCCCTTGTTCTGGCGAGTGGGACCCCCTGGTTCTGCCGAGTGGGACCCCTTTGTTTCTGGCGAGTGGGACCCCTTTGGTTCTGGCGAGTGGGACCCCTTTGGTTCTGGCGAGTGGGACCCCTTTGGTTCTGGCGAGTGGGACCCCTTTGGTTCTGGCGAGTGGGACCCCTTGGTTCTGGCGAGTGGGACCCCTTTGGTTCTGGCGAGTGGGACCCCTTTGGTTCTGGCGAGTGGGACCCCTTTGGTTCTGGCGAGTGGGACCCTTTGGTTCTGGCGAGTGGGACCCCTTTGGTTCTGCGAGTGGGACCCCTTTGGTTCTGGCGAGTGGGACCCCAAAGGTTCTGTTGCTCCAAATGTAAAAAGTGGAATTGGTAAAACTCGTTGAACTTAAGAAAATGCATTAAACAGCTTTGCAAAATATTCTCTCTGGGCTGAGATATAGGTGTTCAAAGTTGGGGGTGGGCGCTGAATATTGAATTTGAGAATTGAGATAACACTTTTTGGACCATAAACTTTTTAAATTTTACTATAAATATGGCAACAGCATGTTAAGACGTGAAATTGGGTAATTTTTTTGGAAAATTTGATGAAAATGAGGTTGAAATCAGCCAATTTTTACGAGTAGTTAAAAGAAGAGTTAAAAAAAGGTTCTGACGGATATTTTTGTTTGGTACATAATGTCAAAAATACGATTTTCGCTTAGTCCCCCTGTGATTTGAGTCCTAGTCTGTGGACGGCCTCTGGATGGGCAAGACCCAAACCACAGGAGGGACCAAACAAAAATCGTGTTTTTGACATTATGTACCAAACAAAAATTCCCGTCAAGAAAAAACGATTGACGTTTAAGGAAATTCAAAATTCGATGAAGAAAAAAAGTTATAGGCATTTCAAACCCTGCAGATTTCTTGAATCACCCTGTTCTAACACCATATTTCTAACACCATATTTATCTTTAGCATGGTCAATTTGACCATTTTAAACCCACTTTTTGAATTCGCGACTCTGTGTGAATTTTAAATGCAAAAATTTTAAATTTTTAATTTTAAGTTCAAACGTTTTTTTGTATCGAGAGGAATTGTAAATTTGACAGTGACTTTCTGATTCAAAGAGCAGTTTTCTAAGAAAATCGACTATGCTGAACACGAATCCAGTTTCAAAATTTTCAAGTCAGAATATTTTTTAAACTCATCTTTCTATCACTCAAAAAAGTGGCTGATTTCAACTTCATTTTTGATCAAATTATTCCAAATTTTTTTTACAAAACCGATGGACATTCGATTCTATGCTAAAATCAGCAATTATTACGCTCGACAATTTAACTATAAAATATATTCTAATTTTCAGATGCTTCCGTGGACGACGTCATATTTCTTCTATTCACTAACGGTACCGCCATTCTTCACATTAACAATATCAACGACTACGTGCTGTCTACCGAACCAAGCGTCATTCCATTCGCTCAGCTAGCTGACGGTAAAATCATCACAGGTACCTGTTTTTATCAACAAAACTAGTGTAAAGTTTTGAATCTTAACCAACTCAAATTTCAGCTCTTGCCTCGATCTCTCAAAAAGACTTGCTGGTTGGTCTGTCAGATGGGTCTGTGCACACTTTGGACATCTCTTCACACACTATGCATCATGAAAATAGCGATGGTAATACCACGAAGCCGGATGCTCTACCTACCGAAAAAATTAAGGAAGCAGATGGCGTCGCGATTGTTCAACTTGTTGGTAGGCATTTTTTTTGAAAAATTATATTTGGAATATATTTTTTTTTGAAAAATTATATTTGGAAGGTGTCACTAAAAAGCTATTTTAGTGGACCATATGCAAGGCAAAATCTATGTTGTTCGCGAGAAAAACGCTTTGATTCGATGTCCTACTTTGAGAAGCTGTGAGAATGCCACATCTCTGATGACTTCCAACTCGTTGAGCTTTATCCAGTCAATTGCTGTGGACACTAATAACGGGTTGGTTTAAAATTTTAAGGTTGGGTGAAGGGGTGTGAATTTTTAGTAAGTAAACGCTCTATTAATGTCACCCTCAGAAATGGACTTAAAAGTGAAGTTAAACCGAAGATTGACTGTATTTTAAAAAACTTAGTTTTGGAAACAATTCTTAACCACCGCCCTAATTTTTTTTTAAATGGTGCTGCTATTTCTGGTTCAGGAACCATTAGAACCGCGTTTTTGTATCATTTTTGTATAAAAGCTGTATCTTGAAAAACGATTAGGAGGCATTTAGGCCTACTGCATTTCCCGGTTCCAAAAATATGCTTAGTCCATAGTGACTGTCTCCGGCCCCGGCCCGTCCTCCGTCCCGGCCAAAGTGGGCTGTATTTCACTAGACGGATCACGGTTGGTTAACAGGTAGGACGGCCGGCCGAACAAATTTCAAAAATTTGGTCACTATGGATTTGTCTATATTTTTTGATTTTTGATCAAATTAATTTTTTTATATTCAATATCAGTATTCTTAATTTTTAGTTTTCTCTACTACATCACCAACACTGGCGACACATTCTCCACTCCCCTCTTTCCCGTCGATTCACCCCCCTTATACACACTCTCTATCACTCGAAGACTAGCAGAAATCCCTCCAGTTGCCTCCATAGAAGTAGATTCAGTTGAACAGAAGCTGGTGTGTGTTTTGCGCAACGGATCACTGTTCAGTCGGGACCTGGTCAATGATGTGGTACTAGATGAACGGGTCAATTTCAATGGCAGCGACACCTACAAAGCAGTTATCCGCTCGCAGTACCACAACAACCGGTTATTCTGGATCAGCAAGAGCTGCGGAGACTCCAACCCCTGGGCTAGTTGCTTGTTTGCTGAGGAAAGAAACTCAGACACCCAAACCATCCATTTAAATCCGTGGGTTATGATTTTTTTTAAATTTTATATGGTTTTAATTTTTCTAGGTATTTGTACGCGGGACCTGTGCACGAGTTTGTAATTATGAAAAACTTCCAACCCCCAGCCTTTATAGCAGCACCTTCCAAAATAGGTTTAATCATGGACGATTCAACAGGCAGGTTGAACTGGAAACCGCCGATGTCTTTTCCCTTTCAGGGTAGGTTTGGAAAAAAAATTCAAATTATTTTTTATAGATCGAAAATTCTGGTTGTTTAGCCCATTTTTGCCAAAATCAATTTTCTGTCGACAATTAAAATTTCAAAAAAAAGTAAATCAAAAAATTTTGATTTGCAAAAATTTGGATTTTTTGATACCGCAAAGGTCTCTATTGAATAATCCCGGATGCCAAAAAGACAATAGAAGAAACTGACTGTGGACTATAGAAACATCAAGAAGATGTAAGAGCAGCAACGTGCAGGGCAGGATCACACTATATCGCCTAGCTCAAAATCGCCATAAATCATGTTTTTCATCGTTTTAGCAGCTAAAACACGCTTAAAACATGTCTTTTAGGTGGCGATCAACCCTTTCCATCAAAAAAAATTGTTGACCAAAATTTGACTTTTCGCCCTGGTCCCCCAAGGCAATCCACCAGAAAAGGGTACGTGGATGACCAGAAAGTGGTTGGTCTTAATGTATTCTACCCCGTTTTGGTCACTGGAGCTGTGCAAAAAGAGTCTCTATACACATTTTTGATCAAGAGTCTTGCTCGGAATCATGGGAGGAGCGTGTAACCCGAAGGGTGCGCAGGGGCCTTGGAGTTGAGATGCACATACCCACATACCTTAGACACAAATCACTCGAAAGTGACTCTGGATACATAAAAATGTATGCATACCATAGTTTCTTTATGCGGTAGGCCCCACTTGACAAAACTATGTTCAAATTTCATTTTTTGGGCATTTTAGGGTATCTACGTACCCCTTTCTGGTGGATTGCTTTGGGGGACCAAGGCAAAAAGTCAAATTTTGGTCAAAAAAATTTTTTGATGGAAAGTGTCGACCTAAAAGCCACCTAAAACATGCTAAAACAATGAAAAAACATGATTTATGGCAATTTTGAGATAGGCGGTATATTGTAATTTAGCCACGTGCAAAGTCCGGCAAAACTAGGGTTGTAAAATAGAAAGTTTTCCGGAAAACTTTCCAGACAGAAAAAACTTGGAAAGTTTTCCAATTAAATGGAAAGAAATAAAAACAGGAGTACAGAAACTCCCTGTTGGCCGAGCCCATGTTACACCTCTTTTTTATGCGTTTTCACTAGCGTTAGGAGACGGTAAGTTACCATGGTTAATTACCGATAACTTACCACAGCCTGTATAACTCACTGAAATTCGGTAAGTTAAAAACAGTTGACTGCACAGTTAACTGCACAGTTAACTGCACAGTTAACTGCACAGTTAACTGCACAGTTAACTGCACAGTTAACTGCACAGTTAACTGCACAGTTAACTGCACAGTTAACTGCACAGTTAACTGCACAGTTAACTATATACTACCACCTGTCAATCCCTTGTCATTTCTGTCCGATTTGCCACCGCAACAACAAAGGAAATAAAAGAATTTGATGTATTTATGGCTAACTTTAATTGAATTGTTATGTTTTTGCTTGAATAAAGGTACTAGATGGATTGCGCATTTTTATCCATTTTTGTCCAAATTTGTCCATTTCTGTCCGGAAAACTTTCCGATTCTTTTCTGTCCGGACAATTTCACAACCCTAGGCTGAAAGCTATTTTGTTCACACACAAATACGCAGTCAGCCTAGCGGCAAAAAATATTAAATGTTGGATGATAGAAAATTGAAAAAAAAAAGATTTTTAGGTACATTTTATCATTTTCGGCCAGAGAAATATATTTACGGCAACTTTTTCAAAAAAAAATTATATCCCTGCTTATAAACCTCGATAATTCTCTATTTTAGCTAGTGGATCTTCCTGGAGAGCTTTGTCCTACGAGTATAACTTCAGCTTCAGCCCGTCCTCCGAAGACCCTAGTATAACACCAGTCACCTCTAATCCAGAGCTCTCTTCATCCAGCAGCACAGTATCTACCCCACCCTTATTGACAACCATAACCACCATTGCTCTAGGCTCAGCCAATGTAACGTCCAATGTGACTGACGTCCTGCTACCTCTGTTACCCAACACTACTGGTGTGTACACAGCCAACGTGAGGGTGTGCTCCTGGAAGATATGCTCCATTCCTGCTAAAGTCAGCAACAAAGCACTGAGATCTGAGAGATTCATGAAAACAATCGCTTTTTACACCAAACAGGCAAATATCCATGCGCCAGAAGAATCAACTGGGCTGGCCACTGCGATTGCAAGCAGATATAATGTGCTCGATGCTGTCGGCAGGGAGATTCAAAATGAGAGATTGTCTAGTTGTGAGTATTTTTGGTAGGAGTACACTATTTGGGGTATCTCAAAAGTACGATTTTTAAGGGAAAGTATGTCTCAGGCCCTAAAAACGATGGAAAAGGCGAAAAAAAAGTGTGGGAAGGACGTTTTTCGAAAAAAAAAATTTTCTCGATTGCCTTGGTCCCCCCTGTGATTTTTGGTCATTTTTCGTGCGGTATTTTATTCCGTTTTGGCAACTGGAGCTGTGCAAAAAGAGACTCTATATGCATTTTATGATCAAGAGTACTTCTCGGAATTATGTCTAAGGTAAGTTAGTGCGCGCATCTCTAACCCATCAAGTCCGGCTTGGGGGCTTGGAGTTGAGATGCGCACACCCACATACCTTAGACACAAATCACTCGAAAGTGACTCTGAATGCATGAAAAAGCATGCATACCAGAGTTTATTTATGCGGTAGGCTCCAGTCAACAAAACTATGTTCAAATCTCATCTTTCTGGGTTCTAATAATAAAAGAGCCAACCTGTCTCCTATGCCTACTACATGTTTATTAGTGAATAGAAATCAAATTTTCAACATAAACAACAGGGGGGTTTTTATGACGGCTAAAGTACACTATTTGGGGTAGCCCAAAAGTGCGTTTTTTTGTACCAAGGCGAAAATTTGGTTTCATGTTGTCACAGGAACATGGAAACGCTAAGAAAATAGACCGTTGCTATCTGATTCCAGCAAAAACTACGCCTTTTGAATCTGAATCAGTTATGAAGGCTTCGACTGTGTCGTGGAGTTCCAGCTTGGGGAATAGTGGCCCTGGTGGTGGCTTTTTTTGCTGGAGTTGGGTAACACTCTGTTTTTAGAGCACAGTAGGTGGCTGGTGGTGTGGTTGGATCTGGTTAGAGGGTCACTCCCTAGTCAATTCCCGAGGCATCTGAAAAGCAGTGTAGCTCCAGGCCTTCTAGTCTATTTCGAACGCTCAGCACCCGTCTTGGGAAGATTAGCGGTGGTTGTTCCTTCCAGGTTTCAACCAGTTCGGCCCAGGTCTTTGCTTGAGATTCGACCAGTTAGTCAACCAACCCGTTTCCTTCGGTCCATAGTGTCTGAAAGAAGAGCTTCAGGGGAAAGATCCCTGGGCCGACTAGGCATAGTGGGTTGAATAGGCTGGCTATGGTGAATAACACGCTGTTTTTGCTGTTGTAGCTGCCTTCACTGGGGTCAGGCACTGCGATTTGAATCCGGTCCGTTAGGTTGAAGCCGCCTTGCTTGAAGGTGCTCTTGGTGCTTTAAGGAGCTTTTTTACAAAAACAGATCTGATGAAAGAATAAGTATATCTGATGCAAGAAAAAAATTTGCAATAAAAAAATACCCCAACTGCACAACCCCCCAAGTGCACCCCCTTGGAAAATGCGAAAAGTGGTATTTTTTCAGACGTTTTATGTAGCAAGCAAAAGCTAAGAGTCTCGACTTTCACAAAAATTAGATAAATTTTTCAAAAGTTACAACTTCGTGAACTAGAAACCATTTCAAGTCAAGAACTCGTATTTCTAGCCAAATTTGGAGAGTTTTTTAATTTTCCGTAAAATTTTTGAAAAGTCACCCACTGTTGCTGTTTTCAAAAATTAAGGTCAAGGTGAAATTTGACTTTATAAAGTCAAGGTCGTTTTTCTCGATTTTTTGTAAGGAAAACGGGTCTGAATTTTTTTCACTTATACCCTAAAGTCAAGATTTTGTGCTGAACAAAACTTCCTTTTCAGAATTTTGATAATAATGTTAATATGTTCAGCACAAAATCTTGACTTTAGGGAACATGGAAAAAAATTCAGACCCGTTTTTCTTACGAAAAACGGAGAAAAACAGCCTTGACTTTATAAAGTCAAGTTTTACCTTGACCTTGACATTAATTTTTGAAAATACTCTGGGCCGCTGCCCATTTTAGACTACTTTGAAAGGTCGTGGAAATTGTAAAAACAAATTTAAATTCACAAATCTGAAGCGAAAAATTGAACAATATTAAAGAATTCGGGGCTAGTATAGAATACCCCCAAATCAGACCTTCTAAAAATCGTTGTAACTACCCTTTGGAACAACAAGTTTAGGCTTAGCCCTTAGGCTTAGGGGTAGGCCAGCGTATGGAAGTTGTGACTAATAAGGGTTTTACGCAATTTTTCTGGGGTCTGGAACATATATTTGGGTGCTCTTTACTTGGCTTAGGGGTAGGCCAGCGTATGGAAGTTGTGACTAATAAGTGTTTTACGCACTTTTTCTGGGGTCTGGAACATATATTTGGGTGCTCTTTACTTAAGTTTTAGAAGGCATAAGTTTGGAGGATGGGGGGTATTCTATACTAGGGTCAAAAATTCTATAGAGGAACTCCACTGCACTCGATTTTCGAATCAAAGTATTGTGTTCGTTTTTTTTTATTTTCTAATCAATATTTTTATTTTTATTAAAATAATAATTTTTGCAGTCCCCATGATGCCATTGGAGCCAGAAACCGTGATTGCATTCGACAACTCCACTGGCGCATTGTATGCTGCATCCAAAAAAGAGATCTCAATATTTCGCTTATTGGAAAATGGTCTGCGCTACCGTTTCCTTGACTTTCTCAGCATCAATCATTTGGCTGTGATGTCAAGCAGGTAGATTTATTCTTAAAAAAGTAATCTCGGTAAAATGAGTTCGCTTTGCAGATCTCTAATTTGGTTAGCCTCTTCATATGCCATCGTCGGCTATCGTTTGACTTCTTCGTTTGAAAAAGTGTGAGTATTTGCCACATTTTAAAAAAATTTTAGAGTTCGAAAATCTACAAAAAGCTAGATTTCTAATTAAATTTCAAGAAATAGCGATGCCTTTATTGTCCAAAACATTATTTTTCTTGAAAACAACAACAGGAGGACCTAGCCATAGGTTCGGAAAATACCGGGTGGGCCAATTTTTTGCACCTTTTCTTTTGGCCGTAACTTTTTGTTCTGACACGATTTCGAAATTCTGTAAACGCAGATCGACTCAGAATTTATAAGAATTTTTGATATCTGGCTCAAAATTTTGGTCAAAATTTTCTAAATTTGCCTTGGTCCCCCTGTTGTCTAAAAGCAGTTGTCTAAAGTTCAGATATCCGGACGTTTTTAGACAACAGGGGGGACCAAGGCAAATTTAGAAAATTTTGACCAAAAATTTTTTTTGAGCCAGATATGCCAAAAAAATTCTTATGAAATTCTGAGTCGATCTGCGTTTACAGAATTTCGAAATCGTGTCAGAACAAAAAGTTACGGCCAAAAGAAAAGGTGCGAAAAAATTGGCCCACCCGGTATATAAAACCTCCAGCCAAAATTTCTATCCCACCTCACGGCTTTTCAAATTGTAAAAAAGGTGCATTTTGATTTTAAAATTAGTTTTTGCGGAAAATGAAAAAACTCCCGAAATTTGACTAGAAAAATGAGTGCCAGACTCAAAATGGCTGCTAGCTTTCACTGGTCCTCCAATTCGTAAATAGCTCCTCCAACTATGTAGAGGAGATTCGGGGGCAAATTTTGACGTAAAAATAAGTAGGAAAAAAGCAAGTCCAGACTTTTGTTGGACCTCTACTCAAATTTTCGAAGGAAAAGTTGAAAATCTGAAATGTATGACCTATGTCTACTTTTGTATTTCACGTCAAATGGGCTAATGATGAAAAATTTACAATAAAATTGAAATCGGCGGCATCCAAGAGCGGTGACGGAATTGATCCGCCAGGTGTTGAACTCGTGGCCTAAAGCAAAACAGACATTTTCGCTGTGTAAGCTCATGTGACGAAAAAGCTTTACAGTCAAACCTGGGTTATCCGACACCCAAAGGGACCGCCCTTATGGTGTCGGATAAACGAGGTGTCGGTTAAACGAGGTGTCGGATGACTGGGGTGTAGGTTTACCAGGCCAACCAAATCGGACTCATGGTGTCGGATAAACGAGGTGTCGGTTAAACGAGGTGTCGGATGACTGGGGTGTAGGTTTACCAGGCCAACCAAATCGGACTCATGGTGTCGGATAAAAGAGGGTGTCGGTTAACTGGGGTGTCGGATAACCCAGGTTTGACTGTACCACTACGCCATGCTAACACGTCTAAAAATCTAAAATGCACCTTTTCGGACAATTTGAAAAGCCGTGCACCTAGGCTCCGAATATTTTTACTGTTAAAATCAAAATTTTCACGGTTTTTATACTGGACTGACGGATCAAATCCGACAAAAGGCAGTTAACGTGAAAAAAGTTAAGCGATCGAAAAAAGATTAGGGCCAAGGAAATTGACAGCAGAATTTACATAAAATATTCATTTTTAACAAGCCCTATTGTTTTAGCATTTGTGAAAATTTTGTACATTACAGAGTCTACAATTGTGTTAGTGAGGAATGCGGAGAAGTTGTTGTAGGTTCTAAAATTTTAGAAAATCAGGCTGAATTGCAGCATTAAATTTGATTAAATTCAACACTCAATTTTTTATTCATGGTGCAAATTTAGCCAAAATTACGGGGTCCCAGAACTTTCATATTTTTCCCAAGAAAACACGGGAAAACATTTCCTTTTAAGGGGGAAGCTATTTAGGTTTGAAAAAGTGGCCTCGGTGGCGCAGGCGATATACGTTTGTGTTTTATGGTCCAAAATGGTGCACAGCAGGGCTGGGACCGACTTTTTTTTAAAATCAGAACCAGAAATCAGAAGAACAAAAAAGTCAGAAAACCAGAAATCAGAAAACCAGATATTTTTAGAAAAATCGATGCCCATTTTTTGCCCACTTTTTTGGCGACCAAAAACGTTTGACAATAGAAATTTCCGCCACTTGCACAAGTAAAACCACGAGCTAGTGTTTACTCAGGTAACGTTTCAGCGACTTTTTTTTCGAATACAAAAAATCACTAAAAGGCAAAAAGTGATTTTTCTGATAAAAAATTTCTGGGATTTGTTGTGAAAAAATTGAGATTTTGAGCTTATAGTAGGGTTGTCATTTTCCCGGGAAAAAATAATTGTGGGAATTTTCCCGGGAAAAAATGATTTCACCTGGAAAAAACGGGAAAAAAAGAAGAGGACTCGATGACTCAGACCTCTTGGCGATTTTTGATGGAGGCTCATCTGTCTTCTGCTTGATCCCAGCCAGCATGTTGATGGTCTTGCGCGCTTCCTGTCCGATCTTCTGACACTGTTCCTAAAGAGAAAAATGAGCTGAAAGAAAATAACTGGTTAAATACTCACGATGAGGTGCTTCGTCATTTTTGTCGCATTGTCCCGATAGCGCTGAGTGCAGAACTTGCAATGTGCTACAGCCACGGTCTTGCCATTGATCTCTTCTTCGCTTTCTTCGAAAAATTGCCTAAAATCCCGGAAATAAGAGTAAAATTTTCAAGAGAGCAGAAAGCACAACGCAAACATTTCAAAATGGGAGTATAACAGAGCTCGTAAGTGCTCTGATTTCTCAGAAAAGTTCTGATTTAGAGCACACTTTGTCGTACTGAAACAAACTCTTATTCAAATTCATTTTTCCCATATTTTCTTTATTTTTTCCCAAATCATTTTTTCCCGGGAATTTTCCCTCTGACAACCCTAGCTTATAGTTAAAAATTGGGGGTTTTGTGTTAAAAAGCATCAAAATGCTATCAGGCATGACTGAAAAATACCAGTAGGATTTGCCACTTTAAATCAGTGGCACACGAGAAAAGCTTATAAAAGGCGCTTGTAAGGCGCCTATCCACTTTGTGATTTTCATATAATGGTCAGGGATATTGTGTATTAAAAGACATAATCTGTAAAAATAATTCAAACTCTGACCATGCCAGAGTTATTGAGTCACGTACCTTATTTATTAAAAGCTTATTAATTTTTTAGCACTAAAATAGAGATTATTACGTTGAAATTCAAAAAAGGTAGAGATTTTACTCCCCAAATATAGGAAAAATTTTAAAACAAAGGACGTTTGAAAACTCCGTATAATGTCCTGAAAAGTGCTATGCACCCGATTTTTTTGAAAAAAATAAGAACCAGAAATCAGAAGGCGAAAAAAGTCAGAAAACCAGAAATCGATGCCAGCCCTGGTGCACAGGTTCGACTCCATCTGATTGCACCCTACTTATTTTGGCTTGTTTTAGGGCTGATTCGACTTTTTTAGGGCCTGATTCTGAATCAGCGACCCCAATTACCCCTAGACATGGGTGGAACAAGCCAAAATAAGTAGGGTGCCACCAGGTTTAATCGAACCTGCGCACCATTTTGAGGCATAAAACCCAACGCACATCCACTGCGTCATCGAAGCAAGTTTTCCAAACCTAAATGGCTATACCCCTTTTAGATACTCAGAACTAGGGTTGGCGGTTCGGGTACCCGTTTTCGGGTAATTGGAACCGAAACCCGGTTTTTTTCGGGTTTCGGGTATCGGTTCGGTTCGGATACCCGAAAATTTCGGGTTTCGGGTATCGGTTCGGTTCGGGTACCCGCCAACCCTACTCAGAACATTTTAGAAACACTGTTGAAATCATTTAAAAAATCCACAAAAAAATACAAAATTCTAAGTCAGTATTTAGATGAGGTACCAAATTCCATAAATTTATGTCGCAATTCAATTTGATGCTATCAAAACTCTAAAACCAAGCCAAATATTCCACCTTTCAGGGCCTTGCAGCCGATGATTTAGGCTTGGGCCGAGTGTTCTACTTTTTGCAATTGACCAATGGCACAGTTCAGCTTTTCCACTTCAACGATGTACAGCCTGTGCCACAGCTAATCGGCTTTACTGAGGAATTTTACAGGTGCATTACTACCTGTATTTTTTTTATTTCCTTAATCAAATATTAGGCGCTACTATAGAATACCCCCCCAAATTTTTTTTTCAAAATCATGTTTTAACCATTCCTAAGTAATTTTTATGCGCTAAAAACGATAAAAACGGTGTTTTCTGACATTTTCTAACCTAAAAAGTCAGTTTGTGAAAAAAAAAATTTTGGGTAAATCCAAGGTAAATTTCGAAAAAAATGCTGTTTTTAAATTGGCGCCAAAGCATTTTTAAAGGTATTAAGGGCTGTATTGGGAGGGGAAGGGAATAAAAGAGGGCCACATTGAACATATTGAACATAAACAGCGGTCAACAGCAAAACACAAGCCACTGGAGTCTCGTTCAACTCCAACACAATACCTCCAAAAAAGTGAAATTTAAACATAGTTTTGTTAGCAGGACCTACCGCATAAAAAAGTTTTTTGCGTATATTTCATTTTCAACAATATTTCTCGAGTGATTTGTGTCTAAGGTACGTGTGTGTGCGCATCTCAACTCCAAGCCCCCAATCCCCCTTCGGGGGCTTGAGAGTATTCTATAGTAGGGTCAAATATTAAAAATTTAAGGATCCGCCAGATGGCTATAGCCGATGACAAAATTTTCTTTCTGACGGAGGATGGTCAAGTGGGCAGCTTCGACCTGAAGTTCTCGGCCTTCAACTTTAATCTGGCCCTTCGAGAAGTGGCTTTTCTGCTTTCGGCAGAGTGGACACAGCCTAGCGAAAACCATAGGGTTCATTTCAAAAGTAATTTTTATTTGTGATTGCTTTTTTTACGGTTCATACAACAGAAAAATAAATTTTCGAATGGCTTTTTAAAGCGATTTTTTACCCTACTAGCGAATAAGCACAACCGCCACCATCCCCTCGCCCCAACGATTTTGCCTTTTAAACTTAAGTAAAAAGTACCCAAATATATGTCCCAGACCACAGAAAAAAGTGCGTAAAACATTTGTTAGTCACAATTTCCGTACGCTGGCCTACCTCTGAGCCTAAGGGCCAACCACCGACGCCAACCAACGCCTATTTTGTTTTCCTAACTTTGTGACTTTAACTTTGTTAAAAATTAAACTTTTTAGGTCCTATAGAATTTGAGTCGAACGGAGAATTAAGCTGGAATGTAGAGCCATCGGTGGCCAGCCCTGGTCAAATTCTTTACAAGGTATTATGAGAAAGAGTTATCGCAAAAGCACACATTTTTTCCCTTTTCAGATCCAACTCTACCGAGACACCCTTGGAGGTAGCTACTACTGCTTAACTACAAAAATATATTTTGACCTTATTTATTGCAGGAGATAGAACTGTGGACATTACCCAAGCCAACCGGTACAAAATCCCTGCAAAGGTGCTGGACTCTTGGAGCTCTCGCCAAAAATTTGATGTTTTGGTGGACGCAATCACGCCCTGGATCATTTTCTCAGTCAATAAGACAGCTGTAAACGCTCCAACCAAACCGCCGAGTAGACCCACTAATCTGAAGATATATGCTACTCAACAGGTACTATCTTATTATTAAAATTTTCTTTGCTTTTAAAAGGGAAGAGCAGGAATGATAGGTGTTTATAGAATGCATGCCGTATGTGGTACTTTTATAGTCCACCCCCCTTCCCCAGCCCTCATACTCGGATTTTTTGAAAAGTGACCCAAAATCACTTCCCGAACTCATTTTTTTCTGCTCTATACAATAAAAAAGGTTTCTGAACACTTTCTGGTTAAAAAGTTTTTGAATTTTGTCAAAAAATTTTGCTTCATCCGAAGGGGGCCAGTAATCTTGAGAGTTAGAAATGCGCGCACTCACTTACCCTAGACATAATTCCGAGAAGTACTCTTGCATATCGTGTGTTTTTTTGCCATGGCCCATGTTGACAAACATGGTAGAAAGAACCGAAAAGGCATTCAAAAAAGTGGCCCTCTATTATTTCCATCCCTTTCAGTATATCTCTCATTCCCTTTTTTAGATTCTTGAATAATTGGACTACCAAAATATATTTAGACTAATAAAATACCTTTGGACTACTAAATTGGTTTCGGACTATTAAACTTCCATTGGACTATTCCATAGTCAATTTACTATCTAAATTTTTAATAATTTTCCGAACAGACAAAAAAATCAGATCTGAAGACTCAAGAAACATGTCAAAATAGATCCAAAATTACCTGGTTCCCTTGTGTATTTTAGAAAATATATATTTTTTAGTGTAGGTTTTACATAGTGACACCCCAAAAGTTTGACCCCAGATGAGTCTGACATTCTTTTTTCCCACATGAATTAAAAAAATGTCGGATCCGACTGATTGACCAAGTTAAGATTCTAGACAAATATATTATTGAAAATCCACAGGAGGAGTTGCTTTATTTTGTGCCTAAGTTCATTGACCTCTTTGTACCCTTTCTATTTAAGATAAATAAATGGAGATAAATAATATCATTTTGTAGGGCAGAAAAAGATCTTTCTAACGCAGGGCTCGTATCTCAAAATTTAAAAAAAAAGGACATTTGGTCAAAAAAAGGACATTTTGACCATTTTTGAAGGAATAAGGTCATTTTATCCAGTGCTTATTGCCATTTCGAAGCGAAAAAAAAAAGATTTTGACTAAAATTTCAAAAATAAAAAAAGATTTGGGGTCCCGAAAAAAGGACAAATCTTTTTAAAAAGGACATATACGTGCCCTGTTCTAATGCTATATTGAATTATCAAAAATGTCTGAAATTTATTCCATACAAAGTGGTTTCAAAAAAGGCCGGATAAATATGAACCAACCCAATACTTTCTTCTACGAAGTACTGTTAAAATCAGCTTTTCGGTGGTAACTATTAGAAAAAAGGACCCTACCGGAGTATACCCCGCCAAATGAAATTTTTTTAAAAGTGTTTCCAAACACCCTATATCAACCTAAAATTACCTCAGAAGTTCAAAAAAGACATTAATTTTGTGTTCTGGTCAATAAAAAATTTAGTTTTGGGCATTTTGAAATTTCGACCATTTGCCTGTTTTACCATGTTTTGGTCACTGGAGCTGGGCAAAAAGGGCCTCTAAATGCATTTTTGATCAAGAGTCTTGCTCGGAATTATGTCTAAGGTAAGTGAGTGCGCGCATCTCTAACCGACCAAGCCCCCTGCGCCCCCCTTCGGGGGGGCCGAAGGGGGCGCAGGGGGCTTGGACGTTAAACACTAATCACTCGAAAGGGACTCTGGATGCATAAAAAATGTATGCATACCAGAGTTTCTTTATGCGGTAGGCCCCAGTTAACAAAACTATGTTCAAATTCCATCTTTTTGAGGCCAAGGTACCCTCAACATCTGATTTACTAAGTTATGATAAACAGAAACCAACTAAAAGTACCAAAATTCAAGATTTAAAAAAAATCGACTTTTTATAGAAAAAAGTAGGTGAAAACACCTTTTTTATCGTGTTCAGCGTGTAGGAAATGCTTAAAAATGGTTAAAATGGTGTTTTGAAAAAGTTCAAAAAAATTTCATTTGGGGGTATACTCCGGTAGCGCCGAAAAAAGTATGGTAAGTTTTATTAACTTTTAACTTTTATTACCAATTTATTTAAAACCGAACTTTCTTTAAGAAAGAAAACGCTCATAAATGTACTTCACATAATCAGTATTTTTTCGTCCTTCACATTTGCTTATTCTCAATGTTTCTTTGGTTGTCGAGTTGGTCAGTTCCAACAAATCAAGAGTGGATGAGCTTTCAGCTATTTCACAGACAAATTTGTAGGCATGAGGTTGTTCAGCTTGTAAAAATCGCTGAAAGTATTAGTTACCTGGATGCTTTAGCACTCTAAAGGCGGCTCATTTTTGAGGTCCTTATATCTTTAAAATTTTAAGTCTTTTTCCGTCGGCTTTTTTGTGTATGGTATGACAAAAATAGTGCGTCAGACGATTGCAATCAGGGGTGCGCCGGAACAAAACATCATTCGGAACGGAATTCGGAACGCAATCAGATTTTTAAAAAATACGGAACGGAATTCGGAAGGGAATCCATTCTTTAAAAATTTCGGAACGGAATCCGGAACGGAACAAAAAAATTTTCGGAACACTTAAAGCGATGGTTAAATTTTTTCGGTATAACTGGATTAAACATTCAGAACTAAAAGTGTTGTGCTTTTACCAGGCCCTTGATCGACTTCACGACTGCACTTGTTGCAAATAGCTATTGACCCCAGTTTCCGAGTGAAGAACTCCCACCAACCAGATTTGTCAGGATTAGCCATTTCTAAAAAGGTAAAACGGCAATTTACAGTTAATTAATGAAAGTCGGTACAGTAAAAAAAAGAAATCGAAACAAAATTGCAAAAAGAAATCAGAACAAAATTGCAAAAAAAAATCGGAACGGAATTCGGAACGGAATCCTATTTTAAATAATTTCGGAACGGAATTCGGAACGGAATGAAAATTAATAGCGATTAATAATATTTATCGGCCCTATACGACAATAAGACGTTTTCTTTGCTTTGGTCCCCCTGTTGCTTTTTTTCGCATTTTTGTCCAAATTACTTTATTTTCAACAATAGTAACGACAACAATGATTTAGGCATAACTTCTCGTAATTTGTTCAATCAGCTTTTCCAAATAGTTCCAGTTCTTAGCCCGACAATTTTGACGAAAAATTGATTCCGCAATGTAGGATGCCAGCAAAGCATCAGGTGTCCCATAAAGTCGCTTGATCTTGTGCTTCATATGTGCCCAAAAACCTTCAGATTTGTTGGTGTGGACGCGCAAAGGGAGACCTTCTTTGACGACCGCTCTTTATTCACCAGTCAAAACGAGCAAAATATAAAAGGGGCACAAATAAAAAAAGCAGGAAATAAAATGACTAGTCAAAACTGAGATGTGCAAAAAACAGGGGTACCAAGGCAAAAAAAAAGAATCCTATTGTCGTATAGGACTTATTTATCGTCATCTTGCAAAAAATAACATGATTTCCGTGTTTTTCGCATCGAAATTGACCTAAAACTGCGCTTGGTTTAAGGTCTAGGCGAAATAATTTTTTCAAGACATGGTCGATCGGGGTAACGCATTTACTCTGATTATACCCCATGGGGGATAATTTTTCAACCTCCCGAAAATCGGAAATTTTTGAATTCGCTCTGGAGGTTTTCGGGTACCCAACCAAGATCCGAAAAATGGAATCGGTAGAGCTCGTGGGAGATAAGAAAATGCAAAAAACACCTTTGCAAAATATTGACTCTGCTCCTAGATATATACCCTCAAAGTTGGGGGTGGGGGATAATTAGAGACTGGAGTATAATTAGAGTAAATACGGTATTATGTGTGTTACTAAACTATCATATCCCGAAGTCGAAAATGGACATTTTTGAATAAAAATTTGTTTTTAGTGTATTCCTTTTGCCATCGTCATACTATACACAAAATGACTAAAAATTTTGGAGATGCAGAAACCTCAAAATTCGGCCAAAATCAAATTACCGTATATTCTCCATTAAAGGCGCCGGGGCGTTTATATTTCAACCCTAAAAAAATCGGATAAATTTTGGGTCGATTTTGAGATTTTTGGGTGCTCAACTAAAATCTGAAAAATGGAATTAGATGAACTCGTGCTAACTAAGGAAACGCAAAAAAATTTTCTGGGCTGAGATATAGGTATAGGTCATAGACAGGGGGCTTTTATTAGAGATGGGGCCTTTAATAAAGAATATATGGTAGGTCTGTTCAAAATGGACTTTTATTTTGACTGACCTTCGATAACCTGGCACCCCGATAACCTGGCACCCCCGATAACCTGGCACCCCGATAACCTGGCACCCCCGATAACCTGGCACCCCCGATAACCTGGCACCCCCGATAACCTGGCACCCCGATAACCTGGCACACCCGATAACCTGGCACCCCGATAACCCGGCACCCCGATAACCTGGCACCCCGATAACCTGGCACCCCCGATAACCTGGCACCCCCGATAACCTGGCACCCCCGATAACCTGGCACCCCGATAACCTGGCACCCCCGATAACCTGGCACCCCCGATAACCTGGCACCCCCGATAACCTGGCACCCCCGATAACCTGGCACCCCGATAACCTGGCACCCCCGATAACCTGGCACCCCCGATAACCTGGCACCCCGATAACCTGGCACCCCGATAACCTGGCACCCCGATAACCTGGCACCCCCGATAACCTGGCACCCCGATAACCTGGCACCCCGATAACCTGGCACCCCGATAACCTGGCACCCCCGATAACCTGGCACCCCCGATAACCTGGCACCCCCGATAACCCGGCACCCCCGATAACCTGGCACCCCCGATAACCTGGCACCCCCGATAACCTGGCACCCCGATAACCTGGCACCCCCGAGGTCCTTAGGGGTGCCGTGTTGTCGAAGTTCAACTGTAGACCTGAAACTTTTACAAAAAACTACCTTTTGAATTTCACGTGAAAGAATTTCCAGCAAATAGTACTTCTCAAAAATAAGATAGACTCTTATGACATCATCAATCGCACACTGTTGAAATATTTCCGCTTTGTGTAAATAGTTGAGAACTTTGCTTAAAGCAGGTATTGTGTTAATATCACACATGCTGAGCTTAGGTACCCTATTCAGCAATACATATTTGTGCAAATCAGCAGGTAATAAAGTATATCCGAATACTAGCTGAAGCTCTTTGCATTTCATTAAATTTGGAGATTCAACTATGAGCTTCAGCTTTTCTCCTCTGCTAGAATGAATTTGTGATAGTCTAAATATTCCATCCTTCCAGAATCTAGCCAGCGGTTCAAGATAACGTAGAAATAGGTGACACTCGTCAGTCCACAACTGCACTCTTGTAAATCTGATGCTTGTGGTGCTAGTCAAAACTTTGAAAGAGACATTTCTAGAGCCTTTGCTGTTTTCACAAGTAAGAAATTTGTCTTCAGAAATACTGGCTCCAATTTTTAGTTCGTTAAACACTCTGTAAGGTGCTCTGCCACAGTGTTTTTGTATGAATTGAAGTAATTTTCGATTAGAACATTGAAAAAAATCTAGTTCTTGACGAGTGAGAAAACTGCAGATTTGAAAAAAGTTGTTCATCTTAATAGGAAGAGACTCGAAAATATGTGTAGAAATGAGCTTTTGATGATATTGGAAGCAATGAAATGTCTTTAACTAAAATTGCACTCAAGGTAAACCGGCCGGAGTACCTTATATCATGAAAGTACCGAGTACCTTATATGCATGAAAAAGCATGCATACCAGAGTTTATTTATGCGGTAGGCCCCAGTATTCAAAACTATGTTCAAATCGAGCTGAAATCCGACACTCTCTTATCTGCATGTTTCATCGCTTACTTTATTTTCGCTTTCGATCCTATTGTGGCTATGTCTTTGAATTTGGCTCGACCAACAAGGGTTATCATGGTTTTGGTCGATTTTTGATGAAAAAATTTTTTCCCAGGAAATGGCTTTCCGCCACCTAAAAACATGTTTTAAGCATGTTTCAGTGGTTAAAACACACAAAAAACATGATTTTGGGGCGTTTTGCGAGGGGGCGATATAAGGTACTTTAGCCGGTAAACCAACCTAAAAAATTAACCAAATCTCGTAAAAATAGAATTTGAGAAGATTTTTTTAATAGAACGGGGATTACCGCACAAAAAATGCTGGTATGCATAATGTTATTCTGCATTCATAGTCTATTTTGATTGATTTGATGCGGCTTTTCAATAAAATGATAAAGTACGCTTATCTCTTTAAGTTAAGTAGAACAGCCAGTGGTGCAAATCAGAAAGCAATAATGAAATTGACATATTGAATGAAATTGATGTAAGTAAAAACTTATTGATTTTCACCGATCCTCACTGAAAAAAATGGTAGTGCCATTGTGCTCCGAGAATTCGCATCTCCAAAATAATGCACCTCCAAATTATGACAGTTCAAAAAAAAATCACACTAAAAAATTTGCCTATTTCAATCTTATGCCGATTTCTAAATAACTAACTCCAAATAACAACAACTCCAAACAACACCAACTCCAAAATAAGGTACTGATGCGGTTTGGGGGCTCCCTGGCCATGGAAAAGCGGTTTTTGAAGAAAAAATTTTTTTGCCTAAATTTGACCAAAATTTTCATTTTTTGTAGTTTTTGTATTTTTTCGGTCGTGTACCGGGTGGCGCAAAAAAAATCGGAAAAAAATTAAAAAATCGGGCATGACGCTCCTTGCCCGGTCGATTCCCGATTTTCGTGTGGCAAGCCCCGGGAACCTCCATGTATTCAGCCAGTTTTAGACACGAAAAGCTGGCTCTATTTAAGAAGAGGTACCATTTTTTGCCTTGGTCCCCCTATTGATTTTTTCAGAATTGCAGGGCTAAGAAATTGAATGTTTTGAAGGTGTTCTTTGACCAGATGGGGAAAATATATGATTAGCTAAGCAGTTGAATTGTTATCTTGGAATTGTCGATGGTGTGTTATCAATAAAATTTACAAAAAAAAATTAATAGGGGGGACCAAGGCAAAAAAATGGTACCTCTTCTTAAATAGAGCCGAAAAGCTTTATTCAAACAAATCAAACGAAACAAAGAAAAAAAACAAAGCTAACTTGCTACTCAAAATGGAATCCTTTCGCTTGGATGCAAGCTTCTACCCTCCCTGGAAAATCGTCTACGATGCGCTCGAGAGTTGACATTGCCTTAAAAAAGAAGTTGTAATGCACAGAGTAGTCGACAATAACAAACAATGCAAAAAATCGGTGACGAAAATTATTAACTGAACGTACGTACAACAAAAATGAAGAAAACAGAAAATTTCAAAAATTTTCCTAATTTTTTTGCGCCATCCTGTACTTGTTTTTGCTCTTGCTTTTGTTTAATTCATTGCGTTGTTATAGCTCTTTATGTTTCTGAATCTGATTCGACTGCACGAAATCTGTAAGGATCCGATGGTTGTTTAGTTATAAACGTATCGTTTAGTGGAGATAAAATGACCAAAATGTCTAAAAATGAAATTTTGGTCAAATTTAGGCAAAAAATTTTTGGCGCTACTCGGTTATACCTGAAGGGTATGCCGAAGTCCTGCTTGAATTAGACTTAGGTTTGGGCAAGAGTAGGCCAATGTATGTTAGGACGGACTCAAACATGTTTCTCCAATTATAAAAATTAATGAAACTAAAATAATAATAAGTACCCAAAATAAGCCACTCCAAATAGCGCTCACTTCAAAACGACCAACTCCAAGTCAAGAATTTTAGAAAACCGTGGATGGAACAAGGGCAATTATTGATTTATTCTGGGACGAGCCGAAGGAGTGGAATGGAGACATGTTGGGTTGGTATTTGACTTACAAATCTTTACTGTTTTGCACAATGTTCTATTTGGTATGTCTTCAGGCTACACAGTCAACTGCTCTTTGGATGATGGCTCCAATATAGCCGGAAATATATCCTTTAAACACTCCAGAGCCTTCTCATTCCCAATCAAGTCTGGCAAAATAGGATGTGCAGTAGCTGCTAACAACGAACAAAATTTGATCGGTGCTTATTCCGAACAGGTTGGTTATAGAAAGTCAATTTTGATAGTAAATACTAGGAATTCAGATCACAATTGATGGAAGTGGTATGATTTTTTGAGGAAAAGGTCCTAGACCACTTACAGTATTTTTGTTACTGTTTCTGATTTAAAAAGTTGTCTAAAGTACACAATATGTACCGCGCCCAAAAATGCCCGAAATCATCTTTATTGTTATCCCTTCTTTCGATGTTTAACGTTAAGAAAACACATTTTTTAATTTTAAGTACTTTTTCACAAAAAAAAATTTCCCTTGGTGGACCAAGGCAAAAAATGTGCGAAAGATATCGAAAAATGTATTTTAAATTGGCGCCAAAACATTTTTAAAGTGAGTAAGGGTTGTATTGGGAAGGGAATAATAGGGGGCCACTAATTATAGAGGGCCACTAACAACAAAATTTTGAACATAGTTTCAAATACTGGGGCCTGCCGCATAAAGAAACCCAAGCCCCCTGCGCACAGGGGTCTTCAGAGTTAGAGATGCGCGCACTCACTTACCTTAGACATGATTCCGAGCAAGACTCTTGATCAGCAATGCATATCGAGTGTTTTTTCGCCACAGCCCTTGTTGAAAAACATGGTAAGACAGTCGAAATATACAAACACAAGGGACCACAGGCGCCTATCGGCGCCTCTATAGTATTTCGAAATTTCGATAGTGCATTCATCGTGAAAAACTACGCGTCTATCTACGTCTACGTTCTTTTCGAGACATCGCAAAAATGGCCATCGTTGGAAGCAGAAAAACCATCCTCCAGGCCTACCCCAAAATCCTCCAACTCCAATTTTGAGGGACCACAAAAGTTTTTCTTTTCGAAGACATTTTCCTGGGTCTCGGCATAAAAGACGCTGAATTGTCTGAAGTTTGGGGTTCCGTCGAGACATTGCCGAAAATAATCGGAAAAATAAGCAAAAATGGCCTGAATGTGGTCAAAATGTCCATTAAAAAGTAGGACGGACACATGCCAAATACTATATAGAGATTTACTTTTTTGACGTTTCACCATGAAGGTGGTCCCTTTTGTTTCCTTCCCCTCCCAATACAGCCCTTATTCCCTTTAATAATGTTTTTGCGCCAATTTAAAATGCATGTTTTCGATATCTTTTACACATTTTTTGCCTTGATCCCCCAAGGCAAAAATTTTTTTTATAAAAAGTGCTTCCCAATCCTAAAAATGTGTTTTCTTAACCTTAAACATTGAAAGAAGCACGGTAAAGATGATTTCGGGCATTTTTGGTCCAGGTACACATTGTGTACTCCTGCCAAAAAGTTATTTTGACCCACTTTTTAAGACTACTATAAGAAAAATTACTGATCGTATTCTGATAAGTAAATAGTCATAAGTAAAATCTATATGTTTATTATATCAAAATTCCACATTTCTCCCACAAAACATATGTTTTAAGACTTTCGCCCTCTCATACGTCTATTCGCAATTGATTCCACGGACTCTTTGGTATCCATCCAAAATTGGACAATTCCAGCTGCAGAGACTCCTAGCACAAATACCAATAAAAAGGGCTCGCCGACAAAATGATGCGGTGTGTAATTTTATCGGCACTAATGCGGTTGCTGTGTCCAAAATATGTCTTTTTTAATCGGACAAAAAAAACAACAGGGGGGGGCCAAGCTGTTTTTATAATGGGATATTTTGGACACAGCAAACGCACCAGTGCCTTTTGTCATTCGGCGGAAAAAAATCTTTTTAATAGTTTCAGTTTCAATACCAAACCATTGCTTTTATCGGCAACGAGCTGTATGCGATCAGGAAAGAAGGTAGTGATTCCAGCCAGTTGTTTCTTGTATTGCTGGATATGAACGACATTGCGAATGTGGTCTATAAAGTAAATTTTACTGAAAATTATGGTCAACTTTTTTTTATTAGTATTAGGCTGTGCAGGAAATTCATAAAAATCAGTTTGGTCTGGGGTAGGGTTGTATAATGGGTAAATATTCGGGTAAATACCCGGGTATTTACCGGGTATTTACCCGGGTATTTATTAATAAATACCCGGCTATATAAAATTCGGGTATTTATATATGTATTATACACGGGCATTTTTCGCAAAACCGATCGTGAACATCGAGTGCTTTTATTGGACGTCTTTTTTCTTCGAGCGTTTTTATGTAAACGGTGTCTTTTCATGAATTAACATCCGAATTCTTAGCCTCTTCAATGCCTAAGCCTTTATCATGGAGCTGGAGCTTTTTCAATCGCAAGCAGGAAAAAGATGCATCCGGAAAATCAATCTTTGTCGGCTATTGCAAGTTCTGTAATGCGCATTATACAAGCAACTCTGGTTGATGTATATGTTTGGTGTCGATAAAATTGATTGAGTGCAGTTCACTAGTCCCCCTGTGTATTTTTATAAATACCCGACATTTGGGTATTTACCGGGTATTTACCCGGGTAAATACCCGAAAAATAAATACCCGGGTATTTATACAACCCTGCTCTGGGGCCTATCCCACTAATTGAAAAATTTTCATTTTCCATGAAAAATTTTTCGTTTTTCATTTTTCACTTGTCAGTTTTTCACTTTTTATTCCAATCTTACCATGGTTCATCCAAGCAAGTCTAAACATCATAACTCTATTTTCACACTTGAACAACGACATAAAAAGGCCAGTTAACATCCACGACATACCATCAAAAGTATATTCTTGCTCGTTTTCTTTGGCAGCTCTCTCATCCTTGTTCGCAAAGATTCTCATTTGCGGCGGGACACCCCAGCTCGCGCTCCTTCTCGTAGATGTAAAATTCCTTTAGGCGATTGTCCAGTTTCCGCTTCTCGGCCGTGATCTCCTCCTCCAGAGATTTTGGTAGTTTCCTAAAGGTAACATTTAGACTCCCATATCTAAAATTTATTAAAATTACTGCATCGTTGACGAGAAAAGACGCTTTCTTGGTGGCTTCAGACTCGGACTTGGTTTCGGAATGGACTTCGCTGGACTTGGACAATGAAGACGGCTGCAGTTGCTCACCAAAAATGTTGAGCAGTACGTCAGAACGTCGGCCAAGCGAGGAGTTAGACAAAAGCGCTCACGAAATGGCATCGGATCTGTAATGACTGCCCTCTGTCTGAACATTCGCGGACGCGCTTCCTGCATCACTTCATCGGTTGAAGGCATCTTCTTTCTAAAAAGTGAAAACCGTTAGACATGCACGGACGTATAGCTAATAAACACCGAGCTCTGTGAAGAAAAATAGTACTAGATGAAGAATCAAAACATTTCGTATAATTGTAGACGGATACACCGGTCTACAATTTTTCATGTAAAATTGAAAAAATTTTTACTCGTCATTTTTCACTTGTCAATTAGTGGGACAGGCCCTGGTCTTGGGTTTTAAAAATTTGGCTATAAAATTTTAAAAACTATGCTTTTGTGATATTCAAGCCATTTAAATATTGGAACTTAGAAAAAGTGGCACTGTTGACCTATCCGGGCCATTTTTCCCTTTGGTCCCCCCTTTGGTTTTTTTTGAAAATTTTGATGTGAAATATTTCCAAAATGTCTCCAGGGTTAGGCCTAGGCTCAATTTGTGTTCACAATGTTCACAAATTTCACATCAAAATTTTCAAAAAAAACCAAAGGGGGGACCAATGGCCCCGGATAGGTCAATAGGGCCGGAAAAATTCCAAAAAGGGATCAAGCAGATTTTTGCAATTTTTACTGACAACCACCTTTTTGAAATGGGCATAAAAATGTTTAAATTAATCTCCAGGCTTTTTTTACAATACATGTGAAATAAACTGATATTTTTGAGGGCTCTTTAAATGGCGATTTCAACGGTGGAATACAAGCGATGACCAGTGATTGGGTAATTTTGTGACTGTCTTAGAAGTATATTTTGTTAGTTTTTATTTTAGGTAGCGAACCGTCTTTTGTTAGTGGCCAATCACGAGCTTATGCAAATTTCTCTTGACTCTATGCAACAATTAACATTGATAACACCAAAGAAGCTGTTCACCTTGTCTGCTGGTGCTCAAGATGCAAAACAGCTCATTTTCGATCCTTTTATAAAGTAAATTTTGAATATTCTAACTAAATTAATAGCGATCTTATTTTTGTATAAGATTAGGCGAATTGCACATTCAAAAATTGCAAATCTGATTTAAAAATTGCTACAAATTGCTAAAAATGGGCTTTTTCAGAAAACCTGTTTTGAAAAAAAAACCGAAAACCGTATAAACAGAAATCAAAAACCGGATTTCAAAAAGCCGGTTTTGAATCCAAAAAAAAACCGACCGAATACTACCCTAGTATAACCCTCCGTGGCCCGATTGTAACATGTGACTATACAGGTACTTTGGAATGTGCTCTACACGACAGGCGAAAGAAAATCGAAACTTCAATCACAGAGCGTCGAGCTGTAGCCAATTTAAGTTGAGAGGTCTCGAAAAATTAATTGTTTCATGTGTTAGGCCATACATCTCATTTTTTATAGAGTCACCCAAGCAAACTTATATTCGTTTTGTAGCTGAAGGAAAGGACAATCCTACATTGACTGAGAACTTTTTTTCGCTAGGCAAACCTGAAAGTTTGACTCCGGACTCGTGTTCAACGTGGTCGATTTGCTTATAAAACTACTCTTAAAATTAAAAGATAACTGCAAAATTTCGAATTCCGCTCAGGACAAAAAATATTCAAATCCCGAATTTTTCGTTAATTTGAATATTTTTTGTCCTGAGCGGAATTCGAAATTTTGCAGTTATCTTTTAATTTTAAGAGCAGTTTTATAACCGAATTGACCACGTTGAAAACGAATCCGGCGTCAGAATTTCAGGTTATTACTTTTTTATAGAGCGATTTTCAAAATTCTGTTTTCACAGATCAATTTTTCTCGCCAACAATATTTTTCTAGTATGTTTTGTTTAAATCACGATTTTTGCTGGGTCCCCCCTGTGGTTTGGGCTTTGGTCTCTGGGTGTCCCCTGGATGGCCAAAACCCAAACCATAGGGGGGACTAAGCAAAAATCGTGTTTTTCACATTTTATACTAAAAAATATTGTCGGCGAGCAAAATTGATCTGTGAAAACAGAATTTTAAAAATCGGTTTAGAGAAAAATTTAGGTGCATTAACGTTTCAGCATATTTTTTCAAATGAAAAAAAGACGAAAGAAAAAAAAGACGAAAACAGACGGAAAAAAAAGACGAACAAAAGACGAAAAGACAAAAAAAAAGACGAAAAAAAAGACGAAAAAAAGACGGAATCAAAGCCGAGAAGAAGGGTAGATTAAAAAATATAAGCATCCAAGCTAATGCACAGCAGCACGGCTGGCAAGGAAAATTTTTTTATCGGCCCGGCCAGAGCTGCACTTGAAGTTTTTTATAGAGCCAGCAGGGCTAGAGTGAGAAAAAATCAAGTTTTATAGAAATTCTGCTTTTTTAAAACAGTCATAAATTTTGGTAAAGGGACGTTTCAGCATATTTTTCAAATGAAAATAAGGACTAAAGGCAAGAAGTGATTTTTTCGAAAAGAATCGCCTTGGTCCCTCCTGTTGTTTGAAAACGCCAATAAGCAAAGTTTTAAAACTACAGAGGGGCAATTTTTTGGCCCCCTGTACCAAGGCAATTTTTTTCGAAAAAATCACCTTTGCCTTTCGTTCTTTTTTCATTTGAAAAATATGCTGAAACGTCCCTTTACCAAAATTTATGACTGTTTTAAAAAAGCAGAATTTCTATAAAACTTGATTTTTTCTCAATCTAGCCCTGCTGGCTCTATAAAAAACTTCATGTGCGGCTCTGGCCGGGCCGATAAAAAAATTTTCCTTGCCAGCCGTGCTGCTGTGCATTAGCTTGGATGCTTATATTTTTTAACCTACCCTTCTTCTCGGCCTTGGTCTCCTCGGTAGTTTCCTAAAAGTAACATTTATAGTCCCATATCTAAAATTTATGAAAATTACTGCATCGTTGACGAGAAAAGACACTTTCTTGGTGGCTTCAGGCTCGGACTTGGTTTCGGAATGGACTTCGCTGGACTTGGACAAACACTCACCAAAAATGTTGAGCAGAACGTCGGCCTATTTGAAAATTTTTTGAATTTTGAAAATCGGTTCAGAGAAAAATTTAGGTGTTGCTGTGCATTAGCTTGGATGCTTATATTTTTTAACCTGCCCCTAGGGAAAAGGGGATTGAAAAAATCTTTACACTTTTTAACAAAAAAAATTATATTTTCAGTGCCGCTTATCTGCTCACTAAAAACGGATCTCTTTTCAAACTGGTGAGCACATTAGACTTTTCAAAACCCCTAACCGCACCCCTAATTCCAGGACCTGAACAAAAACACTGAAGACAACCTAGCTCTAAGCCTGGACTGTCTCAAGTCGCAGACGGTCACCTCGATGGTGGGTGAGTTTGTGTGGAACAAGGCAGCCTCACCTCTGATTTATGCCCTCACCTGGAATGGCATGATTGCCCTGAATCCCAGTTCCACTGGCCCTACTCCCAAATGCTCAGACATCACAGTCAATTGGAATTTGTTCTCGTCAGACAAGGGCTTGAAGGCCATTTCCTCGTTTACGGTGGCCGATAAATTGTTCATTTTCTTCACCTCCAATGAACTTCTAATCTATGATCGGAACTCAGCATTAGTGTCGCCAGTGCCTATTACTAATCCACCATTAAGGCAGATTTTGGCGGCTAGTCAATCTTCTCAACCTTATCCAGGTAATTTTTGAAAGATAGTTATTTACAGTCGCATCTCAATTTGGGGGTTTATATGGGTATATATATTATGGGCAATGCTTTTTTTCCGCATTAAATGACTTGGATTGCTCAAAATCTCACCACGGATTGGCCAGAAGCCCTTGAAAGCTGGTTTTTTGAGGGTTTACTAAACAGGGGGAGGGGTTAAGTTTTTGCGAAAAAGCAATTGGGCGGATCCGAATTTCAGTCCGATGGGCTTAATCGCTCAGAATTCCAGGTTCATAGTGCTTTTGAGTGATTCAGAGTCCAGGTTGATGGTGGCTTTAAGTGGTTCAGAGTAAAATTCTGAGCGATCAAGCCCATCGGACTGTAATTCGGATCCGCCCAATCGCTTTTTTCGCAAAAAGTTAACCCCTTCCTCACTTCAGTAAACCCCCAAAAAACCAGCAGAAAATTAGGTTTGGCACAGAAAAAAAGGAAATCTGGTATTCGACTGTAGATAGGTTTGACTGTAACTGAAACTGAGAACCCAATTTTTTTTGATCTCGATTGTCTAAAATTTTGGGCCCTATTCTTTACAAATAACCGATAATTTTGGTTTTTTATGTGGTCACTCGAAGCTCGGTCCGGCCATCCACAGACCAGAACCCCAAACTACAGGGGGACCAAACAAAAATCGTATTTTTGAGATTGAGGTTTATTTCTCAGATTAATATAATAGGTAAAAAGTTTGTTCCCGCCTAGGGTCCGCACATCTTTTTACCTCGATTTTTGAAGGCTTTTGTCAGTTCTGTTTTGAAAGTCTGGTACCAAATATCGCAAGGATTTCGATTTTGCCGATCATCTTAGCAAAACAAAATTCTGGCTCTTTAATTCTGGCGAACTTTTCACCTACGACGTTAATCCGAGAGTGCACTGTGCCCGTTGTTTTGTGACGTTCAGCTCAAGGTTCTGTTCCAGACGAACCCTAATTCACCACTGTATCAAAGGGATAGTCTCTTACATAAATAACAAAACTTTTCAATTTGATCCGAGAAGCACGAATTCTCAAAGTCACTATTTTCAGATCGCTCCTGTTTCATGCTGCCACCTCCAAATAACATAAACTTCACCGTCAAAAACGCTGGTCGCACAGGTTCCACTGTGGAAGTTCAAGAGCCAACTACCCTGCCTACCAGTTGTCAAAACATATCATTTCCGCAAACTCAATATGAAATACAGTTCAAGAAGAAGGATACCGACAAAACCAAAATTATTTTAAACCCTACAAAAGTTACTCACATCGAAAATGGAATTTTGGACAAAGACACCAGGTAGACCTCTCCAAGTCATTTTTCAAAAAGTAAATAACTGAAACATTAGTTATGATGTCTCAGTATCGTGGTACAACAGATACAATCCATCTCAGGGAATGTCGGAGGCTAAGCTGTTCAAAACTGGATATGGATTTCCTGTAAAAATACGCATTATTGATTTTGTGAAAAAAATTAACTCAGTGTTTTTCTTAGACTGCACCGCTTGATCCAGTGGCAAATCCCTTGACTCCGGTTAGTTGATAAGCTTAGGCATGCTGAATTTGACGCTACTATGATATATCCCCTCCCAAAAGCTACTTTGATATACCCCCAAGATTTTTTAGAATTGTTTAAAAACCATTAAGTAATAATTTTGCTAAAAAAGACAGGAAAAGCAATTTTAAAGGGATTATGGGCTGTATTAGGAGCTGGGGTCCCAATTTACCTGATAAATCAGGCTTTGCCTGATTTTTGACCACGCTGCCTGATTTTTTGGTTTGAAAAATCAGGCAAAAAGTTTTTGAATTTTTGGCTTGTTTTTTTGGCTTTGGCTTGTTTTTGATCTCGTGCCTGATTTTTCGAAATTTTTTACTACAAATGCCTGATTTTTGAAGGTCCATGCCTGATATTTCGAAATTTTGGTTGGGACCCCTGATTAGGAGGGGAAGGGAATAATAGGGTGCCACTTTTTTGGCCATTTTTTGACTGTTTTACTATGTTTTTAAACATGGACCGTGGCAAAAAGAGACCCTACATGCATTTTATGATCAAGAGTACTTCTCGGAATCATGTCTAAGATAATTGAGCGCGCGCATCCCAAACTCTCAACCCCCTGCGCCCACTTTGGGGCGCAGGGGGCTTGGGGGCTTGGAGTTGAGATGTGCACACCCACATACCTTAGACACAAATCACTCGGACACTTCCCCTCCAAATATAGCCCATAATCTCTTTGAAATTACTTTTCTTGGCTTTTATGGCAAAATTATTACATAAAAATGGTTTTTAGACAGCGCGAGAAACTCATGCTTGGGGGGGGGGTATATCAAAGTAGCTGTTGGGAGAGGGGAGAATATATCCAACTAGCGCCCAAAATTTTTTAATATTTTTCAGGACACAGTGCTTTTGAACTGGAAAATGCCAAGTATTTTGAACGCACCAACTGGAGAAATTAGATACAGAGTAGGTTGTCGAGCAATTAAGTCAAATAAATTATCGGATAACCCAACTTATACTGAAAAAAACTATCATTAATAGAATAAGTATTGGCCACAGATACAGCAAAACCTCTACTTATTCACTTTCTCAAAACTGATAGAAGATGTTTTTGAGCTTAGGGGAAGTGTTAGGCAAAATAGAAAAAGAAAGCTAGCCGCAAAGTTTAAGCAGCCAATGATCTGTCAAAGATCATAGTCGAAGATTATACGCGATCAATAGTCTAAGGTCTCTATTAAATCAAATGTGACGCCAAGAATACAAAAGAACAAAATGGCAGTTCTGTGAACACTGCAGACTATAGAAACATCAAGAAGTCAGAAAAAACAAGGAATATGCAGTTCGGCAAGCGACATCAAACTAATAAAATGGCACTTGTTTACTTGGGGGGGCCTTTTTTGGTCAACTGTGAATAGTGTTCAGACGTCTCCTGAGTAATTTGGGGGCTAATTTAGGGGGCTTTGATTTAGGGCTACCAGATGAGCTATTGAAAAATTAGATGTTGTTTGAAAATTTGAGTTAAAAAACTAAGAATCCGTCCAAAGGTCAACCTTCGATAACCAATTTTTTTCAAAACATGTCTTTTTAGTACGGAAATTGTTCGGAAAAAACTTTTTTATCGTTTTTAGCGTATAAAAATTACTTAGGAGACGTCTGAACACTATTCACAGTTGACCAAAAAAGGGGTCCCCCCCAAGTAAACAAGTTCCAATAAAATTACATGCAAGTACAGCAAATTTAAAGGCGCAAACACAATGAGGAGGCTGTTTGCGGACGCTAAATCAGATTTGTCACCCGGTAATGGCCATAACTTTTTTTTTAATTTCTCAAAAATTATTCTGTTGGCGTCATTTTGCAGCTAAGATTTAGGGCTATCAGATGAGCTATTGAAAAATTAGATGTTGTTTGAAAATTTAAGTTAAAAACTAAGAATCCGCCCATAAATCCTGACTCAAATTCTAGTTAGGATTCTTGGGCGTATTTTTTAAATTTTATCTGAATTTTTGAAGCAATATTTACTTAGTCAATAGCTCATTCGGCAGTCCTGAAATGGAAAAAATGGAAATGGAAACGCGAATAAAAAGATATATGCCAAGTTCTGAAGAATTGGAAGCGGATTTTTTACTTTTTTGAAAATCATCTTTAAACGTCGTCTAAGTAATTTTTATATGCATAAAACGATAAAAAGGATAATTTCTGACATTTTTCTACGTGAAGCCTCATCTTCGTTTTTCGGGTTCACTTCACCTGATTCCAAATCACTGATTTTCGGAAGGTCAATCAACTGAAAGTAGGAGCTAGTAGCACTGCCGAAAAGACGAAAAAACTGTTTGAAAATATCCGTGACAAGATGACCAACCTGCTTTAGCATCAACTGAGACTTCCAACTGAAGACTAAAAAGAGAGAACCGGGGGTTAGAGGCTGAAAGGCAGTATACAACTTACATCTTTTGTCATCGAGCTTACACACAACAAATTTTTCACAGAGACGAATTGGCTAATCGATGCAACCGCACGAAAGATGTTTGACGGCTTTCGAATAGGATAAATCATGTAAATAACGCAAAACCAATACAATCCAAAAAAAGAGTAGACCAACCGATTTTCTGGGTCACGACTTGACCAATCCATTGTGAAAAAGATCTTCTTACTGCTGTTAGACCGTCACATACTGTTTCATCGCTTCTATCGCTTTTATTTTTTTGCTAATATATATAATTTTCATGAGTCAACCATATACTAAATTGGACGAAAGTTTTAAAATAAGTAAAAAGCATACCCCAGCCTTACACTAAAGCGTTTTTGACTTTTTCGGTTCCTTTTTAGCTTCTCTTGTCTTTGCCGCAGCAGCTCTTCAATGCGCATTCTTCAACTTGACAGAGAATTCAAGAGTTTCCACCTTTGCATGACAACTTCTGAGTACCATAGTGAAATACCTGAATGCAAGAAAAATTTATTCCAAAACTTTTCCACGGTCAATAATCCCAAAACCACGGACTTTTTAAACTTTCCATATACCAAAATGTAGCCCACAATCTCTACTAGAAGATCCCCAGAGAGATTTGCAAAATTCCAAATCTTTTGATAGTTATAACCATTTTAAGCCAAAAACACACGTTGTTCAGTATGAAAATAGAACTTTTCACTATCGCTTCGCATGAAAATACGATATTTCGCATAAATTTAAGAGATATTTCACATTCATACGTAAAAACTTATGGGCTATCTTGCTAAGGGGAGTTTTAGGACTGAACTCGGTAAATTTTTGGCATCATTTTTCCACAAAATCGTTTGTGGCCAACAAATTTTATATCTTCTGTTAGCAAATGATGGCATATGGGAAAGCCCGAAAAACAGGCAAATTTCCTGGGCATTTTACTAGGACACAAAAACAGGAATAGACCACACAAACCTGAGCAAAATTAACCAAAAGAAAAAATCAATTGATAATCATTGATTTTTCGAATATTTTAATTTCTCTACTGATCACAAATTTGAGTTTTGAAACCCCGTCAAATGTTATCAGACTTAAAATGGGTGAAAAGCATCGACTAGAGACTATAGTGTGTGAAATATGGGTGTTTAGCGAAAAAAATTGATCATCCACAGAAATAACTTTTGTTTTTTAACACGATTAATCAAATATTTCAACTGCTCCACATCCATAGCTACACCACCGCCGGTGGCACCGCCAAGCGCCAGCGGCGGCGGCACCGCCGGCGTTGGCGCCGTTTTTGAAAAAGTCCGGTGGCGGCGAAAATTATGGAGCGCCGGCGGTTTTGGGGAGGCTGGCGCCGCCGCCAGCGGCCGCAGCAAAAATTCACTGAAATTAGTAATCCTACCACCCTACAGCGAATTTTTCCTATGTCGCTAGCGCCGGCGGCGCCGCTTATGTCCACAACCATAACCACTTGGTTTTAGATCACTCAGCTGAGCTCAAGTCTATCATCACCCGTACCCATTGGAGTACTCGGCTCGGAAAACAACGATTTTTCATCTGTTCTTTCTGAGCTTGTAACGTGCTCCAAAAACCCTTGCCAGGCCAAAATTCCTAATCTACGAGCTTCTGTTGGATATCAGTTTTGGGTTGGTAATATTTTCTGTCATACCTATGGTCTAAAAACCACTGATCAGGTGACTGCGCTTCACATCAGTAATTTGAACACTGCACTGTCTGATGCGGATGCTACTTCATTGGAGGCCCAAACGCAGACCATGGACATTCCTGGCACTTTACGACTGGACAATGTCACCTCAGAGTCTTTGTTTCTGCGATGGTCTTGGCTGAATCCATCTTCAACTCCTAGCAATCTTTTTGTGCAATATAAACAGGTTTGATTTTAGAAATGACCAGTTACATGTGATATCTTGCGTACATAATTTCGATCGTGAATTTTTGAAAAATAAGCACCTAATTCAATACAGTCGAGTCCCGTTAACCCGGCACCACTGGGACCGGCAAAAAGTGCCGGGTTAGCGGGGG
Organism: Ditylenchus weischeri; assembly: GCA_029231635.1. NCBI lineage: Eukaryota > Metazoa > Nematoda > Chromadorea > Rhabditida > Anguinidae > Ditylenchus > Ditylenchus weischeri. The sequence goes on from JAMRYI010000102.1 coordinate 222,572, forward strand.
TGCCGGGTTAGCGGTGGTATTATTTTATCGGGCCTTAATCGACCCTCTATATAATCACCCTTTATTCAACTATTTTAAGAGGGGTAAAGGGTTGTATAGGGAAGGGACGGGAAAAAAAGAGGGCCACTAATGGAAAAGGTCACACTAACAAGAAGGTGTTGAGCATAGTTTTGAATACTGTGGCCTACCGCATAAAGCAAAAATTGACGCAAATTGAAAAATCTTGTAAACTATGATAGATGCCGGTTTCTTGGGGGTAATTTTTATTGGACGGGACCAGTCTTAGGGTGCCGGGTTATTGGGTGCCGGGTTATTGGGGGTAAACTTTGTTGATTTTCTTTGCCAGCCAACCAAATTTTTTAAAAGTGCCGGGTTATTTGGGGTGCCGGGTTAGCGGGACTCGACTGTAACGTATTTTCGGCATTGTGTTTTTTTGACCCACTTTTTGAAAACGTTCTCTCGAGTAAGTTACCACTCAAAATTTAGCCCATCTCTGCGGCTACAAAATAGGTGGTACTCTGCCTGAGAGTAGTCCACAAAAAAGGGCAACGCTGGAAAAAAATGGAAGGAAATAAAAATAGCAGAAGAGAAACGGTTCTATCCCACTATCTGTTGCAAATTTTGCTTTGGTCCGCCTATTGTTTTTTAAGAATTTTGTGGACAATTTTGTAAATACAGTCGAAGCTCGATATAACGAACCAATTTTTAATGTTTATTTGGCCAGCGATAAAGTAAAATGACCATAGTTGCCGCTCGATATAACAAACGCTCGATTTAAAGAACCCTAGTGTCTGGTCTCCATGGGGTTCGTTGTGTCGAGCGTCAACTGTAATAAAAAAACTGTTAGCCGTAAAAGAAAATGCGTTGCACAACGAAAAATTGGAGAAAGAAAAATATTCGGAAAATAACAAGGGGGTAACAAATACCAAGGCAAAATACTCAAAAAACAAAAGGTGGTACCAAGGCAAAATTTGCAACAGATAGTGGGATAGAGCCGAAACTCTCTGTGGACCGAACCCGTGTTACACCTCGTTTTTATGCGTTTTCACTAGGATTATTCAGACGGCTAGTTAGCACGATAACTTACTACAGTCTGTATAACTTACCAAAAATCGGTAAGTTTAAAACAGTTAACTACAGACACAGTTAACTATACAGAAATAACCGTACAGTTAACTGCACAATTAACTGTATACTACCCAGTGCTCGGAATTTTTGAATTTGGTCGTACTCGCACTCGTACTTCGTACCTTAATTTTTTTTGCTCTCGTACTCGTAGTCGTAGCTCGTACCTCTTATTATTTGGTCTCGTACTTCGTATTCGTACTCGTACTGACCTTTTTTTTTTCTCTCGTACTTCGTACTCGTACTCGTAGTACGAGTACGATACGAGTACGAGTATGAAGTACGAGTACAACTTACGAGCACTGATCAGGAGGCTCAGGAAAGACGAATACCTTTCTATGTGTAGAAAATGTAAGCTAAATTCGTTCACATTTCATAAATTTATAGTTTGAAAAGAAGTTACAGCTTTATATTCATATAAAGAAACAAAAAATGCTCGCATGCAAAAGTTCAGTGAAGGTACGATTCGTACTTTACTTCTCGTACTTCGTACTCGTACTGACCTTTTTTCTCTCTCGTACTTCGTACTTGTACTGACCTTTTTTTTTTCTTTTCTCTCTCGTACTTCGTACTCGTACTCGTAGTACGAGTACGAGAACGACTTCCGAGCACTGATACTACCACCTGTACAATCCCTTGTTATTTCAGTCCGATTTAACACCGCCAACCGGAAAGTTTTCCGGAAAACTTCCCGGCTAACTTTCCAAATCTTTTCTGTCCGGACATAAAAGCAACCCTGTATGTGATGTATAACTGGCCGGTATTTTTTACTCCAAAATTGGTTTTTATAAAAAAAATTTAGAGCGGTGTGGATGCTTCATGGCTAGAATTTCCCAATGAAGTCAACAGCACTTTTGATCCTGTTCAGAATCTTCCAAGCACTTTAGTCATTGGAGATCTTCACTCGGCCACCAACTATGACTATAGATATAAGGCACAATATACTGGGGAGTATGCGTATGATGGCATGCAACAAAAGTTTGTAGAGATGTTCTACCCTCAAGCACAACAGGCACGCACCAAAGGTTAATTTGTTAGCTTTTTTGGTTCTACCGGAGAATCCGGTCCCATTTTTGCCTTGGTCCCCCTGTTGTTTTTTTTCCTTGGTCCCCCCTTTTTGCCTTGGTCCCCTGTTGTTTTTTTCCTTGGTCCCCCTTTTTGCCTTGGTCCCCCTGTTGTTTTTCCTTGGTCCCCCTTTTTGCCTTGGTCCCCCTGTTGTTTTTTTCCTTGGTCCCCCTTTTTGCCTTGGTCCCCCTGTTGTTTTTCCTTGGTCCCCCTTTTTGCCTTGGTCCCCTGTTGTTTTTTTCCTTGGTCCCCCTTTTTGCCTTGGTCCCCTGTTGTTTTTCCTTGGTCCCCTTTTGCCTTGGTCCCCCTGTTGTTTTTGCGATAGGGTAGGTTTTAGACAATCCAAAACAATAACAGGGAAGCAGGGCAAAAGAAAAGGGGACCAAGGAAAAAAACAACAGGGGGGACCAACAAAAATGGGACCGGATTCTCCGGTAGCACCCTTTTTTATTTATAAATATTTTTATTTCTTTATTTCAGCGGGCACCCCTTCTGCTCCACTTGATGTCACTGTGGTTTCTTTAAAAAAAACAGTTGGCGTTCAAAATTTTTCAAAATGTGATAAAGTTTAGGTGGAAGACAAAGATGGACTTATTCTGAAATGGTCATCTCCAAAAACAGGTACGGTCAACCTACTATTCAAGATACACCTCGATTTAAGATACACCTGGACTCGGTCCCCAAGGTGTATCCTTTATCTAAGTTTGACTGTGACTAGTTTGTGTCTCTTTAAATTGGCATATTTACGACTCGAAAAAGATTTGTTTCAAACAAAGTGAAAATAGCCCAAAAACAGGGAAGTCACCTGAGGTAAGGCGACATTTTCCATAGTTTTTTAAAAATGAGGCTGAATTAGTCCAACTTTAAAAGTGATCAAATTTTCCCTGGAAATAAATGCCATTTACATAGCTATTCCAGTTTTTTGAAAAAGGTGACGCTAGTGTCATATGTCAACACCACCACACCCCCCTCACTGTTTTTGTCACAGATTCACTGTTTTTTGTCACAGATTCAGTCAAAACCACAGGGGGGACCAAGCACTTTCGAAATTGGTCAAAAAAATTTTCTCTCATAACGGCCTAATATTTTTGCTATGCCCTCTATACCATGTTTTTAGCATTTTTGCCAAAAATTATTTTTTTCCACAAAAATTTTTGCCTTAGGGGACCAAGGTCACATTTTAGGTTCCAAACAATTTTGGCCTACCTTGGTCCCAGATGATGTGGATGTGACACTAGAGTTTTATATAGATGTCGGGCATGAGAGGGGTGGAGGGGGTGGTTGGTATTGGTTTTATTAGGCTATAGCCTTCTCCGCAACACTCCCCCTTTCTATGCCCCTAGGTAGAAGGGCACTTTTGCTGTTTAGGGCCCCCCATATATGCCAGGATATATATCCTGAGTATATGCCTAAGCCTAAGCCCATACATCACCACTTTTCAACTTTCACACATACTACCCCCATACACCCCCACTTTTCAACTTTTCAGCCATACTACCCCCATACACCCCCACATTTCAACTTTTCAGCCATACCACCCCCATACACGCCCACTTTTCAACTTTTGCTGTTTAGGAATAAACGGATTGAGAATAAACGGATTTGATTATTATGTGTATGTTTTGATGGGGGGCCCTAAACAGCAAAAGTGCCGTAGAAGTACAGGGTGTTTCAAGAATTTCGCTGGTTTTGAAATGGCTATAACTTTTTTTGTTGATCGAATTTTGAAATTCTGTAAACGCCAATCGTTTTTTCTCGCCGACATTATTTGTTTTTCATATCTAACTCAAAAAAATTTTTTTTTTGAAAAATTTCACTTTTTTGCCTTGGTCCCCCCTTTGGTCGGAAAATCACCATTTTTGGGAGTCTCATCTTTGAGGTCTGGTGATTTTTGGACCAAAGGGGGGAACAAGGCAAAAAAGTGAAATTTTTCAAAAAAAAAAATTTTTGAGTTAGATATGAAAAACAAATAATGTCGGCGAGAAAAAATGATTGGCGTTTACAGAATTTCAAAATTCGATCAACGAAAAAAGTTATAGCCATTTTAAAACTTGAAACACCCTGTATAAATGACACTAGTGTTTTTATGCGCACTAGCGCCCGAAAATAAGTGTTTGAATTTATCGAAAATAAAAGTAGAAAGTTTTAAAGTCCAAAGTCTGTAAATCTAAAAAGAATTTTTAGTCATGAACTTTATTAAAATCGATATTAAAGACATTAAATTACAAAATAATTTTTTTTAATAATAAGTGAATGTTGAAAAAAAAAATTTTTTTTAAGAAAAGCTTCGACAAGAAGTTATTTGTTACAGTAAAAAGTCGTGTATGGTTTCACATTTCGAAAATCGCTTTCTTCTACAGTCAAACCTCGGTTATCCGGCAGCTTAAATATACTTCATTTGGCTGAGATTGGCTTATTCTCTGTCAACTGACATTCCAGTTATCTGGCACCTCGTTTATCCGGCACCCTGAGGCTCATACCACTGCTTAATGCTTATCTTGTCTGGTACCCTTGAGCGCCGACCCAGATGATACTCACGACGAAAGCTTCTTTGCACAGCGATGGAACTCCCCAACATGCCAAATTCGACCACACAAAATGCTTTTTCTTGCACAGTAAAGACCATTTTCTAAAAAGCAATAATGCAAACAAATTTTTTAGCACAAACATAGACATTTGGTATCAAATGAAATTGCCCGATCTCCTCTACATGATAAAAAAAAGATCTCGTTCAAATGTTGGCAAATAACCAAGTTACAGCCATTTCAAAAAGGGAAAAATACTTGGGCCACCCTGTAACAACCCCCCTTCCCTCTCCAAATCAATTTTTTTCCAAAAGTGTTTCCAAACACCCTATACAGTCGAACCTCCGTATAACAACAACCCAAAGATTCCCTATTTTCGAAAAGGGGTGTCGTTATACTGAGGTTTTCCTTTTTTAGAGGCGAAATTATTTAGTTTTGAAAAACGATCGGCAAAATCGGAATCCTTGCGATATTTGGAACCAGACTGTCAAAACAGAACTGGCAAAAGCCTTCAAAAATCGAGGTAAAAAAGTGTGGGACCGAGGACTGGAACGAATTTTTTGGGGTGTCGTTATATCGATGTTCGACTGTATCGACTCAAAATCCCCTCAGGAGCTCAAAAAAGCATTATTTCTGAGTTCTGGTCCATAAAAAGTTGACTTTTGTGTGCTTTGATTTTTCGACCATATTGACAAAATGTGACTTGACAAAACGACTCTAAATGCATTTTTGACCAAGAGTCTTACTCAGAATAATGTTTGAAGTTAGTGAGTGCGCGCATCTCTAACCCATCAAGCCCCTTCGGGTGCACAGAGGGCTTGATAGCTTACTAATGGGTGGAACATAAGTTCGCGTACGATTTTCAAAGCTATATATTTTAAAATAATTCATTATCATATTTAATGTCTGTTGATACCACTTTGGACCGGAGTTCATTATAGCAACTCCTCCCGAAAAAAGGGTTTTAACTGCTTTTTGTATGTTTCAGGGCCGGAAACGTGTAGAAAAAATGTTTTTAGATGGGGGACGGCACTTATTGAAAAAAAAAATTTCGACTGAATTTTGACTTTTTGCCTTGGGGGACCGAGGTAAAAGGTACTGGAGGGTACCTGGATTTTCTGTTTTTACATTTTTACCTTGTTTTTCTGACTAGAGCTTGGCAAAAAGAGTCTCTAAATGCATTTTTGATCAAGAGTCTTGCTCGGAATTATGTCTGAGGTATGTGAGTGCGCGCATCGCAAACTCTCAAGCCCCACGTCTCGTCCCTTAGAGACTTTCATACTCTAGACGGGGAACGTGTTTGGTCACAAAGGAAAAACTTTTTTAGTGTAACATTTTTATTTGCATGTTTATACTCATTCGAAAGCTCTCTCAATGGCGGAGGACCTTTCGCAATCATATTTGAAGATTGCTGTGAAAAAAAAATTGAGATTTGCCCTTTCAAAGTGAAAAGTGGATTTATATTTGAATTTCAAAATACGATATACCGTATTACCTCTAATAAGGCCCCACCCTCGACTTTGAGGACCTATATCTCAGCCCAGAGAAAATAGTTTGCAAATCTGTTTATTGTGTTTTCTTAACTCTCAAGAGCTCTACCGATTCCGCTTTTTTGATTTTTGTTGAGCACCCAAAAATCTCGAGATAGACCTCAAATGTTTCTGATTTTTGGGGGTTTGAAAAATAAGGCCCCATGGGGCCTTAATAGAGGTAATACGGTAGGCGCCGATAGGCGCCTGCTGTCCCTTGTATTATATATTTTGTATATTATATAAAAATTAGTCTAGTCTATTTGTAATTATCAAATTTACTTTAATGTTTAATAAATCCTTTTTTCAGACGGTGGTGAACCCATTCTTTCATATGCTGTTGAATTCAGGTAAAGCAACTTCAAACAAACTTTTGCAAAATTCTTTTCTTTGTTTTATAGACCCGACAGTCAATCGGAGTGGGAGATTGCGGAACGTGGTCTGCCCGCCGAACGTCTCTCCTGGAGCACCTCTAGCACTCATCGCTCAGATGAGTTCAGAGTTCGGGCCGCCAATGTGGAGGGCTTCGGCAGTTATGGCTCAACAGTAACACAGACTGAGGGAGAGGAGATGACTGGAATGCAAGCAAACCAGCACACCTGGCTATACATCACTCTTTTGGCCATCTCTCTGGTGCTGATGACTTGCATGGTCTTCCTACTTATTGGTGGGTTGAGAAGCATAGTTATTTTGGCTGTATTTTAGTGCTGAATTGCAGGAAGAAGCAGGAAACTGAAAAGAATGCGAAGAAAAGCCAAAATCCACAAATCTATCAGCCTGGAAAATATCACTAGTCAGATACAATTCCCGAATTCACCAGACAAGTTTACGCCTGAGGTGGAAAACGAAATAAGAAGTAGGTTTGAGGACAAAATAAATATACTAAAGGCTTTGTTGATGAATTTCTGTAAAAAGTTACAAGATGTATCTACCATGTGAGCGAAAAGTTGCCGGACAAAGTTTAAAACCAATTTTTTTCAGTAAAATAAGAACATAAATGCATTTTTTGGTATCATCAGAAAACCCTTGTTCTCCTCTCTTGAATAGTGTATCGCTTGTCGTTTCATGTCAATCAATTCCATGCTTTAGAATAGGCATTGTGCGACTTTGGGAAGAAGGGAAGAAGCAAAGTGAGATCGCTCGTGATATGAATGTTCCTAAGCAAACAGTTTCGGATGGAGTGGTTGCTGTAGCTGGTCGCCCACTTCTTGCTCTGTCTTCATTGCGGCCTGTTTCACGAAATCGCTTGATGGCATCCGAAACTGTTTGCTTTGGAACATTCATATCACGAGCGATCTCACTTTGCTTCTTCCCTTCTTCCCAAAGTCGCACAATGCCTGCTCTCAGATCGGACATTCTAAAGCATGGAATTTATTGACATAAAACGACAAGCGATACACCATTCAAGAGAGGAGAACAAGGGCTTTCTGATGATACCAAAAAATGCATTTATGTTCTTATTTTACTAAAAAAATTGGCTTTAAACTTTGTTCGAGAACTTTTCGGTCACATGGTAAGATACCGTACAACCATTAAATCCGCCATGGCAGTTTATTTTTCAACTCTTAAAAATGGAAAAAAATTGGATTGATTTTGAGATTTTTCGTGTTTAACCCGAACCTAAAAAAGAGGAATTGCTGGAGCTCGTGGTGGTGAAGGGAATGCAAAACACAGCAATTTAATATATTTTCTCTGAGATGAAATATAAGTCCTTGTAGGAGGAGGATTATTGCGAAGTAGCGCATTGATAGAAGTTTTACGGTTTTAATTTTCCTTCATTTAGAATTTTATTTAATTTTCGTCTACCTTAAATTTTAACTCATTAAAAACTTTCTTTTTTTTTGTTAGCACTTTTTGCAAAAAAATTAAAAATGAAAGTCGCTCTAACAAACGACTACCGTATTTTAATTTTGGTTAATTTCTGGTTAGGTTAATTTTCCAATCACTCACTAAGGTGTCGCTCTATTAGAGACTGTCTTTCTATTGGAGGCTGTCGCTTTATTCTTTCAATCTCTTGGTTTACCTTAACCCAATTCACAATTTGAGATCAAAAATTTATGGTAAAGTAACATCGATTGACAAAATTAGTGGTTTTTTTAAGCGAATTAAGAGCCCAATCGTTGTAAAATGATGGATTTATTGAAATGCTGTGTTTAAGTGACAATGCTGTGTTTACGTGACAATGCTGGATTTAATGAACAATCAATAACGCAATTTGCCTAAATGTAAAATAATAGACACAAAGAAAACACTAATAACAAACTTTGAACATACGCTCGCCCTGTTACTGGATGATTCGCCGCGAAATTCAATGCTTCTGAAGTTGGTGCTGACGGAACCATTGAGCCAACTGATTGTCTAGATCCACGAACGTGAGCTTTCTTCCACCACCAGCCAGTCTTATCTTTGCCTTTCCAATCGGAGACGATTCACTATAACTCACAGTAAATTACTACCGGTTAATATGATACTATAAATTACTTTGCAACTTGAGCTGATCCTCCGTTTTGCGCCAATCAATGACTGTGCTCCTGGTTACGCCAAACTTCTTAGCAGCATTGTTACTGGAAACGCTTTTTGCACACTTGACGACCTTCAACTAGAATTCGTTTGAGTACGACTTCCTGTTCCTTGGATTGCGTGCTTTGATTTCATCTACGACGTCCGAGAGGTGAATAAGATCTGCATCGGCCATTTTTTACTAAAATAAAAAATTATTTAACTTAATTTTTGTGCGACTGCGAATGGAGTACAAGTGGAAACCGACAATGAGCAACGAATACTAAACTAATAGTAATGGCGCAAATTCAAAAATAAAATTTCAAAACACCTTTTTCGCAAAATTTTTGCTAAAAACCATCAAGCACTGGACAAAATCGGCTTTTGGGGTGTCGCTCTATTAGAGACTGTCGGTTTATTGGAGACTGTCGTTCTATTAGAAGAAGTATGGTAACTTTTTATTCATTTTTTTATTAAAAACAATGGAAGCGAAAATTTAAATTTTTGGTTCCAAGAGTTAAACAACTTTCTTAGGCTTTGAAAACCTAATTTTTTTTTTGCAAAACTTTGAAATATAAAAATACCACAGGAATCTGTTTTAGACCTGCCTTACATCCAACGCCATTCCATCCAACCCCTCAAAAACAGGCCTCTTGGCAAAGGCAGCTTCGGCGAAGTGATCGAAGGCATATTCAAAGAGTTTGATCCACGCACCAATAACTCCAATGACAAGGGTGTTAGGGTTGCTATCAAAGTAATTTCTCACAAAAAAAAACCAATATTTTTTTGGAGTTAAAACAAAAATTTCAGTACCTGAAAAATGATTCGGAAGAAAATCGTTTGAAATTTTTGAAGGAAGCTGTAACTATGAAGTTAGTTTTTATCTGCGAGAATTTTTTACTTAAATAATACTTTTAAGCAATTTTGACCACCCTAATATCATCAAATTGATCGGAGTGTATCGAGAAACGCAGCCACACATGCTAGTATTCGAGTTGATGGAAGGAGGCGATCTTCACACTTTTTTAAATAATTCGTAAGTTTATTTAAATTTCTACTTGGTGCTTGACCGCAAATTTATTTTAGACGACCACCTAAAGCAGCCTGTTCGCAGCTTAGTCTTCGAGAACTAGTCAACATGATTATTGACATAGGTAGAGGGGCCACTTACTTGGAAGCTTTCAAGCATGTACATAGAGACTTGGTAAATTAAATTTTAAAATTTAAGAAAAATCCCTGTTTACTATAGCGCTGGATTCTGTCTGGTCTGGTCTGTTCTGTTCTGTTCTGTTCTGTTCTGGTCTGGTCTGGTCTGGTCTGGTCTCGTCTGGTCTGGTCTGGTCTGGTCTGTTCTGTTCTGGTCTGGTCTGGTCTGGTCTGGTCTGTTCTGTTCTGTTCTGGTCTGGTCTGGTCTGGTCTGGTCTGGTCTGGTCTGGTCTGGTCTGGTCTCGTCTGGTCTGGTCTGGTCTGGTCTGGTCTGTTCTGTTCTGTTCTGTTCTGTTCTGGTCTGGTCTCGTCTGGTCTGGTCTGGTCTGGTCTGGTCTGTTCTGTTCTGGTCTGGTCTGGTCTGGTCTGGTCTGGTCTCGTCTGGTCTCGTCTGGTCTCGTCTCGTCTGGTCTGGTCTGGTCTGGTCTGGTCTGGTCTGGTCTGGTCTGGTCTGGTCTGGTCTGGTCTGTTCTGTTCTGGTCTGGTCTGGTCTGGTCTGGTCTGTTCTGTTCTGGTCTGGTCTGGTCTGGTCTGTTCTGGTCTGGTCTGGTCTGGTCTGGTCTGGTCTGGTCTGGTCTGGTCTCGTCTGGTCTCGTGTCGTCTCGTCTCGTCTGGTCTGGTCTGGTCTGTTCTGGTCTGGTCTGGTCTGGTCTGGTCTGGTCTCGTCTGGTCTGGTCTGGTCTGGTCTCGTCTGGTCTCGTCTGGTCTGGTCTGGTCTGGTCTGTTCTGTTCTGGTCTGGTCTGGTCTGGTCTGGTCTGGTCTGGTCTGTTCTGTTCTGGTCTGGTCTGGTCTGGTCTCGTCTGGTCTGGTCTGGTCTGGTCTGGTCTGGTCTGGTCTGGTCTGTTCTGTTCTGGTCTGGTCTCGTCTGGTCTGGTCTGGTCTGGTCTGGTCTGGTCTGGTCTGGTCTGTTCTGTTCTGGTCTGGTCTGGTCTGGTCTGGTCTGGTCTGGTCTGGTCTGGTCTGGTCTGGTCTGGTCTGGTCTGGTCTCGTCTGGTCTCGTCTGGTCTCGTCTGGTCTGGTCTGGTCTGGTCTGGTCTGGTCTGGTCTGTTCTGTTCTGGTCTGGTCTGGTCTGGTCTGGTCTGGTCTGGTCTGGTCTGTTCTGTTCTGGTCTGGTCTGGTCTGGTCTGTTCTGGTCTGGTCTGGTCTGGTCTGGTCTGGTCTGGTCTGGTCTCGTCTGGTCTCGTGTCGTCTCGTCTCGTCTGGTCTGGTCTGGTCTGGTCTGGTCTGTTCTGGTCTGGTCTGGTCTGGTCTGGTCTGGTCTGGTCTGGTCTCTCGTCTCGTCTCGTCTGGTCTCGTCTGGTCTGGTCTGGTCTGGTCTGTTCTGGTCTGGTCTGGTCTGGTCTGGTCTGGTCTGGTCTCGTCTGGTCTGGTCTGGTCTGGTCTGGTCTGTCTGTCTGTGCGTCACAAAAGTTGTTTGAGTATGTTCCGCTTATCGTATCGTACATCTGATTACGCCATTCGACGCGGAATAGTCGATTTACCTTCATGAACAACTATCAAAAGTTCAAGTCAACTGTTTCAAAAAAAAGTTATGGCCTGTTGAAAGTTTCCAAAAACCAGAGGGGGGAACAAGGCATTTTGTGGTGAATTTCGAATTGCCTTGGGGGACCAAGGCATGGTCACAGGTTCAAATCCTGGTGGTAGCATGCATCATTTTTGTGACGCGCGTACCCTACGCACTTCCTCTGCGCCTACGAATTGCCACATTTGTGGCAACAACATATTCTATTTGGATTTATTATTGGGTGGCATTTAATTTTGCCCGCTAATTTGTGAAAAATGACCGCTAGTTTGATTTTTTGAAAGAAAATTAGCGGGCATCTTTCGAAAAATTAACGGGCGTTTTTAAATAATTAGCGGGCATTTTTCACAGATTAGCGGGCAGCTTCAAATATTACCCTTTACTATTTGTGGTAACGAAATTTCAGAAGTTGAATATTTAATTAAGGTTTTTTAGGCAGCTCGAAATTGTCTAATTTCTTCAAAAACATCACTGCAAAGAGTCACTAAAATAGGTTTTTTTTTAATTTTAATTTCTGTTCAAGACAATTTTTTTTCTTTTATTTCAGGAGACTTTGGACTGGCTAGAGAAATGTTCTCTAGCGACTATTACAAAGTTCACGGAGCTGATTTCCTTCCACTGCGTTGGCTCTCACCTGAGTCAGCTATGCAGGGTATTTTCACTTCCAAAACAGATGGTGAATAAGTTTTTTTTGCAGAAAGTATTGGTTAAATAGTTCGGCGCTAGTGGAAAATCCGTGTCCAAAATATGCCTTGGTCCCCCCTGTTGTTTTTTCGTGAAAAAGAGCTTGGTCCCCCTTGTTGTTTTTGAATTAAAAAATTTGTATGAACTTTTTTTGTACTACAACGATAATTTTGTCGCAAAATATTTTCATTGGTCGATAATTATGTCTTGTAAAATATGTTATTGATTCATGTGAATTTTATTAAATAAATTATTTTGTTAGTGTTTTGAACCAAGGCATTTTTTGATAAGAAAAACAACAGGGGGGACCAAGCTGTTTTTCATGTAAAACAACAGGGGGGACCAAGCTGTTTTTCACGTAAAACAACAGGGGGGACCAAGCTGTTTTTCACGTAAAACAACAGGGGGACCAAGCTGTTTTTCACGTAAAACAACAGGGGACCAAGCTGTTTTTCACGTAAAACAACAGGGGGACCAAGCTGTTTTTGACGTAAAACAACAGGGGGACCAAGCTCTTTTCACGAAAAACAACAGGGGGACCAAGCTGTTTTTGACGTAAAAACAACAGGGGGACCAAGCTGTTTTTGACGTAAAAACAACAGGGGGACCAAGCTCTTTTCACGAAAAACAACAGGGGGACCAAGCTGTTTTTGACGTAAAACAACAGGGGGACCAAGCTGTTTTGACGTAAAACAACAGGGGGACCAAGCTGTTTTTGACGTAAAACAACAGGGGGACCAAGCTGTTTTTGACGTAAAACAACAGGGGGACCAAGCTGTTTTGACGTAAAAACAACAGGGGGACCAAGCTGTTTTTCACGTAAAACAACAGGGGGACCAAGCTGTTTTTGACGTAAAACAACAGGGGGACCAAGCTGTTTTTGACGTAAAAACAACAGGGGACCAAGCTGTTTTTGACGTAAAACAACAGGGGGGACCAAGCTGTTTTTTACGTAAAAACAACAGGGGACCAAGCTGTTTTTGACGTAAAACAACAGGGGGACCAAGCTGTTTTGACGTAAAACAACAGGGGGACCAAGCTGTTTTTGACGTAAAACAACAGGGGGACCAAGCTGTTTTGACGTAAAACAACAGGGGGACCAAGCTGTTTTTGACGTAAAACAACAGGGGTGACCAAGCTATTTTTCGCAAAAAAACAACAGGGGGGACCAAGCTGTTTTTGACGTAAAACAACAGGGGGACCAAGCTGTTTTGACGTAAAAACAACAGGGGGACCAAGTTCTTTTTCACGAAAAAACAACAGGGGGGACCAAGCTGTTTTTTACGAAAAAACAACAGGAGGGACCAAGCTGTTTTTTACGAAAAAACAACAGGGGGGACTAAGGCATATTTTGGACACGTATTCTCCACTAGAACCAATAGTTCTGTTTAGTCTGGTCATTTGGCATTGTTTTGTGGGAGATCATGACCCTCGGAACCCAGCCGTATCCTGGCATTAATAACATGGAGGTTGGCAAGCTGTTAGTTTTTCATTGGTGCTACTCTGTCTTTTACAGGTGCTTATTAAACTGAAAGAAGGGAAAACGTTGGAGCGACCTCAGCCAGAGTGTCCCGATGAAATGTAAGCTAACTTTATTTTGCAATTAACAAAAATTCTTCAAGCCTTCTAATTTAACAGAAGAACGTGAAAAACACAAAAACACTTTTTATACAAATTTAGCCGTCTATTTATTTTTCTTTAGTGAAGCGGCTAGTCATAGGTGGTTTGTAAGTTGTCAAAAAGTGGTTGAAATATTAGGTTGTCTCAAAAGTTCGCACCGTTTCACAGTCAAACGTTAAAGCAAAATTTCAAATTTTATTCAAAACAAAGCATAACAATTAATCAACAAAATAATCTCCATCAAATTCCACAACTTTCTCCCAGCGTTCTTGAAGACGACTGATTCCCTTGACATAAAATCCGGCTGGCTTTGAAGAAAAGAAACGATCCCAGAATCAGCCCAGAATCAAACAAAAACAACATAACGTGCGAATATGATTGCTATCCATCTAAAAACAATAAACAATATGAGCTGAGCAAAAAAATAAACGAAAAACTGAAAAACATTGCAAAGTAAACACAGAGAACTTTTTAAAACTGTACAAAATTTTTGAACAGGGGGGACCAAGGCAACGCGGTGCGAACTTTTGAGACAACCTAATAGTTAAAGTAGCAAAATGAGGTAGTTTGAAAGCGATTTTTATAGCTAATCACTCAACTGTTTAAACATTTCTCAGCCATCTTTCTGCAGAGAATATGGAAATGTTATCAGAATATAGATATCTTTTGAAAAATCTCATGAAAGACAAAAAAATTGACCAAAAAATTCATCAGGTATTAGTCCTTTCTGAATTTCGGTTAGTGAGTAAATACTCTTTGAACACCTTTTTGCAGAAACGTGTGTCTTTTTGTGTTTCGTCTTTTTCTGTCGGATACCCCTATTATTAGTTTTTTAATTTTTTTATCTAGTTCTTATTTAAAGAATTGTTAAGTCAAAATTATGGTGCAAGCATATCTAGGTTTCTTGTTTCTTATTTTAGTATTAAAGGATGGACTGAGATAACTTATTTTTCAGCAATTAAAAAAAGCTTTAATTAGTACCTAGTGCAATTTGGTTATTTACCTTACTAATGTTATTTATTTTTCAGCTATGAAATAATGCGATCAACATGGATTCTGGATCCTGAAAAAAGACCGCGATTTGTGGATTTGATGCCGAAGTTGGAAGCATTTCGTTCTAAACCTCATCTACAGGTAGACCTAGTATTTTTAGATTTTTAGAAACCATTGTCGTTGTTGACAACGGCAATTAAGAGTTTATGAACTGGCGGGGGACAGCTTTTTTACGCCGAAAATGCACAAAATATTTTTCCAAACTATTTTTTAAATTTATTAATATTTTATTTATAACTTATATTTCATGTATTGATTGAAGCAAAGCTGCTTTCAACAATAATATGTTACAGCTCAATGGAACTTGACTAGGTCGTCCGATCTGGCATGCACAAGCAACGTTGAGCTCGACTGGTCGCGTAAAAGCCCAAGTGCACCAAACCCAGCCGCCAACCACCCCCCACCCCCGAAAAATTTTTTGTACTTTTAAATAAAAGTACCCATACAAAATACTTCATCGCTGAGATATGACCTAAAGTTGGAGTAAAGTTAAATGGTCATTTTTTTAAATATTGACACTCCAACTTAAAGTCATATCTCAGTGACTAAGTATTTTTTTCAAATTCTGCTTTATGATTCGGATTGCTGAGGAATATTTGCCTATTGAAGTGCCTCAGAATAAAAATTTTCAGCTGAAAATGGGTACTTTTATTTAAAAGTACAAAAAATTTTTCGAGGGGGTGCACTTAGGCTTTTACGTTTTTCAACATCGAAGTGTAACAGCTGTCCCCGTCAATTCAAAAATTCGAAATTACCATTGTCCTCAACGGCGATGGTCCTTTAAAACTAAATTACGTAAAATTTTTAGTCTACTGAGTCATTTCCATCGTCGCTAAATAGTTTCACCAACAACGCTTTCGAAAACAGTCAGGATTCGATGTCAAGTTTTTCTCATCCAGCCAGTAATGCAAGTGGATCAGTAAAGACGGTCGAAGGTTTGGAGCCTGGAAATTTTGAACTCAAAGAAGTTACGTCCAGATTCGACAAAAGTGGTTCGTTTATGTTGTAATACAAAAATTTAATCTATTCACTGTTACTTAGACAATCGATCAGGAAAAAGACATGGAAAGTTGCCAAAGCTATTGCGAACTACAGATTTTCGTGTAGAAAGACCTTCGAGTTCAACATCGGCAGAGACAATAACTACAACACTCGATTATGGTACAGTTTTATTTAGAGTCGAACCTGGAGACTAGGACGAAGTGAAACGTAATTCAAAATGATTGTCATACAGTCAAACCTGGGTTATCCGACACCCAAAGGGACCGCCCTTATGGTGTCGGATAAACGAGGTGTCGGTTAAACGAGGTGTCGGATGACTGGGGTGTAGGTTTACCAGGCCAACCAAATCGGGCTCATGGTGTCGGATAAACGAGGTGTCGGTTAAACGAGGTGTCGGATGACTGGGGTGTAGGTTTACCAGGCCAACCAAATCGGGCTCATGGTGTCGGATAAAAGAGGGTGTCGGTTAACTGGGGTGTCGGATAACCCAGATTTGACTGTAGATAGATTTGACTGTTTATTGCATTTTTATGAGAGTTATAAGACCACACAAGTTAAATTCGATTGGCCGAAATCTAGGCGAAGTTGATATGAGTCTAACCTTGATATTAGATAACTGCCGAACTGCGTAGTTAAGTCTTATAATTATTCGAAGCTTTTTGTAACTTTTATGGCAGAGACTGACCCACTGCGTAGCTAAGACTGCGTAGACTATTGATGATGGGTCTTATACCAATTGTCTAGGGCTGTTACAGGGTCTTATAACATACAAGGATTTTGAAGCCGCGAATGCGGCTGGCGCTTTCCTTCTCCTTGTTTGAAACGACAAAAAATTTAAATTTAAACATTTTGGTACTTACTGTATTTCCCAAAAAGGCCCCCCCCTCTAATAAGGCCTGCCCTCAACTTTGAGGACCTATATCTCAGCCCAGAGTCAATTTTTTGGAAAACTCGACAATGGCCTGCATACTTTTGTCAACGCCCCTCTTAAAAATGCCATTTTCTCGCCGCTCTTTTTTTTTAAACGAAAGCTGACATCAAGGCGAATCTAAAAAATCCTGCAACAGCAATTTTCGAGCCTTTTATGACCATATTTTTTGATAATTCATAAAAAGTGTTAACCACCCACCCACCCGACCCAAATACTATATAGAGATACTATACAGTCAAATCTTTGACTTTTTGAGCCGTTATCTTGGCGCTACTGTAATATACCCCCCCCCTAAAAACGCTATTGTAATATACCCCCTATAATTGACCTACTGTCATATACCCCTGCCCCCAATAATTTTTTTTCATTTTTTTTTCTAAAATGATTTATAATTAATAAATTATGCAACAAAAGACTGAGAAAATGATTTAAACACATTTCTTATTATAAAAAATGGAGTATTAATTTTAGCAATAAACTAAAAGTAACAAAGGGACAAAGGGCTGTATTGGGAGGGGAAGGGTAAAAGTAGGGGCTAATTTTTTTCAATTCAGCTAGATTTCATGTTTTTATATTTCTGTCTTTTATTTTGGTATATGACAGTAGGTCAGATTTTTTGAGGGGGTGGGTTATATTACAGTAGCTTTTTTTTGGGGGAGTATATGACAGTAGCGTCGTTATCTTTATAGCCCAACTTTTACAAAATAACCTGTTGTATTAGGTTGTGTCATAAGTTCTGTCTTTTTTGCCTTGGTCCCCCCTGTTGTATTTCAGCGCAATTTCAAAAGTTTATGTTCATCATTTTTAAAGCTCAGTAATTCATTTTTGTGACTTGCATGTTAACCTCTGTACTGTTTTATTGTTTTCAGATGGACATCAATCATATTCGCCACGTCATGCTTTTTCTCTTCAATGCTGGGCTAAATGGAACCAATGCAGCAAGCAAAATTTGTGAAGTCCGTCCTAAGCCAAAGCCTAAGTTTTTTTTTGTTGTGATGACATGGCGAATATGATTGATGTCCATCTGAAAACAATAAAACAGTACAGAGGTTAACATGCGAGTCACAAAAATGAATTACTGTGCTTTAAAAATGATGAACATAAACTTTTGAAATTGCGCTAAAATACAACAGGGAGGACCAAGGCAAAAACGACAGAACTTATGACACAACCTAATAATATAAGGTTGACCTCTCTTTAGCAATCAAAGTGGGTTAGTCTCTTACAGTCTCGTCAGTCAGTTACAAAGAGCTTCGAATAATTACAAAATATCATTGACTTTCATGTATTGAAAATTGCTAGAATAGTTTTAAAGCTAACTTTTAATAACCCTTGGTACCTATATTCGATTCATACCAGTCCTGCTTCATCTACACACACCTAGTCCTACCCTAGTTCTTCTATAAAATCATATCAACAAACTCATTACATCTTTTTAGACTATGAAATTCCTCGCAGCCGTACAGCAACTGGAAGTGCAGAAGGCAGTCATAACTATCACAGAATTTTATCGTCCTCTGTTCTACCAAGAAATCCGCATTCATCTACTTCCATTGGCGAGTTCTTTAACGAAGGCTTTGTTGGAGATTGCGGAAGTGTTGACTCATGTAAAAAAAAGTAAAAAAAAACAAATTCTTACTTATTTTGATATTTTAGCTGGTCCCTCTAAGAACTTCTCTAGATCTGCTTTCGCGGATTCTCTGTCAACCCTTGGTGACTCGAAAGCACGACAGCTGGTCCTTTCCCCTGTGCGCTTGATAGATAGAAATTTGGGCGGTGGCGAAGTCAGCACTTCTTTGTCAGGGTCAAACGATGGATCTTCAGCTAAAAATTTATCAGCTTCGGCCTCTTCCATTCCCAGAGAACATGTGCCAGATTCACCTTCTCGACGTATCCCTCCAAGAGTAAGTAGGGTGTAAAAAGAGAAAAACTGTTATTTTTGCTATCTTATTCTGTAAATTGTCGATTGAACTTCAACCTGTGATTCTTTTCTCATTTGTATCTGTTATTCGAATTGCCGGTGCATTGCGTAGTGTGACTTATTATTATTTTCTTTCATTATTTTCGCAAAAAAAGCATATTTTAAAATACTTTACTTGCCATAATAACTCATTTAGGCATTTTTTTTTATTAAATTATCCACACATTTTTACTCAGAGTATTGTTAATTGATATTTTAATAAATTTTATTAGTAGTACAGGGTAGTCCGAGAAATTTGAACACTTTTAAACCGTCATAACTTTTTGTCCTCGCTAGATTTCGAAATTCTGTAAACGCAGATCGACTCAGTTTTTTATGACAATTTTTTTGGTATATAATGTCAAAAACACGATTTTCGCTTGGTCCCCCCTGTTGTTTGGCTCCTGGTCTGTAGGTGGCCTTTGGATGGGTAAGGCCAAAACAACAGGGGGGGACCAAGCGAAAATCGTGTTTTTCACATTATATACCAAACAAATTGTCATCAAAAACTGAGTCGATCTGCGTTTATAGAATTTCGAAATCGTGCGAGGACAAAAAGTTATGACGGTTTAAAAGTGTCGAAAACAAAGTAGGACGCACAAATTTTTTTAGCTAAAATTGAAAAAAAAACAATTGTAGACTGGTCAACAAAGTCCCTAAACAGCAGGAGTCCGATTATATCCCTTAATTAAAGGCATTGCCCTTAATTTGAAAATTTTGCCTTTAATTTTTTTTTGAAAATAAAGGCACATTTTGACGAATGTTATGAAAGTTTTGACTACTTTCTTGGGCAGAAAGAGTTGTTGAAAGCAGGAGAGGGAGAGGGGGAGAAAAATATGTTTGATGATTTTTGTCGGGTTTGAAGCGTATGGACAACATGCCTTTAAGTTGTCTTTATTTTGGTGAAAATTCCTTTAAACTACCTTTATTTTTGACACTAGATGCCATTCTTTTAGATATTTGCGATCGAACCCCTGGTCATGTGGGTCAGAAGAAGAATCCTCCACGTCAAGCCTGCATCCAATGTGGGAAATGCATTGGTCAGAGGAGTGCTATGCCTATGCCAGAAATCTGAAGTGTCATCAAAAGCAATACGGCGGGTCATCTCAAGAGTCAGTCAAAGCAGAAAGCTCAGATCAATGTGGTGGAACCTCTTGTCTGCGTATCAATGCTGTGTTCCGGAACATCAGCTCATCAAGCAAGGAGTAGAAATCAATGGCAAAAAAGGTCAGTTTCTTCTTGGATACTGCAGCTCAGCTCAATGTCATCAGTGAGGAAGACTAGAAGAAGAAAATCGGCTCTCCGAAAATCAAAGAAAGCTCTGTGGTTGCCAATCTCTTTGATGGATCTCACCTGAAGTTCCTTAGTGAGACCGTCGCTTCTATGTCAGCGATCGGTCAGTCAAGCGGCCAGTCGTTTTTTGTTGGCGAGAAGTTTTTTTTTAATATTTTCTTCTTCTATATTTCGTCCAGGTTAGGTCCGGAGACCGAGAATATAGCTGAGCATTAACGTTCCCATCAAAGAAGAGGAGCCATAGTGGCCAATACTCGCCCGCACAGTCACCCTTGGCAAATAAAGGAATCTTTCGGATCAATGGGTTTTTTATAAAATAAATAATCGCAAAAATGCAATTTTTTTTAGGAAACAAAATCTCAGAGTTTGCTCTTTCGAATGAGTGGTCTCTGAAAAAATCTAGCGTAACCTTTAAAGGTTATGGCGAAAACAAATCGGACTGAAAAAAATTGAATACCCTGTACTTTGGGAAGATGTAAATTTGTATACCGTATTTACACTAATTATACCCCATGGAGGATAATTTTTCAACCTCCCGAAAATCGGAAATTTTTGAATTCGATCTCGAGATTTTCGGGTGCTCAACCAAAATCCAAAAAGTGGGATCGGTAGAGCTCGTGGGAGTTAAGAAAACGCAAAAAACAGCTTTGCAAATTATTGACTCTGCTCCTAGATATATACCTTCAAAGTTGGGGGTGGGGGATAATTAGAGAAATTACGGTATATGTCAGGCAATCACTTAACCCATAAAAGGACCATGGTTTTTGAATGCAGCGGCTTAGTACTCTCAAGTATTAAGTGAGTGCTTGGGGTATAATTAGAGAAATTACGGTATATGTCAGGCAATCACTTAACCCATAAAAGGACCATGGTTTTTGAATGCAGCGGCTTAGTGCTCTCAAGTATTAAGTGAGTGCTTGGGGTATAATTAGAGAAATTACGGTATATGTCAGGCAATCACTTAACCCATAAAAGGACCATGGTTTTTGAATGCAGCGGCTTAGTACTCTCAAGTATTAAGTGAGTGCTTGGGGTATAATTAGAGAAATTACGGTATATGTCAGGCAATCGCTTAACCCATAAAAGGACCATGGTTTTGAATGCAGCGGCTTAGTACTCTCAAGTATTAAGTGAGTGCTTGGGGTATAATTAGAGAAATTACGGTATATGTCAGGCAATCACTTAACCCATAAAAGGACCATGGTTTTTGAATGCAGCGGCTTAGTGCTCTCAAGTATTAAGTGAGTGCTTGGGGTATAATTAGAGAAATTACGGTATATGTCAGGCAATCACTTAACCCATAAAAGGACCATGGTTTTGAATGCAGCGGCTTAGTACTCTCAAGTATTAAGTGAGTGCTTGGGGTATAATTAGAGAAATTACGGTATATGTCAGGCAATCGCTTAACCCATAAAAGGACCATGGTTTTTGAATGCAGCGGCTTAGTACTCTCAAGTATTAAGTGAGTGCTTGGGGTATAATTTAAGTGCTTTGTATTAGGTCGTCCAATAAGTTTTGAGAAAAAGCACGTGGATTCGCTTTAATTTTCAAAGTGCATCCATTGGCACATTTGACAATGATGTCTCTACGTGTCATATACCATTTTGTAGCCCGTTCTCTGTTCTTCAAAATGTGATATTGAGCAATTCTTTGTTATTAAAAAATAGGATCAAAAATAGGAAAACAAAAAATGTGCATAAATTTACCAAACTTGAGAAATTATTTGTTTTTTTATTTTTGGTCCAATTTTGTTATAACAAAGAATTGTTCAATATCACATTTTGAAGAACAGAGTACGGGCTACAAAATGGTATATGACACGTAGACTTCGAAAATTAAAGCAAATCCACGTACTTTTTCTCAAAACTTATTGACAACCTAATACTTTTCAATCATTTTTATTTTTGTTACCAAAGCTTTATCATTCAATGGTAACAAATATTCCAATTACATACATGTATATGCATTTAATAAAATTAGGAATGCTTGCTTTTCTTGCTACTTGACTCTTTCTTCTCCGTCATATAAGCCGCCATTGGGTCAGAAGCGTGAATTCTGGTCAAGTTGTAGGCTTCCTTTTCCACTTCTGTAGGCTGCACCACTTCAAAGTTCGAATTGTATTTGCGTTTCCGGTCTCCCTTAAAAAATGGTATAAAAATCAGCTCAATTTTTTTTGTCTCTTATGGTTTCCGGCAAATTAACCAAGGCTTTTTTTTCCAATTTTGATGTTTTCCAGGAGGTTGGTACCCAGGAAGGGACAACCAGGAAGAGGTACCAAGAGAAAAGTACCAAGAGGAGGGTACTCAGATAGGATATATGTTATGGATTAATATCTATGTAATTTTGTCGCCTGTTGCACCTAGTCTCTAATATAGAGGCGATAATTTTGATTTAGATTTCCATGAACATTTCGACTACCTAGAGTTTTAGACAAAAACTTAAAAAAATTTCAAAAAAAACCATGCCTAACGGGCCAGTTTGTATCTCTTACCTCTTCTATCAACTTTTTGCCTTCCAACTCTTCCTTCTGCACTTTGCGTATTGCTTTGGTCAACTCTTTAGTAGCTCCTTTAGATTTGGCAGCAATAACCTTAACTTTTTCATCATCTGAGGACGAGCTGGAAGAGTCTGAAGAACTGGCGGATGAAGAAGAAGAAGAATTGTTTCGTTTTTTGGTTTTCTTAATGCTTGGATCCTTATTCTTACGGCGTTCTTTCTGTCGACGGCGCTTTTCTCGTCTGCCTTCTCGCTTCTTCTCCACTCTTTTTCCTGCAACAGTGATTTTAATTAGGGTATAATTTGAGAAAAATTTAGCTTAAAGTGAAAGTGATTGGCCAAGATGAATAATAATCCACTCGATAATATTATTTTTCAGCCCCCTTAAAATCCTGAGGTTGTCAATGATATTTGGTCTTAACACTAAAATCCTAGTCAAAAAAACTTAAAATATTTAAAAATGTTGTATTGGGTTGATTCATAATTAATGCGGATTTTTGTTGCCTTATGATTCTTTTGATCTATTTCTTCTTTAAATTTGCTTTTTTGTTTTAAAGTATGCCCTCGCTTTTAGTTAAGAAGAATGCGCGTCGAAAACCACCTTCACATTCGCCATATCATGCTCTACCACTTCGAGAAAGGATGGAGGGCAGCGCAGTCTTTTCGCGATATTGTCGAACTCTTTGGCGAAGAGGCGATCAGTCAAAGTCAGGTGGAAAAATTTGAGAGCTTGATCATTAAAGTCAGATGGGCGACCTCTTCCTTTCTCATCTTGCAAGCTTGTGTCACTGGATTTGAAACGCTTGAACCATCTTTCCACCTGACTTTGACTGATCGCCTCTTCGCCAAAGAGTTCGACAACATCGCGAAAAGACTGCGCTGCGCTCCATCCTTTCTCGAAGTGGTAGAGCAGGATATGGCGAATGTGAAGGTGGTTTTCGACGCGCATTCTTCTTAACTAAAAGCGAGGGCATACTTTAAAACAAAAAAAGCAAATTTAAAGAAGAAATAGATCAAAAGAATCAAAGGCCACAAAAATCCGCATTAATTATGAATCAACCCAATAAAAAATATTTTCTTTGCCTCTTTCGGGGCGTTACCTCAAATTAGTCACCAGGTTTTTTTGATCAAAACTATTTTTAGAGCAAATTTGAAAAATCGGTTGACCTTGGACCAAAAAATAATTTTCTTTGTTCCAAAATATGAAAAACACAAACATTGCTTGGTCTTCACTGTGGTTCAGGCTTTGCTGATCCATGGTCCATCCCCAGACCAGGACTCAAACCACAGGAGGGACCAAATAATAATCGTGTTTTTGACATTACGTACAGTCGAATCTGGATAACCCGACACCCTTTAGGTTCGTTCCCGTCTTGGGTCCGACACTTTGTTACCTCGATTTTCGAAATTTTTTGCCAAATGTGATTCGTCAGTCATTTCCTAAATATCGGAGGGATTTTGATTTTGCGTGTCGCTTTTCCAAAATTTCTTATTTTCGCCATAAAGACCCGCGAACCTCTATAACCCGACACCTGATTTTCAAAAAGGGATTTCGGGTTATCGAGGTCCGCTGGTTTTTATGGCGAAAAAAAAAGGAAAAACGACTGGCAAAATCATAATTCCTGCGAAATTTCGTCTAGATTGGCAAATCACATTTGGCAAAAAAATTTCAAAAATCGAGGTAAAAAAGTGTCGGACCCAAGACGGGAACGAATCTAAAGTGGGTGTCGGGCTATCCAGGTTCGACTGTAGTGAAAAAATCTTGGACCTATATGAGAATCGGTCCCATTTTTTGCCTTGGTCCCCCCTGTTGATTTTTTTGTGCATTTTTTGCCAATTTTTTAATTTATTTGTCGGTGTTTGTTCAACAATTCCAAAACAAAAAGCTAGCAGTCATAAATTTTGACGAGCTGATCAACAAATTTTCAACAAATGTCAACAAAAAAATCAACAGGGGGGACCAAGGCAAAAAAATGGGACCGATATAGGGCCAAAATCTTCAACTCTATGTGTTTTCAAATCTTTAAAATTTCCAGTACAAAAGCAGCTGTGGTCAAAACAAGACCGACGGCGAATTCGTGACACCCCCTGACACACTCAAAAACCTACTACACCACTACAGTCAACCCTCGTTAATCCGCCGCCCCTAGGGATCGGCCTTAGGGTGGCGGATTAACCAGGGTGGCGGATTATCGAGGTGCGATTACCCTACCTTTACTTAACTTTAGCTTTTTTGGGACCGGCCCTAGGGTGGCGGATTATCGAGGTGCGATTACCCTACCTTTACTTACCTTTAGCTTTTTTGGGACCGGCCCTAGGGTGGCGGATTAACGAGGGTGGCGGATTATCGAGGTGCGATTACCCTACCTTTACTTACCTTTAGCTTTTTGGGACCGGCCCTAGGGTGGCGGATTAACGAGGGTGGCGGATTATCGAGGTGCGATTACCCTACCTTTACTTACCTTTAGCTTTTTGGGACCGGCCCTAGGTGGCGGATTAACGAGGGTGGCGGATTATCGAGGTGCGATTACCCTACCTTTACTTACCTTTAGCTTTTTTGGGACCGGCCCTAGGGTGGCGGATTAACGAGGGTGGCGGATTATCGAGGTGCGATTACCCTACCTTTACTTACCTTTAGCTTTTTTGGGACCGGCCCTAGGGTGGCGGATTATCGAGGGTAGCGGATTAACGGGGTGGCGGATTAACGAGGGTTGACTGTACCCCTATTTAAACAACAACCATAAAAACTACTCACTTCTTTCCTGCTCCAAATCATATTCTTCCTGTCGAGCCAACTTTTCTTCTTCATCAATTTCTTCATCTTCACTCTTCGCTTTTTCTGCATCTGATTTTGCCTCCGATTCGTCAGAGTTGGCATCTTTTTCTTCGTCCTCTTCAGAATCATCTTTTTCTTTGTCTTGATTATCATGTGTAGCTTTGGATTCCTCTTTGACTGCAGTTTCATCTTTGCTGGTTTGCTCTTAATTTAAATGCATAAATTCTTTAAAAAAAAATAAAAATAATCAAAACTACTTGAAGAGCCAGGTGCAAATGCAGCAGAAGCGGCGGCAAGTTTCTTAAGATCTACAGTCTCCATATACTTCTCTCTGGCTAGTCCTTCCTCGCCCAAGCAGTAAGAGTTTTTAGTGAGCTCGTGGCAACATTTGTAGCCCCAGCGATTGTCTTTCCAGTAAGAGCCCCATACTTGCGTGTGGTTGTTGATTAGGCTGCAATGTTAAGGTTGAAAGTAATTTAAAAAAGCGGGAAACTAAAATGGAGTTAAGCTGCGCATAGACACCCTAGCCCTGGTTGCTTGTGCCATTGTAAACGGATTAGTGATTTTTGGCCATAAGTTTTTTTGATGCGCTTGTTTTTGCTTTTTTGAAATTTTTGAATTCCCGGGCACCACCTCTTATTAGCATGGGCATGCCCCTTTAAAGGGGACCACCTCTTATTAGCGTGGGCATGCCCCTTTAATGCCCTTATACAGCCCTTATTCCCTTTAAATTCAAAAGGCGCCAATTCAAATTACAGTCAAACCTCGTTTATCCGGCACCCTCAAAAGTTCGTTCCCCCCTTGGGTCCGACACTTTCTTTAGCTCAATTTTCGAAGTCTTTAGCTAAATGTGATTCGCCAGTCTAGTCCGAAATATTGCAAGGATTCTGATTTTGCCATTCGTTTTTTCAAAATCTTTAAATTTCGCCATAAAGACTCGCGGACCTCGGTTATCCGGTATTCTGATTTTCAAAAAAGGGTGCGGGATAACTGACGTCCGCGGGTCTTTATGGCGAAATTTAAAGATTTTGAAAAAACGAATGGCAAAATCAGAATCCTTGCAATATTTCAGACTAGACTGGCGAATCACATTTAGCAAAAGACTTCGAAAATTGAGCTAAAGAAAGTGTCGGACCCAAGGCGGGAACGAACTTTTGGGGGTGCCGTATAAACGAGGTTTGACTGTATGAAGTTTTGGCCAAAAAACCATGATACCCCCCTGTGGTTCGTAAAACTGGTTTTATTATAGAGCCATTTAACCATATGTTTAGCATATCATTTGCTTAATTTTTGAGGACGAGCTAGTGCAATTTTTCCTGCGCTTTCTAATGGTATATAGCGTTACTTGAATACCGGGCTTTATAGCCCCTATTTTTCTGTTTCTAAATGCAAGGACCAGTTTCGGAAATCTGACCTAAATGTTTCTTTGGCATGGAAAGCCAGCATTTATTTATTGCGAGCGCCAAATTGATATACCATTAGAAAGTATTTTTTCTGCCCTTTCTTTTGCGCATTTAATAAATTTTTGTGCGCACCAAAAAGTAGGGTAATTTTCAGTTTGTATGCTGATGACCCCCATTTGGAAGGGTACCATGTAAATGGGTCATTTCCATGCTTCTTAAACAGTTAAATAAATTTCTAAAGTGCACAGAAATGTTCAGCAGGAAATTCCACGTCCAACCCGGCAAACTCGTCGCTCGACGCTCCGAGTGTTAAGATGGACCGCCCTTCACAATCATGGACATAGCCAGGGGGAAGGTTAAAAGGCTTTAGCTTTTCCCGACATTTTTTAAAATGTTTGTAGAAAGAAAACAGTATAAAAGTGAAAAACGGTGCAACTAAAACCCCTAGCCAAATAATATGAAGACCAAAAAATAAATAAAAAATAAGTTAACTCACACATCCTCGTCATATCTGCTCTTGACTGCAGGTCTTTCCTGTCCCTTAACCACTTTGCCTTTTCTATTGTATTCTACGTAGTTTTCGGTCTGAGCTAGCAAAAGCTCTTTAGGTGGAGCGTTTGCAAGGTATTCCTAAAAACGCAATCAGTAGAATTACAGACAAAAATTATGAATAGATAGCTCAAATCACTCACCTGACCACCGTACTTGTCCACCAAGTCCTGCTTGATTCCTCCCTTCACAGAGCTCTTTTCTTTTTCATACTCTCTTTTCAAAGCTTCTAATTTAGTAGGTTCAGCTAGAGCGTGCACATCAATACCTGTAAAAGTTTTTCATTTGGTCAATTATGCAGAATTGGCGTAGCTAGCTTAGAACAACAGTTTTTTTAGGATCACGGCCTTTGAAAACGCCCGAAATGGTGCATTTTGGATTTTTAGGCGTGTTTGCATGGCAGAGTGGGTAACGCTTTCCGCCACAACATTTTACATAGCAAAGAAAACCATTTTCCTCAAAGTCACAAGTCAATTTTATGTAAATTTTTTTATTATAAGCCCATTCAACGTGAAATCGAAAAGTACACTTGGGTCCTAAATGTCAACTTTTCCTAGAAAATTTTGAGTACAGGTCAAACGAAAGTACAGACTTTACGTCAAATATAAGACAAAAAGTTATATGAAACTTTAATCGCGTCGAAAATATCGAAAATCGTATGAATTAGTGACAATTCATATAGCAAAATGTAGCCCTGGATCTCCTCTAAAAAATGGGAGGAGATCTTTGATGGATCGAGGACCTGTGAAAACCAGAAACCATTTTAAGTCTGGAACTCAATTTTATAGTCAAATTAGACGAGTTTCTTAATTTCCCGCAAAAATTTTCTTGAAGCTCAAAATGCACCTTTTCGAAAGGCCGTGAGGATATCAAGTCGTGTCTAGCGTTTTCGAAACTCAAGCTCACATTTAAAGCAGTCAGTTGACATGTCAGTTTGAAAGGTCAGTTGAGACTTGAATTAACTGTGAAATGACAGTTTTAAGCTGACATGTCAGTGTGAACTATGAAAACACTGCACCCTAGTATAGAATAAAACCCTAATACCCAAATACATGTTCCAGAACTCAAAAAAATGCGTAAAATATTTTTAGTAACGGCTAACATACACTGCCCTACCATGAGTCTAAGGTCTAAGCCTAAAAACAAGGATAGTTGCAACGACTTTCATAATAAAAACTTAATGGGGAGAAGAATGTATTCTACATTAACGATATCCTTATTCAGAAAAGCAAAAATAACCCATAAGTGGTCAAAAATTTAAGAAAAAAACAACAGCGGAACAAAAAATCGGTACCCATTGAGGGCCAAAAAGCATAAAATGCAGGATTTTTTTCGCCAGATTTAACTGTGAAAAGTGCTAAATATTTACCTTGACACCTAGCCGTCCAAGCAAATACCTGGGCTTCATTGGCCTTTACTACCTCTCCAGTGTATCGAATGAAATTTTCGCCGGAGAATTTCGCCGCTTCCTGCTCTTTGCCAGGAATATTCTAAAACATTAAATTTAAATTTAGTCCAGTTTTAATGAAAAAGTATAGTCTTACCGCAAACGGATTCTCTCTCATAGATCTACTTTTGGGGTCGTAGTGAGCACCATTTTCATCCAAATTGTAAAGATATTTGGCTGTGTCTTCCCTGATTCTCAGATTTCTGACAGTGATTCTGGTTCTGGAGTCCATATCCACACCCTGCACAGGCGCCATGTCATCTGCATACTTGTCTTCGTCATCCGCATCATCTTTTTTGCTAGCTTCCACCGCAGCTTCTTTTTCTTTTAGCTCATCTTCAGCATCGGGGATACCGTCTTTTATCTTAAATTTGCTTTGTTGTGTAGTTTTAATACCATGTGACCGAAAAGTTGCCGGACAAAGTTCAAAGCCAATTTTTTTCAGTAAAATAAGAACATAAATGCATTTCTGGTATCATCAGAGAGCCGTTGTTCTCGTCTCTTGAATAGTGTATCGCTTGTCGTTTTATGTCAATCAATTCCATGCTTTAGAATGTCCGATCTGAGAGCAGGCATTGTGCGACTTTGGGAAGAAGGGAAGAAGCAAAGTGAGATCGCTCGTGATATGAATGTTCCAAAGCAAACAGTTTCGGATGGAGTGGTTGCTGTAGCTGGTCGCCCACTTCCTGCTCTGTCTTCATTGCGGCCTGTTTCACGAAATCGCTTGATGGCATCCGAAACTGTTTGCTTTGGAACATTCATATCACGAGCGATCTCACTTTGCTTCTTCCCTTCTTCCCAAAGTCGCACAATGCCTGCTCTCAGATCGGACATTCTAAAGCATGGAATTGATTGACATAAAACGACAAGCGATACACTATTCAAGAGACGAGAACAACGGCTCTCTGATGATACCAGAAATGCATTTATGTTCTTATTTTACTGAAAAAAAATTGGCTTTGAACTTTGTCCGGCAACTTTTCGGTCACATGGTAGTGCTTGTATTGGAAAATAGTAGATTGACTTACATTCTGTGCCTTGATCATCTTGCGCGCATCTTCCATCCTCTCAAATTCGTCATGCACTTGTTTGTATTGAGCACTGTCATAGCCGTTCCAACGATCTCGTTTAGCATCCCATCCCATTTTCAGAGATGGCTAAAATTTTAAAGTTGTCAGGCAATTTTCGAAGGTCAAGGTCATTAAAAAATATTTTTTTTATAGATGTATACTTTGAAAATTACTTCGAATTATGTTTTTGGTAATTTTTAACCTCTGCTTTTTGCTCAATAATTCGTAAAAAAGATATGTAGATTAAAAAGCTTTTGAAGAGCTGTACAAGTACAACAAGCTAGGAGTTGTAGGTTTTGTTGCAGCTTTTACTTACCTTATTTTCTCTAATTATGCGGCCGGCCGCTAAATTTTTCAACCCCTCGAAAATCGCAAAATTAAATTTAAATTGTCATGCAAAAAAGACTAATGTCTTTGAGGCGTTTCTCGATATCATATCTGTTTAAAATTTGCTGTAAATAAAGCCGGTTTATTCAGTTGACTATTAAAAAATTGCTTAAATGAGCTACTTTTAATTGACCCCAGAACTCGATTTTTTATACACTAGTACTCAAAAATAAGGCCTTTTTCGAGCTCCTGAGGCGATTTTGAGTCGATATAGGGTGTTTGGAAACACTTTAAAAAACATTGATTTGGGGGGGAGGGGTATATCCAAGTAGCGCCAAAAATTTTTTGGTACTTATACGGTTCCCCTCCCCCCATATCCGAATTTTTTCAAAAACAGGTTTAAACCATTTCTAAGCAATTCTTACACTATAAAACCGATAAAAACGTTGTTTCCGACCACTTTCCATCGAAAATTTTGACGTTTTTAGCAACTTACTTCAATAGAAAGCCCCTTTGGGGGTACATGGTCCGGGCCAAGGGCTGACCCTTTATATATCAAGAAATATATCAAGGAAATTTGACCAATAAAAATAAAGATACATGCGCTGTCTCAGATTTCTCAAATTTCCTTGATATATTTCTTGATATATAAAGGGTCAGCCCTGGACCATGTACCCCCAAAGGGGCTTCCTATTGAAGTAGGTTGCCTGCCGAAGGCAGCCAGGTAGAAAATCTAAAACAGTCAAAATTTTTGATGGAAAGTGGTCGGAAACAACGTTTTTATCGGTTTTAGCGTGTAAGAATTGCTTAGAAATGGTTTAAACCTGTTTTTGAAAAAATTCCGATATGGGGGGGGAACCGTATAAGTACCAATTCTTTTAGTCCTTTTAAAGATTTCTTCCGAAATTCGTCAATAAAATTTTAGCTGCATTTTTGAACATTGAACAAGATGAAGTAATTTAAAAATTGCCTCACCAGAACATTATCATCAGGAGCAAAGTTAGTATTAGAGTATTTTGCGCCGATAGCTCTTGGCTTTTCCATGCAGGTTTTCTTTGAATGACCCATAGCTCCACAGTTTTCACAGGCTCCATCGCGGTACTTAAAGGCAACTTTGTTGCTGGTTCCTTTGGCATACCACTCTGAGATAGACGACAGTTTCTGCTCGCGTTCTGGATGGGGGCGTTGATGCTGCAAATGTCCACTTTTATAATTTCTGACGTTTTGGCCAAAATAATTGGATAGAGCTAACCAACCTTGAGAGTAGGTCCACTAGTGGGCACATACCAAGGCGTTTTTTCAATAAACTCAGGAATGTGGGGGTTGATGTCTCTGCCAGTTTCTATATCCACCATGGCAGGTGCTTGACCCGCCTTTCGCTGCTCTTCTAAGTCCTTTTGCTTGCGGTACTCGTCTTTGGAGCGCCGTTTGCCGTCCACATCGTCCAATTGTTGACCCTGTCTGATGAGCATGGACACTGGCACTTGCTGTTGAGTTCCACTCATCTTCACTGTTGTTCGAAATAGTTATCTAAACACTCTGAAAAGTTGTTATTTGGCTAGAGTTCGGGAATCTGTGTTGTGCCCAAAAATGTGTTTTGACCGCTTTTTCAGTCGTTTTAGCATGATCAAAGTGTAGAAAAAGAGTTTAAGTGGGGCTCGATAATTTTGGTCAGAAAAAAAAAATTTTTGTCCGAAAATTGACTACAGTCTAGTCTCGTTTATTCGGCACCCCCAAAAGTTTGTTCCAGCCTTGGGTCCGACACTTTTTTTAGCTCTATTTTCGAAGTCTTTTGCCAAATGTGATCCGCCAGTCTAGTCTGAAATATCGCAAGGCTTCTGATTTTGCCGATCGTTTTTCCAAAATCCTTTCAGGTTGCCGTAAAGACCCGCGGGTCTCGGTTATCCGACACCCCTTTTTAAAAATCAGGTCACCAGGTGCAATCAGGTCAAAATCAGGCAACCAGGCCAGGTCAGATCAAATCACCTGATTTTTAAAAAGGGGTGTCGGATAACCGAGACCCGCGGGTCTTTACGGCAACCTGAAAGGATTTTGGAAAAACGATCGGCAAAATCAGAAGCCTTGCGATATTTGGGACTAGAGTGGTGAATCACATTTAGCTAAAGACTTCGAAAATAGAGCTAAAAAAGTGTCGGACCCCTAGGCGGGAACGAACTTGAGAGGGTGTCGGATTAACGAGGTTTGACTGTATTTGACCAAAATTTTCATTTTTGCAATTTTAAATTTTGGTCAAAAAAAATTTTTTTCTGACCAAAATTATCGAGCCCCACCTAAAAACTCTTTTTCTACACTTTAATCATGCTAAAACGACTGAAAAAGTGGTCAAAACACGTTTATGGGCACAACACAGATAGCGAACTCCTCCCTATTATTTTTCCATTATGAGCACCACTTAGAAAGGTAGTTGACTGTCGCCGTGCTTTTCCAAAGTCTTAGCCTGGCCCGCTCGAACTGTAAAACTTAAACCATTCAAATTTTTATCTGCTCTTAGTCTTTTTGTGTTTTTTGTTGCGCTGATCGCAAAAAACATCCTAATAGCCATGCCCGGTATTGACCACAAAAATTTTATTTTTCGGATGCCTTGGTCCCCCAAGCTGATTTTTTTTCGTTAACTTGGAACCTAAGAAAAAGCAGCTTGGAGGACCAAGGCATCCGAAAAATAAATTTTTGTGGTCAATATGGTCGATGACTATCAGGATGTTTGTTTGTGTTCAGCGCATCAAAAAACAAGAAAAAATGCTAAGAGTTCATAAAAATGAGAAGGGTTTACATTTTACAGATCGAGCGGTTCCCTTGTCAGCATGGCCACTTTTTTGTTTTACTCCTTTTTGTAAAAAAAAAACTTTTTTCTGGATGGGTAAGGCCCAAACCATAGAAGGGAACCAAGCAAAAATCGTGTTTTTGACATTATATACAAAAAAATTGCTAGAGCAAACTGAGCAGATTTGCGTTTACGAAATTCCGAAAAAAATGACCTGGGGAAAAATTATTTTTTCAAAGTATTTCAAAATTCTTGAGACACCCCTGTAGTTTTCGGTACAATAAAATAGCGTGAAAAATGCGAAATCGAATGAACAATTATAATAATACTAGTTCCCTATCCTTATATCTTATCTATGAGATAAAATAAATTTTGTTTTCAAAATATAAGGCCTGTAAAAAACTGTTCAAAATTTAAGATTTGAGATAGAATAACAAAAAACTTTTATAGCAAGACTGAAAAAATGTTCGTGAAAAATTTTGTCAAGTCTTGAGCCAATATATGTTTGCGAAATAAAATTCAGCGAAAAAAGAGGCAATTTGAATAGTATTTAATAGCAATTGTCCGTTGAAATTATGGCTGTGGGTGAAAACACCACTTGAATAATGTGTTTACCCCAGGGATCCCAAGTGGTCTGAATTTTTCAGATTTGTCTGAAATTTAGAGGCCAAATCTGAAAAATAAATTGATCTGAATTTTGTCAGAATTTTGAAAAATTGTCTGAAATCGTCTGAATTTTGATTTGAAATTCTTCTTATCTTTTCGAAAGAAAATTTCTTTGCAGTGCAGGACTCGTTGTTTGATGAGGTAGCAGCTTTTGATTTCCTTTTTTAAAAGTCATGGGATTGTTAGTGCTAGGTAGAGATGGAGGCGGGACGGGACGGGACGGGACATTCCCGTCCCGACCGGTGGAGTTTCATGCGATTGTCCCGTCCCGGTATCCCGACCGAAAAAAATTTGACCCTTGTCCCGTCCCGGATTCCCGTCCCGGAACAGATTTGTAGGTTGTCCCGTCCCGGTGTCCCGTCCCGAAAAATTTTGCTAAAAATTTTGTCCCGTCCCGTCCCGGAATAGGCCATCCTCCATCTCTAGTTCTAGGTGTCTGCTCTTAATATTCTTCTCCAACAAATTCCGGCTGATGTTTTCGAGGCAGATGATACTAACACGGGAAAGGCACGACCCGGGTGTGGCCTATTAAAAAACGTTATATACCAAAATGTAGCCCTAATTGAGCTAGTTAAGGAACCGTTCGCAGAATCTGCTATGGATCAATCTACGCTGAGAAATAATCTTTTTAAAATTACAAACAATAGACGCTAACTTCTTCTCTTGCCGACCAGCGGCTCTTGTATCGCCAAGCATTGGATATTTTCCGACCACAATAGACATAAAATTTGCAACGGAGAAAGCCATGATAATATCTGCAATTAAAAAAATCATCTGCTGCTCCTATTGTCAACAGTATCTTTGCTTTGATCATTTCGTTGTAAATAATCATTGTCATTAATTGTTCGTTGTTCGTAAATGAAATATATACCGTTCACAATGTGTATTACAAATCCGACGACGTTAAAAATATTTTTATTGTTCTCCCGTGTCATTTTGTGTAGGAAAGTGAAGCTTTAAAAAAACCGAAAATAAAAAAGACGTGCACGCGACTGGAGTCGAACCTTTCCCGAAAAAAAAGAAATAGGTTCGGCGCCGCACCACTCATCCACTCGGCCACCAACTCACATGTTTGAAAAGGGTTGTTCTTGACTTATATGTCAACACAATTTTTTTGTAATTTTAAAAAGATTATTTCTCAGCGTAGATTGATCCATAGCAGATTCTGCGAACGGTTCCTTAACTAGCTCAATTAGGGCTACATTTTGGTATATAACGTTTTTTAACAGGCCACACCCGGGTCGTGCCTTTCCCGTGTAAGCAAAAATGGATGAAGATTTTCAAGGAAAACGACACGCTCCCGGTCGTCTATCAACTCGTCAGTGCAATTCTCTCGATGCCAGTCTCAAATTTCTTTATCGAACGGATCTTTTCACTTTGTGGTGTGCAATGGACAAAAGAAAGAAATTTGCTGGAAGTCCAAACAGTAAAAAGTTTAGTTCAAACGAAAGTTAATTTTGATCTCAATTGTGTTGAAATGTATAATTTTCTTTTGAAGAACAATCTATTGTTAAGGAAGATTAGAGCATGGGGAAAGTACTTTGGATTGTTTACTCACCGTTGGTTATTGTTGTTGATGAAGTCTTAATAAAATTTGGATTAAAAAATTTACATTTACAAATTGTCTGAATTTTGGAGCTTAGGTCTGAATTTTTGAGATTTTTGTCTGAATTTTTAGCTGGTCGACTTGGGATCCCTGGTTTACTCCATTTAATTTTTTTTTCGGGCAGCGGACAATTGAGCAAAATTGCGGAAAATGCTGATAAGGCTGAAGATTGTTATGACTATATTACGCCATACATTTTCAATCAGAAGCGTGGTGCTATGTTCACTTGGGAACTACTACACAATGATGACCCCAAAATCTTTAATTTAAAGAGGCAGCGAAGATTCATACCCTTTAGCTGATCCATACTAAAAAATATTGTAATTTGTATGCGCTTTTACATTCAAACACAGAATACAGCATCTGAAAGAGACCAAAGAAGAAAAATATGAACAAAAAAAGTTTTTGGGGTCATCATTGTGTAGAATGACCTTCACTTGCCTACTGTGTTATACCTAACAGTCCGAGATGCTGGTTTTCAACAGGAAATCCGGTTAGTTGATTTTACAGTCAACCCTCGATACAACGATACCCCAAGGGACCGGCCCTGGGCATCGCTATATCAAGGGTATCGTTGTATCGAGGCTATTAAGACCGAAAATCTGACAAGGTATCGTTATATCGAGGCTATTAAGACCGAAAATCTGACAAGGTATCGTTATATCGAGGCTATTAAGACCGAAAATCTGACAAGGTATCGTTATATCGAGGCTTGGCTGTGTTATCAGCACAACAATGTTCAACAAAAGCACTCTTGATAGAAGTAGTCATCCAATTAAGCAGTGCAGAAAAGGAAAAATGTACTCTGTAAGAAATTTTTAACAAAAACCAGGATCCTGACCAGGATCCTGGTCAAAAAACCAGCATTTTGTTTAAAATTCCAAACTACCAGCAAAATATTTATTGACATTTTCCTACATTCATTACATTCAGCAAGAAATGTATTGGGAAAATGTATTAAAAAGTCTACCTTTTGGCAAAACCCTGACAAACTTCTCCAAGGAATTCTTCTGCGATGCATTCTTTTCCTCGAGTTCCTTGAGCTTGGCAGCGTATTCCTCATGCGTTTTTGAGTGCACGAAAAGACCCTTTGTCGACCAGTTAGCCATCTTGATTGTTTTGTTGCACACTCGGCATTTTGCTTCTGTAACAGACAACTTGTCGAAAAGACCGATGCTCCAGACAATGCTCATCTGAAAACAAAGGTCATGAACAAAATGACAATGATTTTTAGAGAAATGTAATGTCCAGAAATTGCAGAAACTAACACTTCAAAACCACAGATTGTGTTCCAAATGAATGAATAAAAATTCTGAATAAAAAATGCAAAGGTAATTTCGATATTCGCCGTTTCAAGATGTTGTTTCAAAAAAAAATAACATTTATATTTACACAAAGTTCAACGACCAGGATTGGCCAAGATACCAAGACTAGGATTTTTAGTCTGGACCAGTATCAGGACCAGGATTTCACTTTATTGTTAAATTTTGACCAGGACAGACCAGGATAGGATCATGTCCTGTTTCCGTCTCTAATTACATAGAAGCTGAATAGAAGTTGAATTTTATAATTCTCGTTTAAATTTTATAGAAGTTTTAACTTATTAACAGCTTTTGAGAACCCTGGTTTACCCCCTCAAAATATGGGTTCACCCTCTCAAATTTAAATTTTTTACCAGCTCAAATTTGCTTTTCACTAGCCAAGTCCATATTTTGTCAAAGATACGTAAACTTTCAATATTATTTTGTAAAAAACGAGTTCATATCACAAGTTTACGTATCTTTGACAAAATGTGGACTTGAAGAGGTAAAAAATTTGAATTTGAGGGGGTGAAAAATAAATTTAAGGGGGCAAACAGATAACTATAAGAGATAGTTTTTAATTAGAGTCTTTAAATTATTACAATTTTCGATGCGAAAATTCAATTATTTTTATTATTTGGTGCATAGTACAGTCAAACCTCGTTTATTCGGCACCCCCAAAAGTTCGTTCCAGCCTTGGGTACGACACTTTCTTTAGCTCAATTTTCGAAGTCTTTTGCTAATTGTGATTCGCTAATCTAGTCTGAATATTCGTTTTTCAAATCTTTAAATTTCGCCATAAAGACTCGCGGACCTCGGTTATCCGGTATTCTGATTTTCAAAAAGGGGTGCCGGATAAGCGACGTCCGCGGGTCTTTATGACGAAATTTAAAGATTTTGAAAAAACGAATGGCAAAATCAGAATCCTTGCAATATTTCAGACTAGACTGGCGAATCACATTTAGTAAAAGACTTCGAAAATTTAGTTAAAGAAAGTGTCGTACCCAAGGCTGGAACGAACTTTTGGGGGTGCCGGATAAACGAGGTTTGACTGTATATGAAAATGCCCTGGAGCTAGTGAAGAATAGGGTTCCAAAAAACAGCTTGGTCCCCCCTGTTGTTTTTCGTAGAAACTAGTTTGGTCCTATAAATTTTAATAAAAAACAGCTTGGTCCCCCCTGTTGTTTTTCGTAGAAACTAGTTTGGTCCTATAAATTTTAATAAAAACAGCTTGGTCCCCCTGTTGTTTTTCGTAGAAACTAGTTTGGTCCTATAAATTTTAATAAAAACAGCTTGGTCCCCCCTGTTGTTTTTCGTAGATGCTAGTTTGGTCCTATAAATTTTAATAAAAACAGCTTGGTCCCCCTGTTGTTTTCGTAGAAACTAGTTTGGTCCTATAAATTTTAATAAAAACAGCTTGGTCCCCCCTGTTGTTTTTCGTAGAAACTAGTTTGGTCCTATAAATTTTAATAAAAACAGCTTGGTCCCCCCTGTTGTTTTTCGTAGAAACTAGTTTGGTCATATAAATTTTAATAAATTTTAATAAAGGCAAATGATTTTCGAAAAGGGGTGCCGGATAACCGAGGTCCGCGGGTCTTTATGGCAAAATTGAACGAGTTTGGAAAATCGACCGGCAAAATCAGAATCCTTGCAATATTTCAGACTAGACTGGCGAATCACAATTGGCAAAACACTCCGAAAATAGAGCTAAAGAAAGTGTCGGACCCAAGGCGGGAACGAACTTTTGGAGGTGCCGGATAAACGAGGTTTGACTGTATTTTTTCGCAAGGAAATTTAAATAAAAACCAGGCATTTTCCTAGTTTTTTCAGGGTTTTTCTAATGAATTCCTGGTTTTTCGAAAATTTTGCCCGGTTTTGACAAATTGCATGTTGTCACCCTGCCCCGTCTCCCCACTAGATTTTACTAAATCCTGCATTTCAATTTACTGCTGAAGTCACAATTAACTAAACTATTGACAAAGTCTTGCACCGTGGTTGCTTTCATAGCCCTAGCCTTTCTTATAAACTGACCGTTTGGAGCAAGTTGAAAAAGTAAAATACTCTCAATAAAACGGATAAAAAAACCGAAAACGGGTCCCCGAAGTTTGCCCTAAAGCCAATTTGTGCAGAAATCACTCTGAGCTCCAGTGACTATACTAAGGTAGTCTACGCTTATGTATGGTGACTACCTTAGTGTCAGACTTGGTCAACAAATTTCACTACAAGTGGTCAAATTACAATTTTAAAAAAGCCTAGTTTTTTTCCTAGCCAAAGACACATAAAGGTCCTACCAAATGCAGCCAATCTGCTGTCATTTGCAGAAAGACTGTAGTTTTGTAGACTGCGGTGAAAATAGGTAAGCACACTTCTATTGGCTCTATCCAGCTGGCCTTTGTTGATTATGAAAACTCCATCGAAAAATTTTGCTATTTTGGTTATAGCTTTTGTCAGGTTGTCCTTTCTCTCCATCCAGCCACTCTCCACTGCTAGTAATGCCACTGGTGCACCAACACGAACACGCCTATCATAAAGACTTCCATTACGCAGAGCGCCTTTGTAGTCTCTCCCGAAATTTTCAAAATTAGGCTCATTGGCTTGTTCAAGTTCAAAGTCTCGCAGATAAATAAAGATTCCGTGTATTGGAAGACTATTGAAAAAAACTGAGAGTCAAAATATTTAACGTTAAGTCATTAAAATACCTCATTATCACGATTTTCAGTTTTGGATTTCTTCCACTTGAGACAATCAACTTCAGGTCTCCAAGCAATAGGTCAGTATCGATGTTTTTCTCATGGGATTCGTCTAATATTGAATTATCAAAATTTACCTTGGTTGTGAGTAGTATATGAAAGGCCGGTACGAGCGCAGCTATTCACAAATTTTTACATGAATGAAAAACAGGCTCAACACATCAAAAAATACATAGATTTAGAAAATTTACCCCTATTTTTATTAAAATAAAATTATATGAATTTGATTTTATTTTAAATGAATTTTTCATAAAGGGCACATGATTTGTATAAAACATGCATAAAAACATGTATGTGTTTTCATGGATAAATATGTGTAAATGTGTTTTTAAAGTATGAAAAAAAGTTTGCGGGTCTGACTTGGAATGAATATGAGTATTTATAGAAAATTATTCGCATGAATAAAGTATGAATAAATGAATGTTTATATGAATAAAATTTATAATAATTCGATACTGGCTTGTCTGAAGAGAGTAATTCTGTGTTTTCATGAATAATTAAATTAATAAAGTATGAATGAACCACCAGCGGGTACCCGAACTGCGTGGATACACCCGAACCAACAAGGGGAACGCAAACTAAATCTGTATAAAATTAAAATTTTCAAGCAGTCATAAAGCTTCTGAACTTGACCCAACTAAAAGCTGGTTGAAAAGTTCCGACTCTTTTTTGAACTATTACTTCTATATGATAATTTTTCATGTTCTTGCAGAGAATGTGATTTTTTCTGATCCTTGATGATGTGCTTATTTTCGCAAACTGTTTGTGCATTGTAGCTGCTTTATTTGTCCAATAAAAAAATCAATAAAATAAATGATAATTTTAGCATGAAAGGTTTTACACATTACCGAATCCAATCACCAAATTCATAGGATAAGTACATTTGCTCAAAAAAATACATTTAAGGGTATTTTAGCAATAATATGATACTCCATTCAGGTCTATTGGTCTTTTTGGTGCTAAAAAATTTTTGACATTAAGTATACCGGGTGGGGCAAAAGTTCGTCCGGAAAATAGAAATCAATTTTTACACAAATTTTTAAGCTTTAATAATTTTTGTTTATATATCATTTTAAAGCCCTATTCTTCCTTTTTCTAATGGTATATCAAACGTTTATTTCATTCAATAAAATGACCACCATTTGCATCAATACATAACTTGAGTCTTTTAGGGAAATTGTCCATGGCATCTTGAATCATCTTCTGCGGAATTGCATCCCATTCTTTCACAAGGAAAGCCTTCAGTGCAGCAATTGTCTTGTGAGGCTTGGAGCAGGCCTTTGACTGAAGATACGGCCATACGAAAAAATCCATCACATTCAGGTCCGGCGAGTTGGTTGGCCAGTCTCCAATTGGGTTTTAAGTTAAGGTATTATACTTAATTTCCCAAAAGAAACGAAACCAAAAGAAACTAACTAAACTAACAAACTAATTTGTCAGCAATAATTTTCATCAAGCCAAAAGGAGACGGAGCAACTGTAGCAGAACGAGTAGCGCACCACTTCGGCAACTCCTTGTCGTCAGCTTCTAAGCCGTAAACGGCCATTCCTCCCAATCTTCTTATACTTGTCCATGTTGCCTAAAATATTTAAATGAATACTTGGTGAGCTTACTGAGGTTTTTT
The DNA here is from genome assembly GCA_029231635.1 of Ditylenchus weischeri. Taxonomy (NCBI): domain Eukaryota; kingdom Metazoa; phylum Nematoda; class Chromadorea; order Rhabditida; family Anguinidae; genus Ditylenchus; species Ditylenchus weischeri. Next base: position 263,385 of record JAMRYI010000102.1, read on the forward strand.
TCTGACCGACTAAATTATTTATTATTGTTTTTGAAAATCCACAGGGGGGACTAAGGCAATTTCGGTCTATTTTGACATATCTCTCAAGTATTCAGATTAAAATTTGTCTCCAGACAGAGCCGGAGCAATTTTTTTCAAGTTGAGAGCTCAGAGTCAGAGCCGGAGCGAAAAATCTCGAAAATACATCACTGATCACAGCTACAGTAGCTAAAAAACAAGTTGTGTTAAAGTTGAACATGTAACCTAGGTCATTTTTTGCCTATGAGCTTGAGATCTCAACGGATTTAATTGAAAGTCGTATACTGGCTATCTAATGAGATCAAACCTTCCTGGGTGAGTGAAAAAACAAGTTCGCGAATTTCTCTTGTTAGTGTCTCTTTGGTTCTTTTCGGTTACCGGCACCCCACCACTAATTGTTAGTTTCACTTGTAGTCCATAAAGTCATCTTTATTCACAGTTTACAAAGCACAATAACTAGTTACACCACATCATTGTGCAATTTCAATGTAAAGCAATTTCATCGCCTCAAGTTGCATTTCCAGAAAATTCTAGAGCCGAAGTAGAGATTCATTTCATGACCCTTTTTGCATTGTCCGCTCCATGGAAGTAGTCCTCTTTTTTGTAGAAATTTAACGGTGGCTTCTTCTCCTCTAGGTATTTCGCGGAAATTCATCTGAACATGCAAAACATTTAAAGACAATAGTATTATTGAAATGTAGGTAGTCAGCTGACGCTCTGGTTGTCCTCGTCCACGCGACTCTTTTAACCCACGAATCGAGAGTTTGCTGAACCACACGTTTCGACATATTTACACAACGAAACTGTCTGAACTTTTGGAAGATAAATGAATGAACGAATCATGGGACAATTTATAGGACTTTAATAACAAAAAAATAGTGTAAATGGTGGGGTGCCGATAACCGAACAGAACCATGACACTATCGTTAAATTTTTCGAGAAAAACTGAGTTTTGGCGATAAAAGCCTGTCTGGATTTCGAGTAATTTTTTTTAAAGGGACATTCAGTGGTTTGATACAGCTCGAAAAAAAATTTGAAATCACCATCAGGTTTAGCAGGCAAAACTTGTATTATCAAAAATATGACCACAAACAGTGCTTCGAAGTAGTGACTAACAGAAAAAGCTCTAAACCTTGGCAGTAATTGATGTTTCATCCTCGTAACTCAAGAAATAAGTGTCATTGTTGGTCAAATATGGTGCACCGGAGTCATCCACTTTGTGCTTGGTCACCACATTGTCTTTGAAATACTCACAAATCTCAAAAAAGGTTATGAATTTATATAACACTATCGCCCATCCTTGTCATCATGCTGATGGCTACAGGGTCATGCTACAGGGCGATTGACCGTCACATGTTCGACCGTCTGCATATTTTGACCGATTTTAGATCTCAAATTTTTTTAATTTCTTTTAACTTTTGATACTATATTGTAGCTCTGAATGTCAGCAGCATTTTATGGCTAAAATTTTGGCACTTATGCCGTTTGGCCCCCCTCCCTCCTCTATTCATTTGTTCACTTCAATTTTTCGTACAATTTTTTTAGAGTTGTGTCTCGAAGCTCTTCCATTGCCAATATTGTATCTAGTAACAAAAAAAGTTACAGACGAACACAATAAACACACATGTTAAAAAGTGCCAAAATAGAGGGGGGGCCGGGGTGGACCAACGGCATAAGTGCCAAAAATTTTTGCAACAATAAAAAAATTTTAGATTTTAACTTTTAAAACTTGAAAGGCAAAATAGCCCTTTTTCTTAGTTGGACTCAGAATTTCATGCTGAACACGATAATGTTTTTTTAGTTTTTGAAATTTTTGTCAGAAACGTTTGGCTAGAGGTGTCTGAAAATTCGAAGTTTTTTAAATTTTTGTCTTGGCAATGGTCATAACTTTTCACATGTTAAACATTTTTAAGCTGTAAATTGCAACTTGTAGAAAAAAAGTAGTGCTATCTTTTAAGTAGTTATTTGCCTGTGTGTCATGACAATTTATTGCAGCAAAATCTCAAATATAAGAACTCATCTTCAACTGTCTATAACTTTTCTCACACCAGACCAACTGAGTGTAGGCAGAGTGTTGTTTTGTAGAAACTTTTGTGGAGATTCCGAATCTGTAGCAAAAATAATGTAAATATTTTTTCCCCCGTTTTGGTCACTGGAGCTGGGCAAAAAGATTCTTATATTCATTTTATGATCAAGTGTCTTGCTCGAAATTATGTCTAAGGTATGTGGGTGTGCGTATCTCAACCCCAAGCAACCAAGCCCCCTGCGCCCCCGAAGGAGGCATGAAAGTGTTCGAAAATAGTTTTTTTTATCGTTTTAAGCATAAAAAAATTACTTAAGAGACGTCGAAACACTATTTTTAAATAAATGAAAAATGCGCCCTCCCTCCCAAGTGCATAAGTACCGGCTTCTGTATGTTAGGTCACCATACGGCAGTCCAAACTGACAATTTTGAAAAATAAACACCGGACTCTTGTTCAGCATGGTCGATTCGCTTAAAAACTGCTCTTTCGTTTTTAGACCCAGTGTCAAATTTTATAAATTCCTCTCGAGACAAAATTCATTTAAACTTCTAGAAATTCAGCACTTAAATAAATTTTGTCTCGAGAGGAATTTGAAATTTGAAAGTGAGCTATTTATTGTAACAGCAGTTTTTAAGCAAATTGACCATGCTGAACACAAATACCGTGTTGAAATTAAGAATCCGGTGTTTATTTTTCAAAATTCTCAGTTTGCACTACCGTGAAGGGAAATTTTGGTGACCTAACTTACAGAAGCCATAACTTTGCAACTTTTCATTACTTGCTACAGATTCGGAATCTGCACAAAATTTTCTACAAAACAGCACTCTGTCTACACTCAGTTGGTCTAGTGTGAGAAAAGTTATAGACAGTTGAAGATGAGTCCTTATCAAATGGCTGACACTATAATCTTTGGGATTTTACGGCAGTAAATTGTTATGATACACAGGCAAATAACTGTTCAAAAGATGGCCGTCATTCTCTTTTACCAGATGCAATTTACAAAAATATTTAGTATATAAAAATTTATAAATATAAAATATATAAAATTATTGACCATTTTTAAAATTTTCAGACAGATCCAGCGAAACTTTTTTTGACGAAAATTTCAAAAAACAAAAAACACCATCATGTTCACCGTTAAATTTTAAGTCCAACTAAGCAAAAGTGCCGCGAGGTCTTTCGAGTGTTGAAAGGCGCTTACTTGGTGATAAAAAACGTGTCAGAGTAAATCTAATTTTTTTTAATTTTTTTATGAATTTTTTTGGGATTTTACGGCAGTACACAGGCAAATAACTGTTCAAAAGATGGTACCGCATTTAGAGCTGCGATTTTGTACCAAACGTTGAAAGTTTAAAAAAAATACTAGATCTATAAGAATCGGTCAAAGTTGTGACGGTCAATCGTCCTGTACTCAATGAATTGTCAACCTACCTCTAATTGAGTCAACCTATTATGAGCGTCAATATCAAAAGCACGAGCTCCGACGACGTTCTTGTCTTGAATAGGAAAGAATTTCTGTGCAGAAGACCTCAGAGAAACTGAAACCACCAATTTTTGTTTGGGAAAGCCTTGGCTCAGCCATGAATCCACTAGCTGCTCCTGTAAATACAAGATTTTTTTTGAAAATACTGAACATGCCATACTAAAACTATCAACTATAAATAAAATATAAACTACTGAATTGACTAAGACTAAAAAGTGATCATTTCACTGATTTTATTTATGGGAAGATCGGGGTTAGTATTTTTTACACTGTAAAAACGACTAATTTGGCTGAAAAAGTACTAACCCCGATCTTCCCATAATCAAAATTAAGAAAAATGACTATTTAAAAAAATTGCCTTGGTCCCCCCTGTTGTTTCGAAAACGCCAATAAGCAAGGTTTCAAAACAACAGGGGTGACCAAGGCAACTTTTTTCAAGAAAAAAATCACTTTTTGCCGTTTTGGTTTTTTTTCATTTGAAACGAAAACCGGAAACATTAACGCACCCTTTTCTTATTTATATTACTTTTCGGCAATTTTGGATTTTCTGCAAGTTTGGGGCTTCTTGCCAATTTAAATGGTATAAGATGATAAAACACAGGAGCTTAAAATTCAAAAACATAACGCCAAGCTTTTTGAAAAACATTTTACTTTATTTTCTATAATTTTTGGTGATTTTTGACTACGATATGGAAATTTTGATAAAAAAAATTTTTTTAGGAGGGAATTGCAATTTCTAAACAAAAGTCAACACAAACTAAGCGATATCAAGTGACCATTTCCGTTACGACTTATATTTAACGACTCCATATTTTAAAAATGTTTTTAACTTAAATTTACACAAACACACACTATCGATTCGAAAAACTACTACGAAGGATCTGACAAGAGCTGCCATCAACAAAGACCCTACGACAAAGGCCCTACGTCCAAATAACTACGGAAGTCAGACTCCTGGAAAAGCTTTTATTCAAAACACACTGACAATTATACCGAAAGCCTAGAGAAATCCGTGAGAGAACTGTAACAGAGTGAACATTGCATAACAATGGAGGTTAGTGATCAACAACGTTCTTCTTTTCCATCCTCTGACAAATCCACTTCCTTTTTATATTCACTTTGGCCGGAAGTGCTCTTTGACAGCAGGAAGTTGTAGATACTTGCTTCAAAACTTGGATCTAAATAATCCAAATCATTTAAAAAGACTTACAAGGGACCCGCGCGAAATGTCAACTCATTCACTCAGCCCATAGTCGATTTAATTAGTGTATCCGCGAGGGATTTTCCGGACAGAAAGAAAAATTTTGAGTACGAGACTAAAGACTATATAACACATTATAACTTTATAAAACATCACCCACAGTTAGATCGCATCGCACCGATGATAGTCCGTTCGCTAATTGCTCCATAATCTCTTGCTTCATTGCATCCATATTGCTAGAAATAAAGTGCAGAAAGCGAAATGCACATCCAAGAAAAAACGTAAGCCTAAGCCTATTCAAATAAGCCTATTCGAAAACCAAACGAATTTTGAAAAATTTAAAAAAACCATAGGGGGGACCAAGGCAAAATTTTCACGTTTTTACACATTTCTTTAGTCTCGTACTCAAAATTTTTCTTTCTATCCGGAAAATCCCTCACGGCTACACTAAGTAAATAGACTATGGGCTACACGATAAAACTTTCAGAAATGCCATGAGTGAGTTGACAGTTTGCGCGGGTCCCTTGTTAGTGGAACAAAGATACCAACCTTGCCCAGTAGCTATTTTTGCGGTAAATTCATACAGCTCTTCGTCTTCTTGGATGGCCACCTTCAAATATTGAGCAGTGATTAATTCTTCTTTCTGTTACTTGCTTCCGACATGCTTCCGACTAATTGCATCAGTTCTGCAGTCAAGTACTGAAAATGAAAGCAATCTTTCTCAATTTCATAGGTTTGATTAACTTCAAGAACAGGAGCAAACTATGTAGCAGCAGGAGCTCCGGCACGACCGCTGGCACAGCTTTCCTTAAGAGAACTATGTACTTTTCCAGCCGGGAAAATGAGATCAGCAAGCGCACTTTGAGGGATTCGGTTTGAGTTCGGATCCTTGCTAGAAGACGTCACGGCTCGACCATTGTCTACGATAGAGAGATCACTCACACTTCGATTTATTGCGATTGAGCACGTTTATCGGGCTAAAAATAAAAAGCATTATATCAGAAATAGCAACACAATAAATGATAAAGAATCTTCAAAGTGGTAAATAAAACAAGGTGAAAGAGCTCACGGAGACGGATCCTTGTTGAGGCCTGTGCTCGGTCTGCAGACTCTGCTTTTGTTTGCCTTTTCTTCTGCGCCACACGATTTTATGCTTCTCTTGCTGAAACCTGCTGCTTTTTGACCGGTCGTCTGGTTTTTTCCTGATCTTGGTCTTGCTCCTTGCTTTTTTTGTAGCTTGATTTGCTAGTCCTCATTATACCTGGAAATCACACTTAATTTCAGTCCGTCAAAAAATCTAAAAAAGTCGTCGTCTTTAGGACATATCATATACCAAAAGGTAGCCCTGACATTCAGCTACTCGAAAAGTTGAGCCGATTTTCGTGAAGTTGAAATTTTGAAAACTAGAGACCAATCAAAGCAAACAACTGGCATTATTCCGAGTAAAAAGAGAGGTTTTTGCGTTTTCCACTTAACTTTTGCATAAAGCACCATAAATTTGCATTTTTTGCATACTTGGTACCAACATGCAGAAAACTTATTCCTCTATTAGGCCTCCAGTTTAGTTTTTTAATGATATGGGAGATTATGGTCGTGTCAAATCCTCTCGCGTTTGAAAACTGCTAAAGACTGTTTATACCGTATGTCCCAAATATACTTTGTTCGTAAAATCTATTGTGGTCACGTATTTCCATATGTTTTATAGACAAGTGATGGCTTGTTCGAAAGCTACAGTCAAGGCGAATCTAAGCCAATAACATTGACCAGTAACACATTTAATATTAATCGAGAATCGGTGGAAAACATGAATCAATAGAAAATCAAGCCAATTTTAAAAATTTTGATTTGGCGCAAATGTTTGAAAGTGGCTATGTTTATGAATTTTTGTTGTAACGTAAAAAGTGGAAAGCCAACCCACTAGGCTACACGTGTAGAACCATGGAAATACCGTATTTCCTCTAATAGAAGCCCCGGGGCTTATATTTTTCACTCAGCCTCAAGGGGGGGATTCTATTAGAGAGAGGGCTTCTATTGGAGAGGGGGCTTATATATGGGACGGGGCTGATTTGCCGTCACGGTTTTCGCCGTTGACAAAATTCGCTGTCGCAAAATTTCACGTGAATTGTTCTAGACAAGAAGTACAAAAAAACGAGAGCGACAAAAAATGAACAGCACACAAACAACAATGACAAGCATAATGAATCACAAAAAAATTGTCAACAAAAAAGGCGCGAATCCAAATGAAATCTTTTTTATTTTAAGGGGGTGCTTATATTAGAGAGGGGGCTTATATTTTTCACTCAGCTTCTAGAGGGGGTTCTATTGGAGAGGGGGCTTCTATTAGAGGAAATACGGTAGTCGTAATTTAACCTATATGTAACGTCTCCCCCTTTAAGTATGAATGTAGATTTCGATGGACTTATAGAAACCGTTCCCAGGGCTACCAGGAATCCAGAGCAGACATCCCACTAAGATGAATCTCCCATGTCTAGTCGTAATGTAACCTATATGTAACGTCTCCCCCTTTAAGTATGAATGTAGATTTCGATGGACTTATAGAAACCGTTCCCAGGGCTACCAGGAATCCAGAGCAGACATCCCACTAAGATGAATCTCCCATGTCTAGTCGTAATGTAACCTATATGTAACGTCTCCCCCTTTAAGTATGAATGTAGATTTCGATGGACTTATAGAAACCGTTCCCAGGGCTACCAGGAATCCAGAGCAGACATCCCACTAAGATGAATCTCCCATGTCTAGTCGTAATTTAACCTATATGTAACATCTCTCCCTTTAAGTATGAATGTAGATTTCGATGAACTTATAGAAACCGTTCGCAGGGCTACTAGGAATCCAGAGCACACATCCCACTAAGATGAATCTCCCATGTCTAGTCGTAATTTAACCTATATGTAACGTCTCCCCCTTTAAGTATGAATGTAGATTTTGATGGACTTATAGAAACCGTTCCCAGGGCTACTAGGAATCCAGAGCACACATCCCACTAAGATGAATCTCCCATGTCTAGTCGTAATTTAACCTATATGTAACGTCTCCCCCTTTAAGTATGAATGTAGATTTCGATGGACTTATAGAAACCGTTCCCAGGGCTACTAGGAATCCAGAGCAGACATCCCACTAAGATGAATCTCCCATGTCTAGTCGTAATTTAACCTATATGTAACGTCTCCCCCTCTAAGTATGAATGTAGATTTCGATGGACTTATAGAAACCGTTCCCAGGGCTACTAGGAATCCAGAGCAGACATCCCACTAAGATGAATCTCCCATGTCTAGTCGTAATTTAACCTATATGTAACAATTTTAAGCCCCTGTGAAAAGCAACTAATACTTTAATAGCGCCAAAAAAGCTTATCAACAAAAATTTTGGCTTTTGGAGGACGAAGGTATAAATATATTTGTGTGATGTAAAATAGAAAAAACTACTCATTTTAATAAATTTACTAACGATGCTTGGCTGGACACTGATCCCAGCTTCTGGCACTGACTTGTCTTTGAAAAGTCGGGCGTGGTGGGCAATTACCAGCGTTGGGCTCAAGTTTCTGTCAAGCAGAACATAGTCAACTGCTCTAAAGTTAAACAAATTTACATCCAAAAATTTGGTATTCTTGAAACTAACTGGACAACAAATTTTTAACAGCCAGCAAAAAATATTAATTTGCGCAAGGGCTTTTAGCAGTAATGATTTTTTTATTAACATCTGTCAATTTTGAAGGTCTCTGATTGTTTTCACACACCAAAATACAATTTACCCCAATGAATAACTGTTTTATCCCACCAAATTCCTAAATCTTGTTTTAGGTGTTTTTTTTAATCATTAAGACTACGGATATCTACACCACGGATATCTAATTCTGAAAAGGCTATGCCCGCGCAAACATGCAACTATCATCTTGCTCCCCTATTTTATTTCTAAGTCGAACGGAACTCCTACACAAAGTGCGCCCCAAAATTTACGCCCCAAATAATGCTTTTACAAGCCGAACAGGCGCCTTAACAGGCGCCAAAATAAACTAAAAATGAAAAAAAAATTTGGGGTCACAGGTTCGAAGACCCCCTTGAGCATACCTGGTTTTTCCCACTTTTCTGGCAAAACTCAAAATTTTAAGCATCACATGTCAATTCTGATAGCATTAGCGTTCTCAGCGACCCCGATTTACCCTTAGATATGCTGAGAACAAAATATAATACAATCGGGAAGTGGGTTAAAAATGGTAACGGACATTTAAAAGCGTGAGACACCGACAAAAATACTATATGTAGATTCACTCATTAAACACGTCATAATCCCAATCAGAATCCAATACTTGGCGTATCTAGAATTTCACCATTTACACAGACATACAAATCAGAAATATGTTTCCACACATAGAACAGAGTATCGGGACCTTTAAATTTCTTCTTCCATAGACATTCTGAGAGAAAATTGAAGAACAGGTGGCGGCTGGTTCCTCCTCGCTCCCTGTTTGCTTGCTTGAATTTTCCCCAAACGGATTCTATTGTTTGCGTATAAACTTCGGGATTATCTGGCGAGACGAAAAAACAGTATATAATTTTGGGGCGCACTTTGTGTAGGAGTTCCGTCGAACATGTGAATCGTGAATGCGGGAACTTTATTTATAAAAAATTTTAGTCAAAAAAGAAATATTTGGGAATAGAGATTGCTTAAAAAAATGGGCAAAACCCGATTTCAGCCAGTTGAATAAAGTGTAATGCAGTCGACTGCGTCAGCAAATACTTCACTAAACACTGAACTAAACATCCTTTCACACTATAAACACCGCATTGAAATACAGTTAGGGAACATCCATAAATTATGTCAGACTGACAGGCCGTTTTTGGGAACCCCCCAACCCCCTGTCAGAACATGTCAGAATGGGCCTTTTTAATACCCCTTCCAATGCAAACCTTTATATCTTTTAAATATTACCTTAAAATTTTTTCATGGCAAATTTTTTGCTTACAAATTGTTTTTGAACACTCCTAAAAAATCGATTTATAATGTCTCCATTTTCAAGCAGGGCTTTGAAACTAATTTGCTTTTCGACTAATCCTTCTATTTGCTGTGACTAATAAATTTTTCAGAATCGATAAGACTGAAAAAGATTTTTTTCTCAAAAAATCTTACCACAAAATTATTTTTTCGGTGTTTTTTTTATATATTAAATTGCATGAAAACAAACTCTTTCAAAGCTGCAGCTACTCCTGGATCCAGTACACCTTTGACAGTAACAACAATAATGATTGGAAATCCTGGATCAGTTCTATGTCTTTGAAGCCTGATTTCTCTGACCAGTCTAGCAAGCTGTTGCTGGTGTAGTAAGTCTTCTATTTGCTCATAGCTCCACGCTAGATCTAGACCATCTGCGTCATAGTCTTTAACTGCCTAGAAATCAATTGCTTATATGGCTCACTGCAGGCTAAGTGTTTTCATGGAAGAGAATTTAAAGAGAGACCCGTTTTGGCAGAAAACTGAACCGTTTTTTTTAAATTCCCCTTTAAAAAGCAGAAAAGAGACCTGTTTTTGCAAAAAAAGTGGGCTTGACTATAGAATCCCCCCCCCCACGGGGAGTGATCAGGTGGAGGAGATAACATCATATTCGTGTTTCTCAACCCCGATTTCATGAGAAAGCCGCGTGTTTTTTTAGTTCTGAGAAAAAAATTTTTTTTTCGAACCACAGAGGGGTATCATGGGTTTTTTAGTCGAAATTTGAAAATTTTTGAATTCGCGCCTTTTTGAATTTTCAAGGGATTTGAGGCTGTATTGGGAGGGCAAGGGAATTGATTCTATAGTCCAACCAAAAAGTGGCCCGTTTTGGCAGAAATGTGACCCGTTCTTTTAGTAAAGTGGTCTGTTTTTGTGTTTCTATCATTGATAACTGTGGAATATAGTTGAAACTCGTGTTAGTGTTACCTTTTGTTCTCCATGTTGTTCGATAAAATGCTTTTCGTTAAATGTACAAGCGAGCCGAGTTTCTGCTAAAACGGGCCACTTATCTGCCAAAGTGGGCTATTGAACAGTGAAATCGGCAAAAAAGTGGTAATAATCAATTTTAGGGTCATATTGACCGCGTGGTAATAGATGCTAGTTTTTTGAAGATTGAATTTATTCTCCACGAAAAACGGGTTTTTAAAAGAAATAATTGTAAAACAAAATTATTGTGCAGACATTGCTTTATAGGCCACAAAAAATTACTTAATAGCTACAATCATTTTTAAAGTAAAAAGGCATTTTGAAAAAAGTTTGATTTTCATCAACAACTACTATAGCGCTGCTTCGTCTTGTCGGCCACTTTTTAGCCCACTTTTTGCGATCATTAATTTTCGAAGTTGGTGTCCTTTGATAGGGAATGGCACACCCGCTCGCGATTGAGCATATAAAAATTTGGGATTGGTGCGGCGAAAAAAAAATTCTCAGTCAAAAAAAATTTTTAAAAATTTGGTCGATAGGAAAAAAATTTTTTTGGTGCCGAAAAAAGTTCGTGTACCAAATTTCATTCAATGCGGAATTTCCTTGCGCGTCGAATAAAAAAAAGAACGGTCACAAAAGAGGGTCGGAAGATGGGGATCTTGATCCGAAGAGTTGGGTACTCAAAATGGGAAAATCCTAGAATTTGACCAGCTTTGAATTCAAATAAGTTTGCATTTGTCTCGCGAGGAATTCAAATTTTGGCGGGTATTTTCAAAACTAGGAGTAGTTGCTATAGTACAGGGTGTTTCAAGAAATTCGCACACTTTTAAACGGCCATAACTTTTTTTCTAGGGCGATTTTTAAAATTCTGTAAACGCATATCGACTCAGTTTTTGATGACAATTTTTTTGGTATATAATGTGAAAAACACGATTTTCGCTTGGTTCCCCCTGTGGTTTCAGTCCTGGTCATGGGATGCATCGGATGACCAGTGCCCAAACCAAAGTTATGGCCGTTTAAAAGTGTGCGAATTTCTTGAAACACCCTGTAAATCGACCATGCTGAGCACGAATCCGGCGTCAGAATCACGGGTTTACTTATGAAAAATAAATTTGGTCAACAATCGGTCCAAAAAAAGTCGGGGCTGATGCGCCATTGGCGCAGCGTGCCTTCTAGTAAAAATTCTAAATTTTGGCAATCCTAGGGTTAAAAAAGTTTTTCAGCTTCAAGTTTGTTTACCTTCAACAAACTAGTAGCCATTTTTCTGTATTGGTAGTCAGCAACAACTTCCATCAAAATGTCAGTACGATCGTAAGCACCAAAGCTAAGCAAGAGTTTCGGCTTCTCACCCTTGGCTCTCCAACTGTGGTAGTTCCGAACTGTGGGATTGAAGCGTCTGGCGTAGGAGATGAAAGTATCAGTCTTAAATTCAAAAGTTTATCAAATTCCGAAAGTACACCCCAAATTTAGAAAATCCAAAGAAAATTTGACCATCATTTTGCAACGAGTTACAATACAGTCGACTTTAGCTATAACCAGAGTTGCCCAATTTACCGGACAGAAAGGAATTTGGAAAACTGGAAAGCTTTGGAAAACTTTCCAGTCAAAAAACTGAAACTATGAAGGACTTTGTAAATTTTGTGGAAAACTTTCCGGAAATTTTTCAAAAGAGTTAACTATTCAGCAACCCTGGTTATAACGACTAGTGTGTGTGGGGGAATTTTATAGATAGATAGTGTGATATTGAGGGTAAATTTTGTGGGTAATATTTAAATCTGCCCGCTAATCTATGGAAAATGCTCGCCAATTTCGGCAAAATCACCCGCTCATTTCTGAAAATGCCCGCTTATTTTTGGAAAAATAATCGCTACTTTTTTTTTCGAAAAATCAGCGGGCATTTTTCCAAAAATTAGCGGGCAAAATTAAAGGTGCGTTAATGTTTCCGGTTTTTGTTTCAAATGAAAAAAAACCGGGCACTTGTTCACTTGGGGGGGCCTTTTGGTCAACTGTGAATAGTGTTCAGACGTCTCCTAACACGGGAAAGGCACGACCCGGGTGTGGCCTATTAAAAAACGTTATATACCAAAATGTAGCCCTAATTGAGCTAGTTAAGGAACCGTTCGCAGAATCTGCTATGGATCAATCTACGCTGAGAAATAATCTTTTTAAAATTACAAAAATTGTGTTGACATATAAGTCAAGAACAACCCTTTTCAAACATGTGAGTTGGTGGCCGAGTGGATGAGTGGTGCGGCGCCGAACCTATTTCTTTTTTTTCGGGAAAGGTTCGACTCCAGTCGCGTGCACGTCTTTTTTATTTTCGGTTTTTTTAAAGCTTCACTTTCCTACACAAAATGACACGGGGAGAACAATAAAAATATTTTTAACGTCGTCGGATTTGTAATACACATTGTGAACGGTATATATTTCATTTACGAACAACGAACAATTAATGACAATGATTATTTACAACGAAATGATCAAAGCAAAGATACTGTTGACAATAGGAGCAGCAGATGATTTTTTTAATTGCAGATATTATCATGGCTTTCTCCGTTGCAAATTTTATGTCTATTGTGGTCGGAAAATATCCAATGCTTGGCGATACAAGAGCCGCTGGTCGGCAAGAGAAGAAGTTAGCGTCTATTGTTTGCGGAATGATTGAACGCTGTCTTGCTAATGAAGAAGTCGATGTGGAGGAAGATGACGATATGGAAATGAATGCAGACAGCACTGATTATTTGGAAGCTCTCGGGAAGAAGCTTTTCGTCGTGCTGCAAGAACCTGGTGGGCGCTTTCCGCAAAGATTCAACTATGACGCTGCTAATCTATCAATTCACTGTCACTCTTCGCATATTATGACAAAGGAGCTGATGAAGACTTGGCTGCAAGAATGTGTATTCACCAATGAAATGCCTGACCAACTGCTTTTGATCGTCGACTCTTGGACAAGCTTCCGTGACCATGAGACAATTCAATCGCTTGTGCCAGAGGGAAAAGAAGTTATTGTGCGCAATATTCCGGCGGGTGCAACTTCTATGATTCAACCTCTCGATGTCTTCTTCTTCCGTATTTTCAAAGGCTTTGTACGTCGCATTCCTTCTCATGTCACAGCCAATGAACTCGTCTTCAAAATGCATCAACGTGACAATATTCTCCGTGTGCTTGAAGTGGTCTTCTGTCAGTTCCGCAATCCAATTTTCCGAGATTTTCTGCAGTACTCCTGGCGTGCTTGTGGTTATATCGATGGCGAAGTGGAATTCCAAACACCGATTGAAACTTGCTTTCCTCCAAATCTCTCACATAATTGTCATGATCCGAACTGTGGTCGTCTCTGTTTCATCTGCTGCTCCTATTGTCAACAGTATCTTTGCTTTGATCATTTCGTTGTAAATAATCATTGTCATTAATTGTTCGTTGTTCGTAAATGAAATATATACCGTTCACAATGTGTATTACAAATCCGACGACGTTAAAAATATTTTTATTGTTCTCCCCGTGTCATTTTGTGTAGGAAAGTGAAGCTTTAAAAAAACCGAAAATAAAAAAGGGCTCTACCCCGCGAGACAAAAAATTGTTTAATAAATAAACGGTTTCAAAAATCGCCTGTTTCTTCAAAAATAGATTTTTTCAAAAACTCTATTTGGTAAAAAATCGATTTTGTTTTAAAAGGGTTTTAGAAGTTTTCGGTTTTCTCAAAAAATTGTTTTGTAAAGTTTTATTTCGTAAACAAATGGTTTAAACAAGCTTTATCTCTGCTTTTATACTCCTTACTCTCTACACAGATGTATACTCTACGGCATTGCACTGCTGCATATCAAACCAGTGACATCACACACATCTCCATAGACCTATGTTCACTAAAACCATACCAATTTTCTACAAGATTTCTCCGTACATCAATTATGTATGCCGTAGTTTATTGACCGGAACCAACGATAATAACAAATTGAGCCCACATTCTAACAATTCATATCGGATAACAATGCTTGACGTTTCACATAACTGAGAATTTCTTCCACTTTGTAGGTGCTGGCAATGGCTCTTCTCTGCTTGCAAATTCTTTGGTCGTCCATCTTCAGCTTTGCAGGAGTGCCCGTTTGGAGTGAGGTGAGATGGGCCTCTTGCAATGAACACTCTTGCTTTAGCTTCCCCAACCAACGCCAGAAACAAATCCTTTTTCCATCTGCAGTCCCCATTGCATATTTGAGCGCGTGGTGCCAGGCCTCCAAAGAGTTCGTCGTCTTGGCTTTTCCCGCGAGAGTCATTGCATAGCAGTTCCACAAATCGACGGGAAACATCGGCCTCGTTCCGCGAGCGAGCACTCCTATCCATGTCTAAAAAGCGAAACTACATTAAAGGCTCTGACACAATGAATAAATCGCCACAAAATACCTCAACGAAATACTTCAAAAGGCGATTCTCGGCCGACCCATCCTCGAACAGCAGAGAACCATCTTCCTTGCGCGCATAAGCTTTGATCACTTCGTCGAATGCCTCACGAACGTCGAGTGGAGGAACATAAACAAGAGATTTGAGTGCATCAAAGAGGCGACAAAATTCTTTTCCTTCCTTGTATTTCCGCACGAGGCCAAGCTTTTGCACCCTTCTGAACAGACATTGCGCCCAATGGAAGAAGCACCCATGTTGGTTAACGACTGAAATTAAATAGGTCATACATGAGCAACAAAAGAAACAAAGAGTACTCACAAGGGAAAGCTACGTTGAATGCTCCAAGTAAAGCCCGTTCGTAATCGGTATGGACATGCAACACCTGAGGCGACGGAATCAATTGCTTCACGATTGAGAAAAAACCGAGCATAAGTGCCGCCGGACTTCTTTGGTAGGAGCGCGTGTAGGCAAGGCACAAATGTTTCACCGAACTTGGCATGAATCGATAACAGCTGACACCATCCTTTGGGCACCAATCTGAACGTCCCATCAAGACCCCAATATTCAGCCTGGTCCAAGAACTATAGATCCACGTGTAAAACAAATAAAACAACTCTTGAGGGACTATTAAACAACATACATTCAAAAGCTTCGGTGTTGAGAAGACGATTATGCGACGCCTCCCCTTTCCAGTGTCGTGCACAACGAACAGCTCATCTTTGTAGAGAAGAAGGTCTGCAGGAATTTCCAAGTCTTCAGGATTTCGAGGCGTCGTTGGATCTTTGTTCAACTTCTGCAAAAATAGAATGCAAGTAAGTGAAAAAAGACCAATGAAAAGCAAACAAGATACCTGGCGGTGATAATAGACTGCTTTGGAAACGTTGCTCTGATTTACTTTTGCTTTGGCTTTTTCTGATGCATTCTCGATGAGCTGTGAAAAGATCTGACGCCCACTCGTCTGAAAGATAAAAAACAAGTAAGTTATTACTGGCAAATAACAAAGTAATAAAAGATACATCCCCCCTGTCTTGCCAACTCTGGTATCTGGGCCCGAATCTCCCTCACCTCAAGCTCAGCCTTTGATGTACAATGGTCGTGTTCTCCTTTACTTCTGCCCACACACTGATCCGCTTCATTTGTTTCGTACTCCATTCTGCAGCCGTCACTTTGCTTTGCGCAACGCCAATGGGAGACTTTCATCTTATCTTTGTAGGCGAACGCGTAGGCCTCTCCTACAATATCAAAGTTGTGTGAAAACAAAAAGCAAACTAAGAGTAGAACAAAGATCATACCATCCAGCACGCCCATGCGGTTTTGCTTCTTGCTCTTGGTGAACCCGATGACGACCCCAGGTAGAACTTCAGGCTCGCGCTTTCTTTTACGTCCAGGCTTCTTTGGTTGACTGCTTTGCCGGCCCTCACTCGCCGACCCTTCCTGGCTGCTCTCGAAAGATTCCTCTCGACTGCAGCTAGATGGTGGCCCCTCATCTGATCCCTGTTCGCTAATTTCATCCTCGCTTGCTTCATTCGAAGAGCTGTACACTTCGTTGCTTTCCATTTAGATGGCTAAAATAAAAAAGAAGATCAAAAGAAACAAATACTACACACAATGCATGCAGAACACATGCGTGACAGGCTATCAGAAAACTCACAAAACAGTGATCAAACCAATTATTTCCGAAACAAATGATTGTCAAAGGTTCAACTTCTAAAACCCATTTAAATCAAAATCGATTTTTTACCAAATAGGGTTTTTGAAAAAATCTATTTTTGAAGAAACAGGCGATTTTTGAAACCGTTTATTTATTAAACAATTTTTTGTCTCGCGGGGTAGAGCCTAAAAAAGACGTGCACGCGACTGGAGTCGAACCTTTCCCGAAAAAAAAGAAATAGGTTCGGCGCCGCACCACTCATCCACTCGGCCACCAACTCACATGTTTGAAAAGGGTTGTTCTTGACTTATATGTCAACACAATTTTTTTGTAATTTTAAAAAGATTATTTCTCAGCGTAGATTGATCCATAGCAGATTCTGCGAACGGTTCCTTAACTAGCTCAATTAGGGCTACATTTTGGTATATAACGTTTTTTAATAGGCCACACCCGGGTCGTGCCTTTCCCGTGTAAGTAATTTTTATACGCTAAAAACGATAAAAAAGTTCTTTCCAAACAATTTCCGTACTAAAAAGACATGTTTTGGAAAAAAAATTTGGTTATCAAAGGTTGACCAACTGCCTTGGTCCCCCAAGGTAGGCTGAGCGAATGAGACCGGTGTCAGACTACAAAAGATGCTTCTCGACAACAACAATTTTATTCGCACTCAAAATCCGTGTAAACACTTATTTTACGATATTTCCACTACGTTTTGGTTGCTGGAGCTGGGCAAAAAGTTCCCTTCTTGGCACTATTCACAGTTGACCAAAAAAGGCACCACCCCCCCCCCTCCCAAGTAAACAAGTTCCAAAAACCGAAACGGAAAAAAGTGATTTTTTTTGGAAAACCCCTGTTGTTTTGAAACCTTGCTTATTGGCGTTTTCAAGTCATTTGGGGGGACCAAGACAATTTTTTTCAGTTCCAGTTTTTTCATTTGAAAAAGAAAAACCGGAAACGTCCCTTTACAGTCGAGTCTCGCTAACCCGGCACCCCCAATAACCCGGCACTTTTTAAAAATTTGGTTGGCTGGCAAAGAAAATCAACAAAGTTTACCCCAATAACCTGGCACCCGATAACCCGGCACCCCCAGTAACCCGGCACCCTAAGACTGGTCCCGTCCAATAAAAATTACCCCCAAGAAACCGGCATCTATCATAGTTTACAAGATTTTTCAATTTGCGTCAATTTTTGCTGTATGCGGTAGGCCCCAGTATTCAAAACTATGCTCAACATCTTCTTGTTAGTGTGACCTTTTCCATTAGTGGCCCTCTTTTTTTCCCTTCCCCTTCCTATACAACCCTTTACCCCACTTAAAATAGTTGAATGAAGGGTGATTATATAGAGGGTCGATTAAGGCCCGATAAAATAATACCACCGCTAACCCGGCACCCCCGCTAACCCGGCACTTTTTGCCGGTCCCAATGGTGCCGGGTTAGCGGGACTCGACTGTACCAAATTAAATACCATCCAAAATTTGTTGAATGTCTTCGTCAGCCGAATAACAAAGATGTACGAAAGGTGATTTTATAAAGATCCGCTTCTTGTTCATTTAAATCACAATTGAAGCTTAAAGAGCTGGAAAATATGCTAAAACTAATACTACATTGTAGTAAAAGATCGGCTTTCTTCTTATTCTTACGCCGAAGAAAAAGGTTAGGGCCAAAAAATGCCCAAGATGACCAAGCATAATCTACTGGTTTTTTTAAATTAAATAGACTTACACGAATAAGAGCAGTGTGCACAATTATATGAGTGCACCAGTTTGGTTGAATTTGATCGAATACGAATGTGGTTCTAGCGTGGAAGCTATCCACAACACAGAAAAGGTTTCTGCCGACACGAGGTGGCAGAAAACATCTGTGGGTCGCTCCAAACTCTTGTCCTGCCGTAGATGAGCAGCTATCCCCAAAATTCTCAGACTCATCTGTTAATAAGTCGGAGGAGTTGGTTGACTCAGCTGTTGATTGATCTAGCACGGCATCAATCAAGTCGGGTGCTGTCGATGTTGACTCATACTGGGACAGCTCAGCTGCAGTTAGTGGAACAATCAGCTTTTCTGTTGAGATGCCACTATCTTTTAGCGACTCTAAAATGAAGTGATAAGCAAGTTTTTTTTTGAGTAAAGGCGATTACCCTAAAAAGTATATGCTTTTAGAACATTTTATACTTAGTCTCTACCATGGTTGCACCTCCGCCAAAACACCGCCATCGCCTGGCGACGCCACCGGACTTTTTCAAAAACAGCGCTGCCGCCGCTAGCGCTTGGCGGGGGGCGGTGCCGCCGGCGGCGGTGCAGCTATGGTCTCTACTTTTACTGGATCTAACTTTTGAAATCGGTTTCTACATTTATTTTTTGTCTTTAAAGGGCAATATGAACGATCTATCATTGTCGATTCCGAACCTTACACGAAAACCAAAATTTCCGGGCAAACGACCCGAACCGCAACCCGAAAACCGGAAAATTTCCGGTTTTTTCGGATAAAAAAAACCGGAAATTGAAAATCCTTCCGAAAAAAAGGAAACGGAAATTTCCAGTTTCGGTTACCCGAACCGGTACACGAAACCCGAAATTTTCGGATCGGTTACCCAAACCAATAACCAAAAACCGAATAACGGAATTTCGGGTAAAAAACCGAAAACGGGTCCCCGACGTTTGCCCTAAAGCCAATTTGTGCAGAAATTGCTCTGAGCTCTAGTGACTATACAAAGGTAGTCTACGCTTATGTATGGTGACTACCTTAGTGTCAGACTTGGTCAACAAATTTCACTACAAGTGGTCGAATTACAATTTTAAAAAAGCCTAGTTTTTTTCCTAGCGAAAGACACATAAAGGACCTACCAAATGCAGCCAATCTGCTGTCATTTGCAGAAAGACTGTAGTTTTGTGGACTGCGGTGAAAATAGGTAAGCACACTTCTATTGGCTCTATCCAGCTGGCCTTTGTTGATTATGAAAACTCCATCGAAAAATTTTGCTATTTTGGTTATAGCTTTTGTCAGGTTGTCCTTTCTCTCCATCCACCCACTCTCCACTGCTAGTAATGCCACTGGTGCACCAACACGAACACGCCTATCATGAAGACTTCCATTATGCAGAGCGCCTTTGAAGTCTCTCCAGAAATTTTCAAAATTAGGCTCATTGGCTTGTTCAAGTTCAAAGTCTCGCAGATAAATAAAGATTCCGTGTATTGGAAGACTATACATGTAGCTAGTGAACTCTTTGTGAAGACGGTTCAATGGCACATCTTCTTGCCATTCATCAAGAGCCATGGCACGCATACCAAGTAGGACAGTGTAGTTTTTGCGATTTCTGAACAGTCAAATAACGTATTGAATGAATAGAATTGTATTGCCCTTGAAAGGGCTCCCCAGATCAACTGACAAGGGAACCTTCCGAACTGTGATTTCGCTAACAAATATTCTGGCTATGCCATCTTGTAGAGCATAGTCGATTTAGTTATGGAAATGAAGTCTGTTTGGGCTGGTGAGAGAAAAAATGGTGAACGCGGCGGCATCGTAATGTGCAAAAACCACAGTAAAAAGTCGTGTGAACTTCACTTCCATGACTACATCGACTATGCTCTACAAGATGGCATAGCCAGAATATTTGTGAGCAAAATCACAATTCGGAAGGTTCCCTTGTGAGTAGCGAAAAGTGGCTTTGGTGGCGCAGTGGATGAGCGTTTGTCATACTTGGACGGGCGGCGCCGCTGGCGGCGAGCGGCGCCGCTCGCCGCGCCGCTCACCGCTGCTTTTTTCAGCCGCCGCCGCCGCCGCCGCTCAATTTTTTATCTCCGCCGCTGCCTCCGCCGCTTTTCTTTTAGTTGCCGTCGCTGCTTTCGCCACTTGTCTGAACCTTCAAATAATTTTTTTATATTTTATTTTTTTGCGTTACAAAACTGCATTACAAAATTCAGAATTACTAAACACTTAGATTGCAGAAGAGGTGGCATAAATGGTTTTTGATTGATTTCTTTCTTTCACACGCCGCTAGCGTCGCCGCTCATTTTTGACCCGCCGCTGCCGCCGCCGCTGTTATTTTTTTCCCGCCGCTGCCGCCGCCGGGGCTTTTTGGCCCTTCCGTCGCCGCCGCCGCCGCTTTTTTCGCCGCTGCCGCTGTTTTTTTGGCAGCCCGCCGCTCGCCGCCGCCGCTGCCGCTCTTTTTTTTGCGTGTCCAAGTATGGCGTTTGTGTTTTATGGCCCAAATTGGGCGCAGGTTTGATCCCACGTGGTGGCACACTGTTTGACCAATGTATAGGGGTAATTTGACTTTTTTGGCGCCAGATTCGGAATCAGCGACTTAAATCACCCCTGAACTGGTCAAAGAACCCAAAATAAGTGGTGTGCCACCACGTGGGATCGAACCTGCGCACGATTTTGGGCCAGAAAAAATACAGACGCTTATCCACTGCACCACCGAAGCTACTTTTTCTCAGCTGACCTGGGGAGTCATTTTTAAGTCTGAGTTTTTGCCCGTTTTAAAATCTTTTAGTGCCCCTTTTTCTGAAATTCTGAATTCTAATTCCTTATAAAAAAAATTACGTGGCAATACTGCGTATGGCATCCACCATATTTCTAGCTTGGCGAGGATAAGCCCCTAATTGGTAAGACACCGGAAACAATCGACTCCATGTATAAATTACATGGTCACAACGACTGTAGATTTTCTCAAAATAATTCACGATCTAAATAAAAAAAAATTTACTTATCCTTTTTATTTTTTCTCTAAAATTGTTTTTTACGTTTTCTGGGCCATGGAAGCAGTAGGTCTCTGGAGATCCATTTGAAATAAGTAGAGATGAAAGCAAAATAAAAATTGCAAGTTCCATATCAGTTAGATCAATAGCTGAGAAAATATACAATTATTATAAGCCCTATACTATTGTAGTGTGTCTCCCAGGGGGATAAAGGCGGGGGGAGGCCTCTAGCCACCCTAAGAGGCACACTAGGCCAACCCCCAGTCAATGGATATAAAAGGGCCGTTCGAAGCCTAGCAGCCAGTTGGAGAGGTTGGGTAAGGATGGCGATAGGCTTTAGCCTATCACCGGCACCCCACCACTACGACGTTTTGCCGGGCTCCGAACCCGCCCTTGTTGATGTTTTTACTAGAGATGGAGGCGGGACGGGACATTCCCGTCCCGACCGGTGGAGTTTCATGCGATTGTCCCGTCCCGGTATCCCGACCGAAAAAAATTTGACCCTTGTCCCGTCCCGGTGTCCCGTCCCGGGAAAATTTTTCGGTTTCCATATTGATTGTCCCGTCCCGGATTTTTAAAATGTGTCCCGGAACTGGCGCTAAAATTATGTTATCTAAAAACTCTATCTGTTGATGTTCTTGAACAAAGTGTTGATCTAGTACCCTTTTCTTGTACTTGTTATATGAGAATAAACGAGTGTATCAAATTCATTTCTCGACCGTGAAAACCCTTCCGTATCAACAACATTCCCTTCCGAGGAATTTCTCATTGTCATTTCATTAACTGGTATGTCAAATTCGAGCTTTTGCGTCCCGACCGGAAAACCAGTCCCCGTCCCGGAATTTCACTTGGTCCCGGATTCCCGTCCCGGAACAGATTTGTAGGTTGTCCCGTCCCGGTGTCCCGTCCCGAAAAATTTTGCTAAAAATTTTGTCCCGTCCCGTCCCGGAATAGGCCATCCTCCATCTCTACTTTAAATATACTTCATTTGGCTGAGATTGGCATAATCTCTGTCAACTGACACTCTAGTGTCACTTATCCGGCACCCTCGGTTATCCGGCACTCCAGTTATCCGGCACCTTGTTTATCCGGCACCCTGAGGCTGGTCCTCAGGGTGCCGGATAACCGAGGTTTGACTGTATCCCTAAAAAAATTTCGATGTTGTGCTTATCAACAAAAACCTTGTCAATCATAAAGCCGCCTGATAGACCAGTAAGTTGTTCTGTTGCAAGTTTAAGCTTTTCAAGAGTTGAGTAGTGTCTCTCTACACTTATTGTTCCGGTGTAATCACCACTGACATCCACATGCACCTCTACTAGTAAAGCTGAAAAAAGAAATTTAAAACTACTTAAAACAAAAATACTTTTTTTTTGAATTCTAAACGTACTAGTTCAGCACTAAAAATTGTGCGCTACTTAGATATAACAACCCCCCTCCCTCTCCAAATCAATTTTTTTCCAAAAGTGTTTCCAAACACCCTATACAGTCGAACCTCGGTTATCCGGCACTTCAGTTATCCGGCACTCCAGTTATCCGGCACCTCGTTTATATGGCACTTTAAATTAGAGATGGAGGCGGGACGGGACCGTGAAAACCCTTCCGTATCAACAACATTCCCTTCCGAGGAATTTCTCATTGTCATTTCATTAACTGGTATGTCAAATTCGAGCTTTTGCGTCCCGACCGGAAAAACCAGTCCCCCGTCCCGGAATTTCACTTGGTCCCGGATTCCCGTCCCGGAACAGATTTGTAGGTTGTCCCGTCCCGGTGTTGCCCCTAAAAATTTTGTCCCGTCCCGTCCCGGAATAGGCCATCCTCCATCTCTAGTTTTTACCATGTTTATCAGAATAAACTTTCTCTTCTATCGGGTCTCCTCCCCAGCACTACACTATTATTAGTTTTCTAAAATAGAATTTAGCGCTGTTGTCGGGTGTCATGACATGTTAGCTGGATGTCAGCCTAGACAGAGATACAGATAACTTATAGTTAAAGGTCGAATCCTGGTAGTCGCATAGAACTACTATAGACTACTACTATATACGGTTATTCACTGATGTCCAATGTCCGAAACGGTGGCTGGTCATAAAAAGTAAATGTCCATCGTACAGTTGACTATAAGCCATACACGTTGTTGTGAAAAATATTTCTGCCTAGTCACAGAACTAAGTTCAAATCATTTTTTTTTCCAAAAGACATATTTGTAGTAGGGGTGACGGTTTTGGTATATGCGGCTATGCGGCTGCGGCTTTTTTCACAAAACCAAGTGCGGCTGCGGCTATGTTCAAAAATCAAGTGCGGCTAGCCGCGCGGCTATGCGGCTATTTATTCGTATTACTAAAAAAGAAACAAACTTTTAACTTATCATAAACGTTGGAGAGATCTTTGTGAACAGTGGGATATCTTGTTCACCAGCAATTTTAAGTTCCCACAGCAAACTCATTTTAGCACAAAAATAATGGGATAACATAAGCTCGTCCAATTTACAATTGACAAGGTTGACATTGACAGAGACAAATGTAAAAATGGACATCATAACACCAATAAAATAAGCGTAATTTCTTAATCTTTTAAGTGCGGCTAAGGACAAATTGCGGCTGCGGCTTGCGGCTATTCCAAAAACGTTGATGCGGCTATGCGGCTGCGGCTATTTTCAGAAAATTGGTGCGGCTAGCCGCGTTGCGGCTGCGGCTAGCCGCAGCCGCAATCACCCCTAATTTGTAGCATAGATTTTTCGACAATTTTTAAATAACTAATTTAAAAATTGTCGAAAAATGCCACAAATATTTTAATTGAAAAAATTGATTCAAACTTTTGAGTCAAAAGATTTGACACGACCAGTGTATCCGAAACTCAAGGTCAAACTCAAGGTGAACCTTAAGTTTAGTAAGCACAAGGTCGTTTTTCTCGATTTTTTGTAGGAAAAATGGGTCTGAAATTTTTTCCCTATTCCCTAAAGTCAACATTTTGCTCTGAATAAAACGTACTTTTCAGAATTTTGATATCTTTTTTCAAGATGAGATATAGCTATTTTTAGGCCGAAAATCACCTCGAGCTTACCCTGACTTTGACCCTGCTAAACTCAAGGTGATTTTTGGCTTAAAATGGCTATATCCAGGGCTCTCAAATGGGTTGATTAATCAGAAAAGGGTTGATTTTAGCAGGTCAAATCTGATGATTTTTAAAAAGGTTGATTTATCAGAAAAGGGTTGATTTTGAAAAAAGAAGGATTTCTACACGACGGTTACCGACTACGTTGACAAGTGGTTCCGCATCGAGCTCCTGCCGACCAACATCTCGTGGATCATGCTGAAGGAGAACAACATCGACTACACGGAAGCAGTGGAGCTGGCAAAGCAAGTGGCGCCCGAAATCGCGGTCAATGATGAGCTCTTCAACGAGGTGATGGAAGTCAATCGAATGCTGCGCCAAATCCCAGAGGATGTCTTCAAAGTCTATCCAGCGGAAACGAAGTGGCAAAATATCTTCAAGGTAAGCGAGATTTTCGTTACAAAAATCTTGTAGATTTCTTAACATTTACTTTTAGGACAACGACTCTCTCCCGAATCTCTATCGTCTGGTCAGCATCATCTTCTCAATTCAGTTGGCAAATGCGTTCGTCGAGCGGGTCTTTTCTTTGTGCAAGGCGCAGTGGACTGATACAAGGAACTCGCTGCAAGTCGAAACTGTCAAGGCTCTTCTCCAAGTGCGTGTTAATTTCGATATGGACTGCGCCGATGTTTACAATTTACTGATGAAGGATGAAACTTTACGAAAGAAAATTCAAGGAGGAGAGAAATGGGAGTGATAAATTGTTTATGTTTTTTTTTGTTTGAAAATGTTATTGATTGATGTAAAAATGTAGAAATAAAATGCCTTGTACGATTGATTTGTCGTTGCGTAAAAAATCTGATTTTTGATCCCAAAATCTGATTTTTGATCCCAAAATCTGATTTTTTGTGTAATTTGTCTGATTTTTGAAATTTTGAGTTGAGAGCCCTGCTATATCTCATCTTTAAAAAAAGATATCAAAATTTTGAAAAGTGAAAACCTTGAGTTTGACCTTGAGCTTGAGTTTCGAAAACACTGGACACGATTTAATATCCTCACGGCCTCTCAAAACGCCCGAAAAGGCGCATTTTGAGCTTCAAGTAACTTGGGATGAATCCAACTTTTGATTCTGCACAAGTTTGTCTGACATCGCAACACCGAGTTGTCGACAAAGTATGGCTCAAAAACCACATTTGAAAAACACAGAACTTGGGATGATCCTTTTGTGTCGAGACTATATCCTTAACAGCTTTCACCCCTCCTTTAACTTTGAAATTCTGAGTCACAATTCATATCTGCTTGCTGTTACGGTGCGTAGCTTTTTGGCCCCTTTTTCCCACTCGGGAAAAAGGGGCCAAACGCCCCTTTTTCCCGAATTTCAAATTTCGGGCTTTCAAATTCAAAGGCCAAACGCCTTATTATAAGGGATGGAGGCCTTTCAGGCTAAGCCTAATGGCTAAGCCTAAGCCTAACGGCTATGCACTGCTTAAAAAAAGGAAGCCCGGGAGCTGACATGTCCGGGCCAAGGGCTCACCCAGCTTTTAAACTATTTTTTTTCAAAACCCCTCAAAAACCCTCATTCGATTTTCAAAAGTTTAAAAACTATGTTTAAACCATAAATTTGATAAATCGAAAAAAGTTGAAAAAAATCAACAGGGGGGACCAAGGCGAGAAATTTGAAATTCGGGAAAAAAGGGGCCAAACGCCTTAATAAGGTGTTTGGCCCCTTTTTTCCCAAATGGGAAAAAGGGGCCAAACGCCTCTACGCGGCTGTTACTGTACAAAAGTGTTGTCTGAATAATTTACAGTTTTTTTTTCAAATTTACACTAAAACACTAATTTTGAATGCCAAAACACAATGCTAAAGGATGCCAAAACACAAAACTGAATTGCAAAAAATAAAAAAATTTGAACAGCAGGTAGAACACGATTTAGGGGCAAAAACTCGAACAGGCAAAATGGATTTTTGCTGACGCATGTTGCCCATCTTGGCTGAAAAGACCGGCCAGTTAGTCATGGCTAATGAGCCTTTTTTTCAATTCCTTGTGATTTTATTGTTTTTTTATAGAATAAAACCTCAGTTCTGCTGGATTGCTTATGCGCCAACCAAAGCAAGTGGTCGCCCACTTGGCGATATTTTTTCTTATGAGTTATTTGCTTGGCGCTTTTGGTAGATTTTTTATTACTTTTCATATTATTAGAGTCCGACGTATGCTGGCCTCGTGTGCGTATAAGTACAAACAAAAAAATTGACTGTACAAAACGGCATTTTACTAATCTACAACTTTTTCTAGAATGCTCGAATTAGTACAATCAACAAGTATTGAACAATAAAAACAAGAAAATTGTACTCAGTAGAAGCCCACTTGGTTTGGTTAGCGGATAAACTACCCAGCAAAATTTTTTTTTGGTGGGGATATGATTCGGCGGCGGAAGAAATAGCGAAGGAAACTGCAGCGGAAGAATTTTTAGCTTTTAAATAAACGGCGGCGGGAAAACCGGCAGAATTTTTCAGGGTCTTTTATGTATCTTTGCCTTGCAAATTGGAATTTCTAGCATTAGATTCGTGTCCAGCATGGTCGCTTTGCTTATAAAAATGCTCTTTAGTCCCAGAACCCACTCATATTTTGAATATCCACTCGAGACAACAAACATTTAAACTCGTCCTAATTTTTTTTTCAAACATAGATTTGAATTTTTGTTGTCTCGAGCGGAATTCTAAATACGAGTGGGTTCTGGGACTAAAGAGCATTTTTATAAGCAAAGCGACCATGCTGGACACGAATCTAATGACAGAAATTCCAGTTTGCAAGGCAAACATACATAAACGGCACTGAAAAATGCCGCCGTTTTTTCGCCGCTGAAAGTTCTGCCGCCGCCAATCGTATCCCCACCGTTTTTTTTTGTTATTTTTTTTGTTTGAATAAAGTGTCTTTATATTGTGTGTTGACTGTACTGATTGAAGCCCGATAAAATGGTATTTCCCGATACATCGCCATCTAAAAGGGCTTGAAAATTGTATTATACTTTGCTACTTTATACAAGACGTGCTAAAAAATTTGACTACAAAAAGAAGTTGGATGGATAGACCTCGCCCAGTCTATTTTAGAATTTTTCAACCCTATCACTCGCCAGTCTCCAACTTCACTTAATATTCACTAAAACTCGAAAAAACAATCACGATGTCAGTAAGAGCTCGGTATAAAAAGGAATTTAGTTTAGAAAGTTTTTGTGACACACACAGAACAACCTTTACTTATGGCCTGTTCACGTACTTCGAGTTCGAGTTCGACTTCAAGTTCAAGTTTGGATCATGGGTGTTCATGTAGCCGAAAATCCGAATCCGAACTTGAACTCAAACTCGAAGTACGTGAACAAGCCATTAGTTACGAAAAATTCACCGAAGAATCCATAAAAAATTAGAATGGTCGGTATATGAGTCGAGTACGCGAGAAAAATTCAAATGAACATCACTTCCTTGCAAGACAACGCAAAAATTGCAAAAAATAGCCTGTTAGCTTTTTTGCGTTGGCATTTTCGCTGATAACCGTTTTTACAGGTAGCCTTGGAATCTTGTAACATTCATTATTTTGGTACAGTCACGGCCTTTCAAAATGAGCAGTAGGTGAGTTTCCTCCAAATTTCATGGCGCAGTGGGTAAAACGCTGGATTTTGTTGCGTAAACAATAGAAAAAAGGCTATTTTTCTCGTACATCTTCAATTTTTCAATTTTCATGCAATTTTTTTCATTAATTAGCTCATTCGACGTGAAATCGTCGTGAAATCGTCGTAAATATCAGATTTTCAAGTTTCCCTGTAAAAATTTGAGCACAGTCAGACGAAAGTTTGAACTTTACGTCAAATATAAGGAAAAAATGAGGAAAATAATTTTCTTGCATGAAAAATGAGAATAGTTGCATTTTTATGGACGTTTTATGTAGCAAACAAAAGCTGAGAATCTCTTAACTAGAACTAGAAGACATATGAAGTCTGGAACTCATTTTTATACTCAAATTTGAGTATTTTTTCAGTTTCCTGCGAAATTTATTTAAATTGTTTATAAGTCACCTACTGCCCACCAGTGTTTTCAAAAGTCACACTATCACACTTGGGTCTCACTAACTTCACCGACATTTTTACCTAAATTTTTTTCTTATCTCAGATGTTTTTACACCAACTTGTAGCTGAGATTTTTCTTTATCCATTGAGTGGTCAAATGCTTCACTTAAAAATAATTTTTGACAAAATCACACCAAGTGTGACCTTAAAGGGGCATGCCCACGCTAATAAGAGGTGGTGCCCGCGAATTCAAAAAATTTTCCTAATTACTGGACTTCTGTACGGATTTTTCAACCTGGTTTCTGACAAAAAAAAGGCCTAGAATTTAATTTTAGGTGTAGTTTTGTTGGATACCAAGTTAAAAAATCCGTACAGAAGTCCTGTAATTAGGAAAAAATTTTGAATTCCCGGGCACCACCTCTTATTAGCGTGGGCATGCCCCTTTAAGGTCACACATTTTCATAAAAAGTGTGACTTTAAAGTCACACTTGGTGTGATTTTGTCAAAAATTTATTTTTAACTTAAGCGTTTGACCACGGAATCGATAGAGAAAAAACTCAGCTACAAGATGATGTAAAAACACCTGATATAAAAAAAACGAAATTTCAGATAAAAAGGTCGGTGAAGTTAGTGTGACCCAAGTGTGATTTTTGAAAACAGTGCTGCCCACTTTTGACTGCTCTGAAAGGTCGTGACAGTGGAATCCCGCTATAACGACACCTATTAGGACACAAATTTAATTGGTTGACAGATTGGTTGACAAGGGGGTGCATTGATGGTGGCGGTCCCGAGTGGTGGCGTTAAAATTTTTTTGACCATTTGAACTATTTTGGTCAAAAGTTTCTGATTTTTACCCTTTTTTAAATGCAAAATGGTCTAAATTTGCGGTAGAATTTGTGCCCTTCCCGTTTTTCTTAGGCTGCATTCAAACCTCTTGTGTGACACAACTTCACCATAGATTTTTCTGTAAAAATGATTTCGACAAGATTTGTTGTGAACTAAGTTCCCAAGTAAGTGCTGAATCCGTAGATACCAAGACTATGAACGAATTTTGATAAAATACATCAAAACTTCGACTTCTTTGACACTCGGTTAAATTCTATTTGACAGTCAAAATAGAGTCCTGTCCAAGTCTCAAAAAATCAAAATTTTTTATGTATTTTTAAAAAGTTCGTGCGTGGTATCTACGGATTCGGCACTTACCAGGTAACTTAATGGAAAAAGATCTCCTAGAAAGTATTTTTTTCCAGCAAATAGTAATGGGCAAATAAGAGTGTCAAAGAAGTTTGTGTCACGCAAGAGGTGTAAATGTAGCCTTATCCACTCAGATTTCTAGCTATAGGGTCCGGCAAGAAATTCGGCCGATTTCAAAGGGTCATAACTTTTTTCCTGACACACTAACGACTAACCATTTTGCCATTTTTTTCTCCGATACGGCGACTTTCTTCTGTATATAATGTCAGAAATAGTATTTCTTAAATTTTGTTTGGCCTCTTTCCCTATGGGTTTGCCAGCAACCATCTGGACTTCGAGGTGGATACAAGGTCCAAACCATATGAGGACCAAGCAAAACTCTTATTTTTGACATTGTATACTAAATAAAATCGCAGCGTAGGAGAAAAAATGCTTAAGGAAAAAAGTTATGACCCTTTGAAATCGGCCGAGTTTTTTGCCGGACCCTGCATTGCATTTTCTGCCTACACACACTTTGTAGTATTTTTAAGTCAATTGCTTGTAGTGTGTCCGAGAAATATAATTTAGTCAAATCTACTTTCAGCTTTTCGAGATCTATCTATGAGGCTCAACTCTGTCCTTCCAATATGCGAGTCTTTCAAGTGTAGAAACTGGACCAGAGATTTTTCTTCGGTATCGTCCAAATCCTACAGGTACTTTCTGCTTTTCTTGCGAGCTCATCACTATTCTGATTATACAGCAAAACAAATCTATAATTTCAGCACGGAAACTCAGAAGCTGTATGGAGCGTCGACTCCACCGGAAGAACTTTTGAAGATTGCTTTGAATCCGTATGTGCCGAAGTAATTTTTTTATTGCTATTTTTTCTGGTGTACATTGAAATTTTGCAGGTCTGCTCAGGATTTGGCGAATAGGCTGAGCAAGGAAATTATATTTCACAGACCAGGTGGGAAAAAGTTTTTAGCATCTTTGAGAGGTATCCAATTTTAATCATTCTATCCCTTTAAGGTGATGTGCTAGCCATCAACAAACCCTATGGAGTCTCAAGGTTTGTCTTTGAAGTTGGATAAGTGTAGGGAAAGTTTACACATACAAATTTTCAGCACCGGTCGTCGGCATGAAAAGAGGGGAATTTTCAAAAACAACTTAGAGGGATTCGAACCAGAAGAGGTTTAGTTAAACTATTTTACTATTTTACTGATGTCAAGCTTCCATATAGTAAGTCAATCAAAGAGACCGATTTTCGGATTGTAAAAAATAAAGGTTACATTAGCATGATATCGAACTATAGTTGCGATCAATTTCGGATATAGTACGATTAGATTAGAAATCAGTCGCACTGTACCAGGTTCCCAGGGAGTCCATCCAAAATTTTGTTTCTTAAAAGTTATCATGCAGCGGTTTAAATATGCTATTCATATATGCAAGTAATGATTTATAGAGAAAGGATTCAAGTGTTACTTTGGAGGATGCGCTGCCATTGCTCGGCGAACATTTAAAAGAGAAGGGGCTGCACTTCTGCGTGGGTTTGAAGCGGTAAGAATTCAGCCTGACTGACCATCATCTGAGTAATTGGTTTCAGATACACCGCAGGTCCAGTGGTTTTACCATGCAGCAAGAAGGCGTTCGAGAAAATCAAAAACAGTCTTTCTCAAGCCACTTTCATCACGAACAGTGGTTGGTACATGTATAAAGTCTTGTAAGTATAATTTTTAGATTCCTCTTTTTCTCTGACACGCTATCCCTAGGGTTGGTAGCCACTCTAAAATTTTTGAGAAGCCTGTTTAAAAAAAACTGTAATGTTAGGTTTTTTCTACATTTCGTTCGAAATTTAAATGTTCTAGTTATGAATGCTTCAAAAATCTTCTTTTAGGGCCATTTGCATGCAGAAGCCACAAAAAAGTTCTGGTACTGTGTATGGTTATGCTACTTATGAAGATTCACACGATGCAAAAGAAGTATTGTTATGCCTATTATTGGACTATTTATAATTTATTTGATTTTGCAGTTCGTTTTTGTGCCAGACGTTAAGGCCGATTTCCATGCACGAGCAACAAATAAAGCAGTCCAAGGAATGATGCGTTACGATGTTCTGGCTACCAAACACGGGCTTTCTCTGGTAGATCTTCACTTCACTAAATGTAAGTTGTTTCATGTTGATAGTTCACAGCTGTCAATGTAAAAGCAATTTAGGGAATCGACACTTGCCGCGCCTGATGGTAAGTATTTTTGAAATCGATTTTTTTGTATGGAAGGCCCAATTTGCTGGATTTTATTAGAAAGAAGCTTTTTTGATCGATGTGGAAAAGCTTTTCGAAGGCTTGGAAAGGCTAGCGAAAGGAGAGATTAAGCGTTTATTTCATGCATAATACTTGTAGCCTGATAAAAGATTTTTTTTGTAGAAAGATAGCATAAAATCAAATATGCAATTCTTCCCGAACAGAGTTAAGTTAACAGGAAAGTTTTCCGGAAAACTTTTCGCTTGACGGTGGGAAATCAGACAGAAATGACAAGGGATTGAACGAGTGGTATTATAAAGCTAACTGTGCAGATTCTTTTTAAATAACCTAAAACCACATCCTGGACTACAATTCACTGTTCAATATAATTTTGGAAATTTGGCATTTATTTTTTCAAATTGACGCAAATTATTTTTAAGCACTTCTTAACGGTTTGTTTCGACTTTTGCGTTGAAAAAATTAAAAAAAATTGAGTGTGACCACACATCAACTTCGATCAAGGCCAAGGAGTGTGACCAAGGTGTAAGATTTTTTGTAAAGACCATTTTGTTTAATGTAAGGAGTCAATTCTCGTCTATTTTACAAATTCAAGCAATATAATCAGAATTTAGATTTAATATTAGTCTCTGCTGCGCTAGCTGCATGTCAGAAGCTAAAATAGTTCTGGTTGTTTCAGTATTTTATCGGTGCTTTCTTGAAAGGGTTGATTTAAGTTGATACAGCTGAATTTCTAGCCACTTAAGTATCTATCATCACATTTCATAAATCGTAGCGATCTAAAAAATATTATGGTAAATGAAAACTCCTGATGACCGCATTATCATTATTGAAGACTCGATGGTTTTTACTCATTAATTTCCGACTTTCCTATACCTAATTTACAACTTACGCATAATGAGCGTATAACTCAATATGTGTGACTGGATTTCAAAATTTTTGCAATTTAATGTTTTTATTTTTAGATGTCTCATCTTGGAGCCCCGATATTTGGCGACAAGTATTTTTTTAATAAGATGTACAGTTAGTTAACTACTAACTTCAATTTTTAGTTTGTACGGGAGGAGAATGATTCGGGTTGGTGACGAATTAGCGAGTGTCCGCCCTAAGGATCTCTGGAGATCCAAAGAAACAGGGACTGAGGTTTATATATTGTGCTACTGACTTCACTACGACTTACTTTGACCTATTTCAGTACGTGCCTGAGGAATTTATGAAGCTAATTTCGAAAGACGAGAAGGATTATGTTGAGTTGAAGCCGCAAATCCCAATGTGCATGGCCGTCTACGAGACTGATTTCCCACGTTTCAATAATCCAAAGGACAAGCATACTGGCTTGATACTCAGGTTATTAATATCATTTATTTTTCATAACTTTTTTTTTGATTTCAGGATTCCGCCACCAGGTATGTTTCATCACCAAATAATCCTTTTGGATGATTTATATCCCAGCACTTACCTAAGCCTATTAGGACCATATGAGGTACTGAGGTAAATTTCTAGCAGAAATTCAATCAAAAATGTTTCGTTTTTTCTAATTTAAGCGTTTTTTAATTTGGTACTTTTTTTATCCTTCCGTTAATGAAAATCGTCAGTAAAAGAGTTGCTCTTGTTTTTTGTCCCCTAAAGTTAGGCGAAAGTGAGTGCTGGGACTTTAGTTTAAGTGATCTTCATTCACTTACTTTTATGAGCGAATTTTTTAGATCATTTCTATGCTATGTCGAAGCTTCTTGGGTTTGAATCTATTATCAAGAAACACATGAACTCGCTCGGCAAAGATCAGGAATATGAACCAATCCATGTGCATGAGGGTGATGAATAATGAATTCGTTTGTGCGTTAGCTCTGTTCGTTGTTATTATTGTTGCGATTTTGGGTTTGTATCAATAAAGCATCTAGGGAATTTAAAGTTTATTTCTTACTTTCTGACTTTTTCGCAACGATTTCCCACTCTGGTGGACTGTACCACATCCGAACCGAAAACGACAAGTGGAACTTAATACGAGGGTCATAAGATTTTGTTAATAAGCTTTGTGCGGCCATATTCAAACTGCCTTAATTGACCGAAATCGCACCGAAAACTTAATATTGTGGCTATATGGCTGCTATACTGGCCCAAAATATTTAATTCAGCCGTCAGGCAGCTGATGACTGAGTTTAAACTCAGCTGGCTGAAGTTACCACCTCGGCTACTACTCAGGAAAATCTCTACTCCAACACGTCCGTTCAAATTTAAATTCTAGTTCAGTTTAAAATAAACAAAACGCCAAGATTTTTAAAAAAACATTTTCATATATTTTCTAAAATTTTCACTAATTATTGACTAAAACATGCAAATTTAGAATTTGTTTAGCAGGGATTCAAGTTTTCAACCAAAAGTCAACAAGATCAAATGATAGCAAACAACCTTTTACTGGTACGACTCAAATCTGTCAAACCATATTCTAGTCTTGTTTGTTACGCTCACCAAATCTATATGCAAAATGCATTTTTCGTGAAATTTATTGAACAAATTAGCTGAAACAGGCTAAAGTGAAAACAAAGCATCAGAAACATTCAAATCATGTAAACAATTTCTAACATAGGCTCTTCTCATAATCATTTCAGCAGATTGGATCCAAGATATTCCTGTTAAAGAAAAATATCTACGGGTATGGCAAAAAAACGCGGACATCTTTGAGTAATGTTTGTTTTTAGAGCCGTATTTATTTATGGCACACCTACAACGATAGTTTCGCGGGCGCCGGCGCAGGTATGCACCCCAAAATTTTTCAGAAAAAAGGGGCGCCGGCGCTGATTTGAAAAAAAACGGTGCCGGCGCCTCTTTTTTCAGCAATGTGCTTAATAATTTTTCAGTAAAGATCTTTTTTCATACTTAATTTTTCTTTCCATTAATTGATGTTTTTGCTGAAAGTTTCGCTCTACAGCCGCTGTAGAGCGAATGTTTAGTGTCACCTCAATGCTAACAGCTGGAAGAAAAAGTCCAACAAAACTATTATTGTTAAAAAGCAAAACCATGTTGGTGTATAACAAGGAAATGATTGATGCGTGATTTTGTTTTCCGCCCTTTTTTCTAATAAACTTAAAAAATATTTTTGCAAAAAAAACTTTCTGAAAAACTTATTCATCATTTCGGCGCCCGGCGCCGAAATGACGAAAAGAAATGCCCGGCGTTTTCATTCATCGGTTTGACCATATCAGACACAATATAATCACTTCTAATTTCCAATCCCATATACTTCAATGAAACTAAACTTCATCGACTGATTTTA
Organism: Ditylenchus weischeri; assembly: GCA_029231635.1. Classification (NCBI taxonomy): domain Eukaryota; kingdom Metazoa; phylum Nematoda; class Chromadorea; order Rhabditida; family Anguinidae; genus Ditylenchus; species Ditylenchus weischeri. The sequence continues at coordinate 298,590 of JAMRYI010000102.1, forward strand.
TTAACAAAAACCGCTCACAAAAAAATTCAAAACTGATCGATTACAGTGAAATGTGCCTGACTTCTCAAATATTCAAACACCTCCGCGGGATCGTAATTCTCAGAGAGAACCTTCCTTTGCTGCGCGATTCGTTTATCCGCCGTCTTCAACTTTATTGGAGAACTTTGGAGTCGGACGATCTCGGCCTCCTTCAGACTGCATTCTTTCTTCATTTGTCGTAGCCACTACCAGAACTTCGGTTTTTTTGCCATCCTGAGATGCCAAAGCTAGCTTTAACGCGTTATGCCACGCCTCCAACAAATTTGTTGTTTTCGACTTACCGGCCCGCGTCAATACGAAGCAATTCCAGCGCTGAGTTGGAAACATTGGACGCTGACCACCGATATGCCCGAGCCACGTCTGAAAAAAAGATGTGGAAACCGCAGAAGTACAATATTAAATGCAACACAACTGCAAAAATAGTCGATAAACCTTGCTTCGCTCGAGCCAATTTCGAATAGTTCTGTCTCATCAGCATTGCGTGCGCATCGGAGCATAACCGCATCAAAGGCTTCATGTAGTTTGGCGGTGGAAACGTAGGCTAAAATACCAACATACAGTATGACATCATGATGTGAAGTATGATGAAGATCTACCCATAGACTTAAGCATGTCGAAAACCGTAGTGAAAGCGCCTCCCTCTTTGTAATTGCGACTCAATCCTAGCTTTTGAACTTTCCGATACAGCGCCCGCGCAAAGTGCGCAAAACATCCATGTTTCTCGGCCACTAAACAATAAAAAATTTCTATAAACACGGTCATTTCCAATCAATGAAGCTTACAATTGTAATAGTGCTCAAAAGACGCGATCAAAGTCCTCTCGAAATACGTGTGGGCGTGCGTCACTCTTGCATCCGGGATAAGTTGTTGAACGGCGGAGAAAAAGCGATCATATATACGTCGAGATTTCTTTGGCAGCAAGGCATGGAATGGAATAAAGCTCTCACCCTGTTTAGCGTGCAATGTGAGCAGTTGTTTCCAGCCCTTCGGAACAAGAGCAAGCGCACCGTCGAATCCCCACCATTCAGAGCTTTTTAGAAACTGAAAGATAATATAAACTAAGCTATTCGACAAGAAAAAACAAAAGCATCTTACTTCTGCTTACGCCGGAGTCGAAAAAATGATGATTCTTCTGTTCGATGGACCGATGTCAAAGATGACGAAAATGTTTCCTTTGTAATTTTGTAGCTCCACCGGTATGCGCATTCTCTCAGGATTCGTTGTAGTTCTTGGATCGGCATCTCTCTTCTAAAATTAAATGACAGATAAACAAGCTAAGAGACAATCAACAAGACCAACTAACTCTTCGATGATAGTTGATGATTCTGGCGGTATTCAGCAAACTTGCCCGTGCCATGACCTTGCTAGATGCATTTTCCACCAAACTTCAATGAATTTCACGCGGTGTTGCCTAAAAAGTGTGAAATAAACCTAACAATATCACAAAATAAAAATCCAAGCATAAACACCTGATCTTGAAGTGCGAGTATTGGAATTTGAACCTTGAACACTCTCATATCCAGATCCAGTTTGGCCGACACGTGTGAATGCCCTCCTTCGCTTTTGCCAATGCACTGATTCTCTCGATTTGTCTCAATCACCGATTTGCACCCATCTTTTTGCTTCACACACCGCCACTGCTGCAGCTCTTCCGAATCTGGACGACTCAAACGTTGGTACACTTCGCCTGAAAATAATGCGAAAATGAGCACAGTCAACAAAGGTGAAGGCAAACGATATGGAAAAATTTACCATCGAACAACGCCAGGTCACTCTTGCTACCATCCTTCTTTGGTTGCTTGCTCGCTAAGAACTGAACTGGGACTGCTGGATCGACGGCCCCCACCCGCGCTACAACTCCTTGCTCAAACTCAGCTAGCTGTTCTTCTTCCGATTCCAACTCAACGTGCAGGAAATGCTTAAAAATGGTTAAAATGGTGTTTTGTAGGAGTTCAAACTTTGTAGGGGTTTTGGTTGGGGCGATGGGGGCGTGGATGGTGGTGGTGGGTTGTTGGTGCGCATAATTTTCAACTGAAGGAAATGCAGTAATTCGAAACGGGTTTTATTAAACAAGAGAACGCTTTTCTAACGCCTTAATTGCTAAGCACCAAAGTCTTTTTATTAGCACATCGTAAAATTTATAGAAACAAACAAATAAAACTAGCAAAAGTAAAGAAGACAACAGCTAAGATGCGGCTAAAATTTTGCGTGTTTTCGCTCAAAGTCTGTGTCTTTTTCTCAGTTTCCTGATGAATAAAACTGTTATACAAGATTTTCCACACAAATTCAAAATATTGGTTAATGGCCGTACCTTAGCCGTCATAATCTCTGGTAAAAATACATTGGTCAGAAGGCTGGCAATTGAAACACATAAAATTCTATGAACTTTTTAAAGAATTCGAGAAAAATACTTTTGACAGAAGATACAGTTGTTGTTTTTTCAACAAAAAATAGATAAAAAATTTGCGGACAAGTGTTAGACATGTGAATCTACAAATAAAGTAAGTTTTAGGCCTGCAAATTCGTTTTAACCACAAGAATGATAGTAATTGGTGTACCAACAAAGGAGAACCCGGCTGCTCTGCGAGCAAAACAAAGTAGGACGCACAAAATTGTTTAGCTAAAATCTAACTTGAAAAAAAAAACAATTGTAGACTGGTCAACAAGTCCCTAAACAGCAGGAGTCCGATTATATCCCTTAATTAAAGGCATTGCCCTTAATTTGAAAATTTTGCCTTGAATTTTTTTTGAAAATAAAGGCACATTTTGACGAATGTTATGAGAGTTATGGCTACTTTCTCGGGCAGAAAGAGTTGTTGAAAGCAGGAAAGGGGGGAGAAAAATATGTTGTACGTCAATAAAGTTGTTTTTTTGATGATTTTTGTCGGGTTTGAAGCATAGGGACAACATGCCTTTAAGTTGCCTTTATTTTGGTGAAAATTCCTTTAAATTGTCTTTATTTTGGACACTAGATGCCTTTATTGTCTTTATTTTAGAAATTCGCGATCGAACCCGTGCTATACAGTCAACAAACTTCCTATACAGTAGGGGTCCATTGCTCAATTGCTCCACTCCCTTGATTCAAAATCGTGTTTTTGACATCGTGTTTTGACCGACTTTTTGAAGACTCCTCTCAGGTGAGTTACCACCGGTTTTGTAGCTCATTTCAGTGGCTACAAAATCAGTGGTAAGTTGCTTGAGAAAAGTCTTCAAAAAGTGGGTCAAAAACACAATGCCAAGAACACGATTTTGAATCAATTAGAGTAAATAAGGGGGTAACACTTAATGCATGGTAGTTTTCCTTGCATAATTAAATTACAGTCAACCCTCGATTTAACGATACCCCCAAAAAGTTAATTCCCGCCTTGGGTCCGACACTTTTTTAACCCGATTTTCAAAGTTTTCCATTAGTTTTCATTCGCCAGTCTAGTGCAAAAAGTTGCAATGATTCTGATTTTGCCGATTGTTTTTCAGTTGCTTAATAATTTTGCTAAAATGACCGGCGACCCTCGATATAACGATACCCTTTTTCCGAAAATAGGGTATCGTTAAATCGACGGTCACGGGTCATTTTAGCAAAATTATTTAGTACCTGAAAAACGATCGGCAAAATCTGAATCGTTGCAATTTTTCGCACTAGACTGGCGAATCAGAACTGAAGAAAAACTTCGAGAATCGGGTTAAAAAAAGTGTCGGACCCTAGGCGGGAACGAACTTTTTGGATCGAGGGTTGACTGTACGACAATAGGACGCTTTTTTCGCCTTGGTCCCCCCTGTTGTTTTTTTTTTCGCATTTTTTTTCCAAATTACTTTTTTTCCAACAATAGTAACGACAACAATGAAAATTTTCGAACCATAATTGCTTAAAAAATTTATTGTGAAACAGACGCAAAAAAAGCAGGAAATAAAAGGACTAGTCAAAACTGAAATGTGCAAAAACAACAGGGGGGACCAAGGCAAAAAAGCGTCCTATTGTTGTATAGGGCCACAAAAGGTGGTGTAGTCAAATTCAAAGTGTAGTCAAATTGTCTGTAAATCTAATTGTCTCTTTGGGTAAATAACTAAAGTATATCCTCAGTTTAAGATTGATCGAAAAATATTTTTTTTAAATGCAATGGCTCCACTCAGACTTCTGCGCAGCACGAGTCGCGCAACAAACTTTCATAAGGTGTTGCAGAAACGATTTTTATTTCAGGTGGCAGACATTTTATACTCAAAATGACCGCTAGAATCTAGCAAACATTTCGGTAACAAAAAATTTTTAATCTGATATGAAAATATCGACTCTATATGTGTTCGCACCCCTCCCGAGAAAAAAACTGCCTTGGTCCCCCCTGTTGTTTTTTTAAATAATTTTTCCACAATTTTAATTTTCAACAAGATTCTGACATCACACAACTATTCAAACACCATGCAACTTATAACATCAATAATATGCTCAACCACATTCATTTTCATGGCACTCGTGTTCATTTTTGTGTATCACAAATAAGATTAGTGGAGTAAAACCAAAAAAATTACAAAAAACAACAGGGGGGACCAAGGCAGTTTTTTCTCGGGAGGGGTGCGAACACATATAGAGCCGATATTTTCATATCAGGTTGAAGACTTCTTGTTACCGAAATGTTTGCTAGATTCCAGCGGTCATTTTGAGCATAAAATGTCTGCAATCTGAAACAGAAATCGTTTCTGCAGAACCTTAGGAAAGTTTGTTGCGCGACTCGTGCTGCGATAAAGTCTGAGTAGAGCCAATAAAATTTTTTACAATTTTTGATGTAAAATTTTCGGTTTTCGTTGAGTTTACGGAAAATTCAAAGTGCTACACCGCTTTACAATACTGTCCACCAGTCAACAAAAGGAATGACGCGAAAACAAATAAGTAAAGGTTGAATTTACATGCTTCAGATTTACAGTTAATGAAAAACAATACTTGGTCGGAATGAACAAACATCAAACATCAATTGAACCAGAATTTCCACAATTTTTGGTTGAAAAGACTATGTTTCACTACTGTGCAAAGCAGGTTGACCATTGGAAAATGCTTAGTAGTTACAAAGACGAATTGGCAATGCTTCTTTTAGCAGCTGAAACATTAAAATTTTAAAGTCCATTGCTGGGGTTGATGCACAGTTAACTCGAATTTTCACATTTTTGTTGACCTTTTTTGATGTTTGTAGGTTTATTTTTTTGAGCAGGTGACCCCGCAACTGAAAGCCTATTTCGGTGGCTACACAGTGGTATAAAAATATCTTCATTCAGTTCACAAAAATTGACCTATTTTGATAAAAACAATTTTGAGTCAGTCGAAAGAGTTGGCTCTATTTAAGAAGAGGTACCATTTTTTGCCTTGGTCCCCCCTATTGATTTTTTTTGTAAATTGTTTTCACTTGCTTTATAATTCTATTCTATCAGTCTTCTATTTATGTTGTATTGTATTTATTTCTACTTCAGCTATACAACACCCATCCACCCAAAAATTTCTACTTTTCAGGCATACTAACCCCGCCTTTAGGCTTAGGATATATCATTTCACATACAAACAATTCAACTGCTTAGCTAATCATATATTTCCCCATCTGATCAAAGAACACCTTCAAAACATTCAACATTTTTCGGTGGATGGGTGTTCTATTGCTGAAGCAAAAAAAAATTTTTTTTTCAAGCCGCGGGCATACAAATTGTGTTTCTTGAGGTTTGTTTGTATGTGAAATGATATAAAGGCGGGGTTAGTATGCCTGAAAAGTAGAAATTTTTGGGTGGATGGGTGTTGTATGGCTGATTTTAAGGCTGTTTTTGATGACAATTGTTTGGTATATAATGTCAAAAACACGATTTTCGTTTGGTACCCCCTGTGGTTTAGGCCCTGGTCTGTGGATGACCTCTGGATGGGTAAGGCCAAAACAACAGGGGGGACCAAGCGAAAATCGTGTTTTTCACATTACATACCAAACAAATTGTCATCAAAAACTGAGTCGATCTGCGTTTACAGAAATTTAAAAAAAACGGCCGTTAAAAAAAGTTATGACCGCTTAAAAGTGTCAGAAAATTTTGAAACACCCTGTACAACTCTTTTGTCTGACTCGAAATTGTTTTTTTTTTATCAAAATAGGTCAATTTTTGTGAACTGAATGAAGAAATTTTTATACCACTGTGTAGCCACCGAAATAGGCTTTCAGTTGCGGGGTCACCTGCTCAAAATTTTGTAAAAAAATACACATAAAAACATCAAAATTTTTTGAACATTAGAGTTAACTGTGTAACAAGCCTATGCATTGCAGTCTACGACAACGATTGTCCCCACCAATTCGAAAAAAATTCCTAATCATTGAGCTTCTGTACGAATTTTTTAACTTGGTTTCTAACAAAACTTTAGCTAAAATTAAATTTTAGGCCGTGTTTTGTTAGAAACCAAGCTGAAAAATCCGTACAGAAGTCCAATGATTTAGTTAAATCGAGGGCTTACTGTATGCAAATTTTTCTCTTTTTCGCATGTTTAAGTTTTAGGATAGGCACTAGGGCCGAGATTTTAGACAATTTAGCCATTTAAGATTTATACTATGAAAAAGGAAAAGTAAAATTTGCTGCCAAGTAAAAAGTAGTTCCCCCCCAAAAGCGGGAATTTAAAAAAATGCGACAAATAGAAGCATATGTTTCTACTCCTCAAAATTTACCTTCAATGAGATAGTGCAACCCATTCAACGGTTTAGCACACTTTAGGAAATTGTGGTGAAGCAGTTCTCGGGCACTGAAACATACTTTTATTACCAATAACTATTTATATTATAAATTTATTTTAATTTTAAGTTACACTTTTTTGGGGTCTATATTCCGTTGGCTAAATTAACCTTGACCCCCTTCACTCAATTCAGCTTGACCCCCTTCTTGGGGGACCAAGGCAATTTTTTTCACACTTTTAAATACCAATAATTATTTTGCGTAAAAATGATTAAAAAGACTGAAAAACAACTTATTTTACACTTTTTGTGCAAAAAGTTATTGGTATTGACAAATGTAAAATTTTTTTGCCTTGGTCCCCCAAGCTGAATTGAGTGAAGGGGGTCAAGGTTAAGTGCTTCATTCCTTTTATCAAAACGTTTCAATTGCTTTTTTGAAGAAAATTAAAACTGAGACGCCAAAAAAATTAAGAAGGATGATGGGTCCGAAGATTCCAAGGCTAAATCGAACCTGAGACAGCCTGCGCCAACCCCCTTATTCACTTGAACCTGAGCCCCCGTCCCCCACTCAAATCAGCTTGGGGGACCAAGGCATTTTTTTTGAAATTTTTTATACCTATAATTTTTTTTATATAAACATGATTCAAAAATGTTTTTAAGGCTTTAGATGAAAAATTATTGCTATGAAAAATTTTCGGGGCGTATGCGTTTTGCCAATGAGATAACTTCGCCAATGGTATGTTTTCGCCAATAGGTTTTCAAGCGCTCCTCTTGCTTTGTCAGGCAAATTACTACTCATCTTATAGCTCATCTCACTGGCTACAAAATGAGTGGTAATTTGACTGGCAAAGTAATGAAAGTAGTTCAGAAAATAAATCGATTACGCCCCAAATTTTCGAAAAAAAAACTGCCTTGGTCCGCCAAGCTGATTTGACTGGGGGGGGGTCTCAGGTTCAAGTGGTGAGTGGGGTCTCAGGTTCAAGTGCTCCAATTCCAAAAGTAAAAATAAGTTATTAAATTTTTGTTAAAAACATGGCTCGCAGATCGTCTCATTTATCAGAAATGTACTGATTTTGGAGTGTCGAATCTGATTTATTTCAAAACGTCTTTCTGATTTCCACAAATTTAATGAATATTAAAGTTTTTACCCCGTCGTTGTAAAACCTTTTGGCTCATTTGTATAATTTGTTATTTTTAGTTGTCAAACATGGCTCCTCCAAAACGCAAGCAACAGTTGAGCGCCGATTATGCCAAGCAATTTGTCGGGATCAAAAAAGGGTGTTAACAGTCTGGTGAATAGAAAAAGTTTTGATTGATTATGGCTTTTGTTCTATCGAAAATCGACTATTAAAAATTTACTAATTTTATGGGGTCAAATCTGATTTTTTGAAATTTTTGTCTGATTTCGAGAAAAAAAATCTGCGAGCCATGGTCAAAAACAGTTTATGGATAATTAATCAAATTCCAGAGAAATTTGCTTATTTGAAACAAATTTTAAAACTTTTAACTTTCCAGTCTAGCGCCGTATACTCAACAGAAAATTGACTATATAGCCGAAAAACTGGTACTTATACGGTTCCCCCCATATCGAAATTTTTTCCAAAACAGGTTTTAACCATTTCTAAGTAATTCTTACACGCTAAAACCGATAAAAACGTTGTTTCCGACCACTTTCCAACAAAAATTTTGACTTTTTTAGATTTTCTACCTGCCTGCCTTCGGCAGGCAACCTACTTCAACAGGAAGCCCTTTGGGGGCACATGGTCCGGGCCAAGGGCTGACCCTTTATATATCAAGAAATATATATATTGAAGATATATATCTATATCTCTTGGTGGTAACTGTAACAGGTGAAAAAGGAGCTGCCTGCTTGCAATGGAGAAGGGGTATAAAAATGATTAAAATTAACATTGCAAGGCTGGGGAAAATACTACATTGCTGCTACTATTGTGAAATTTTGTTCTTTTGTTAGGGCTTGGAATAATATGCAAATAATTTAACTGCCGCTGAACTTTTTATAAGCATTTTGACATTTATATAAATTTCATAAATTTTATAAATTTCCTTGATATATTTCTTGATATATAAAGGTTCAGCCCTTGGCCCGGACCATGTACCCCCAAAGGGGCTTCCTATTGAAGTAGGTTGCCTGCCGAAGGCAGGCAGGTAGAAAATCTAAAAAAGTCAAAATTTTTGATGGAAAGTGGTCGGAAACAACGTTTTTATCGGTTTTAGCGTGTAAGAATTGCTTAGAAATGGTTAAAACATTTTTTTGAAAAAATTTCGATATGGGGGGGGGGAACCGTATAAGTACCGAAAAACTACTTGTCTGTGTAGCTGAATCGGAAGTTTCTAATCTTACCTAAAAATTCGAACAGCTGACTCTAAATTTTTGAGCAATCGACAACCCTACTGATTGCTGACATTTACATAAGCATGTTACTAACCTGAATCTATCTTCCACATCCACCTCTAGAGCGGCGTCTATAAAGTCGCGGAAAGCTGGCGATATCTGGTCCCTGCTGGGGAAGTCTGGTCTGCCATTGGTAGCTATCAAGTAGATTGCCTGAAAGCAACCTCAAACTAATCCCAAATCAAGCCAATAGTACAGGGTGGTCCAAAAAAACCTGCAAAATTTTAAAAAAAATGTGTAGGTAGCCCCCTGCCCTTGGGGTTCAATTAATTGACAATTCAGACACGTGCACTACATTTATTCTGCTTTATCCCAACAACGATTGACAATAAAACAACAACGTATAACTGATTATTCAAAATGTCTTCCTTGAGCATCGATGCAGGCCTGAATTCGTCCTGGAAAATCATATGCGATTCGCTTCAGCGTTTCCACATCCAAGTTTTCCCACTCGCGCTGCAATGTTTCCTTCAGAGAGTCGAGACATTCATGCGGTCGTCGGCAGACACGTTCTTCCAATAGAGACCAGACGGAATAATCGAGCGGATTGCGGTCGAGCGAACGAGGAGGCCATTCCTAAAGGCATTACCTAAAAAGCACGAATAACAACAATCAACGAGCAAACAACCCACAAACAAACAGTAAAATAGCGAAAAACGGTCAAAAGTGACATTTTAGAGTGACAATTGTTACTTTTAAACACTTGTCAAAATAAAATTCACGCAAGATTTGCCTAAAAGAAAAATTGCAGGTTTTTTTGGGACACCCTGTATGTACCTACCCTTAAAGGGTTTTCATTGAGGTAGGGCGGCTCACCCTCCACCATTTCAATGGCCATGATGCCCAGACTCCATACACTTAACAGGAAGAAATTAGAGATTAGGGTTGGTGGGTAAAACTACTAACTGGTGGAAAGAAAGTTCGTAATGGGTTTCTGAGCCAATTTTTTTCAATGAAAATCTTTTTTTTTTAAAGTTCCAAATATACAGGGTTGAAGCATTTTAGCTCTTCTTTCAAATGGTATATAACATAATATATATCTATTCCACAAAATGACCACCATTAGCAGCAATACATTTACGCAACCGTTTAGGGAAACTATCGATTGCATTTTGAATATAACTCTGGGGAATTGCATCCCATTCTCTGACCAATGATTCTTTCAATTGTGGGATTGAGTTGTGAGGGGCAGTGCAAGCTTTTGACTGGAGATAGGGCCAAGCAAAATAGTCCATGACATTCCAGTCGGGGGAGTTGGGCGCCCATTCACCAGTTGGTTTTTTCCAATGTGGGTCCACTTTGATGAAGACTGTTGGCTGGGGTATGTTGAGGAGTCGAGAAATCTCCATTACTCTTTTACCCTCTTGATAAAGGCGTACAATAGCTGGACGCAAATCACCCATTTTAGTTTGAATAAATGGAATAAAGCAAAATTTTTAATAAGAAAGGGGAAGCAACAAAGAAAACTACCCAAAAAGCTGGCGGATGATTCATTTTTCTGCCCTGTATTTCTTATTCCCATTATACCGATTAAACATTAAAGCAGATGTATTATGTTATATACCATTTGAAAGAGGAGCTAAAATGCTTCAACCCTGTATATTTGGAACTTTAAAAAAAAAGATTTTCATTGAAAAAAATTGGCTCAGAAACCCATTACGAACTTTCTTTCCACCAGTTACTACTACTTACTCCACTTTTGGACCATACTGACGTCTGGAGACAACTTCGGGAGCCATCCAGTAGGGCGTGCCTACCAGAGTGGTCCGCTTGTTTTGCTCTGGACTGATCTGGGCACAGAATCCAAAGTCTAAAATCAGCTTGGGCATTTTTTGCTTTTAATATTTTATTAGCAAAATGGTTGAAAATTTTCCAAAAAAAAATATTCGCGAAATTCAGTGCGTAGGCATTAGTCCCCCCGTTTGCGACATTTTTGAACTCGCGCCTTTACTGATTTGCCCTTAATTTGCCTTTATTGATTTTCAGAGTCATTTTTAGTTCCAGAAACACGTTTGAGCCTATCCTAACGTAACCTGGCCTATATCTAAGCCTAAGTTGAAAAAATTAAATAAAATAGGGCACTATTGCTGTTTAGACCCCCCAAAAGGTCGAAAAATAAATCATAATTTTTTTTATAATTTTTTTCCGGGATTTTGAATATTTGTTAAATAAAATTTTATTTGTTGCATATTTTCATTTTTCATTTCGAATAAAACTATGGTAAATAAAACTATGGTACCGCCAGAACTTTATTATTATCTTATGTCGAACAGTTTTGCTAGCGAAACAAATATGGTGGTAATGATGTTATGTACTATTTGTGGTCTCAAATAGCGTCAGAGTATGTTTGTACTTGATTTGTACCTGATATAATAAATGATTATTTGATATATGGACATATTAAAGCAAAAACTTGAAAAAGTCACAAAAAGTTGACCTTTCGGGGGTCTAAACAGCAATTGTGCCTGAAATAGCCATAAAAATGTAAAAGGCGCGAATTCAAAAAAATGTTACAAAAGGTGCCAAAGGCCCTAATGACACGAAATCCTAGGCGAGATTAAACTGTAAAGTGTCGCCGAAATAGAAAAATTGATGGCGGACTCAGTAAGCAACAGATTTCTGGCTTAGGCTTAAAAGTGCAAAAAAAATTGCCTTGGTCCCCCAGGCTGAATTGAGTGAAGGAGGTCAAGGTTAATTCAGCCACTGATTTGCCTTTATTGATTTTTAGAGTCATTTTTAGTTCCAGAAACACGTTTGAGCCTATCCTAACGTAACCTGGCCTATATCTAAGCCTAAGTTGAACAAATTAAATAAAATAGCCATAAAAATGGAAAAGGCGCGAATTCAAAAAGATGTTACAAAAGGAGCCAAACGCCCTAATGGCACGAAATCCTAGGCAAGATTAAACTGTAAAGTGTCGCCGAAATAAAAAAATTGATGGCGGACTCAGTAAGCACCAGATTTCTGGCTTAAATTTGATGTACACCCTCACTTAATTTTGATATAAAATCAACAAAAAGTCCAAGGAAAATTTGGAGTCGCAAGCGTATTGCTCTCGATTTACTGCAAAATTTGATCGAAATTTTCATTTTTTGATATTCAAAAAAAAACTATACCAGTAAGTTTAACCGATCCATCCATGCCCAGCAGAATATTGTCAGATTTGATGTCTGGAAATATACATCTGGTTAGCTAGCTACAATCTTCACCAAGGCTGTAACTGAAATTTAGCGAGTAATGACTGAAAAATAAGGACGGCTATCGATTAGTGACACTAAATGAATTTTTTTTCAATTTTTTGTCGAAAATTGTTTTCTAAGAAAAAAGTTTTTGGAAAGTCTTCCCCTAATACCAAAATCTTGTCCTGAATCCGAATCCGTTGAGATGAGATCGAAATCAACTTTATAAGCTGAGATATCTACAAAAGTAAGTAGGTGGTGCGAAATTTCGGACTCATCTACTCAAAATTGCTATATCTTAGCTCAAAAAATTTATTGCGATTTGATCTCAACGGATTCAGGACAAGATGTTAGGGAATTATAATTTCTGAAAGATGCCCGCTAATTTCTAACTATTTTCTAGCGCGCAGAATGAGATATTACCCTCATAAAAATGAGTGAAAAAATCAGTTTTGTGAAAATTAGTCGCCAGATTTCAGCCATTAGTGGCTAAATTTCCTAATTTAAGGATAATTTCAATTAGTCGCCAGAGTTAGGTAATTTGTCGCTATTGTTCAGTCATTAGTCGCTACATTTCAAGTTGTTCCATAGGCTTACCCCTGTGAATCACATGTCTGCTGTGCAGGAACTCTAGAGCTTGCAACACTTCCCTGCACACTGCCGCAATCATGCCCTCCTCCATCTGGCACTCGGTCACCACATCCGTCAGACTACCTCCGGCCAGAAACTCCATGACCACCTGCAAATTACCACACTGTATTCGGCCGCTAAAAATTTTTTTGTAACCAACCATCAGATCCTCGCCGACCAGATAGGAGTCCAAGTAGTTGACCTGAAAGCAGGAATTTAAGTACGGATTCCGCCCATGATTATGAAGGACTTACAATGTTGGGGTGCTTGTTCTCGCGCATCACCAGAATCTCATTGATAATTAGCTCCTTTTTGGGCTGCTGACTTAGATTCATCTGCTTGATGGCCACCTCCGCTCCAGTGGCCACCTCTATGGCTGTGAACACTGAGCCGGAGGCACTAAATAAGGAAAAAAATAGGGTTTTGAGATAGAAGTTTCAAGAAGTAACCAACCCAGAGCCGATCTTCTCCACTTTGTGGTATTTCTTGTCTGGATTGCCTAAAACAACACATTTGATCAGTCTCAAATAGTTCGGATCAAAAAAATATCGATTAAACTAATATCTTATATAGTATTTGGCATGTGTGGGTGGGTGGGTAACGCTTTTTCACTTCGAAGGCCAGAACGGGTCGTAGATAGCGAAATCACTTTTGTCGCTAATACCATCGTGTTCCCCAGAATGTCAGCTTTCGTTTTAAAAAAAGAACAGGCGAAAAAAATGAGTTCTAATAGGGGATATACCTATTTTTATGAATGAAGTCATAGGCCCTCATCGAAATTTCGAAATACTATAGAGGCGCCGATAGGCGCCTGTGGTCCCTTGTGGTTGGATATTAGATACCACATTTCCTCTAAAAGCGGTTCTCATCCTTTATCCCGACCCCACCCTAATTTAAAAGAGTACCGGGATACTGGAAAACAAAAAAAAACTGGCGCCTAACGGCGCCATACAATAACGGTGAGACTGACTGAAGAATATCTTCGAGTTCGTTAAATTCAAATATTTCAAAAAGGCGGCAATTCAAACGCTTTTTTTCCGAATATTTTGCGTAATTTTCGAAGGTAAATGAAATTTGACGTGAAATTTTTCGGAGTTCCGAGTTATCTCCCAATTTTAAAGGGCGAAATATCGTCGCTAGTATTAGACATCCAATACTCAAAAGATAGAGAAAGAGTTCTAGTATGGGGCCCTGAAAAAATCAGAACGAATGATAAGACATGTCGTGGGTAACGACTGAAAAGAAAAAAAACAAAAACAAAACGTGACGGACACCAAAAAAATCACTCCATCGTAATACTAAGTATGGAAATTGAACAAATTTTTGTCAGCTTGGTCCTACTGCACAAAGAAACTCTGGTATGCATGCATGTTTTATGCCGCCAGAAAGGCGAATAAACTTATTTGTGTCAAAATAAAAATAAAGTTCAACAATCAAAACTTGGGTGGGATCGGGATAAAGGATAATAAGCCTAATAGCTCCCCCGGGGTGTTATTTTTTGGACGCCCGAAAATCGGAAAATTTGGAATTCGATCTCGAGTTTTTTTGGGTGCTCAACTAAAATCTGAAAAGTGCAATCGGTAGAGCTCGCGGGAGTTAAGAAAACGCGTAAAACAGCTTTGCAAAAAATTGAGTCTGGGCTGAGATATAGGTCCTCAAAGTCAAACCCCCCTCAAGGGGGGGGGTAGTTATTTGAGCAGGGGGAGCTATTAGAGGTAATACGGTAAAAGTATTTTAAGTTTTTTGTACTTATACAGTCAAACCTCGTTTATCCGGCACCCCCAAAAGTTCGTTCCCGCCTCGGGTCCAATTTTCGAAGTCTCTTGCCAAATGTGATTCGCCAGTCTAGTCTGAAATATTGCAAGGATTCTGATTTTGCCGGTCGTTTTTCCAAAATCTTTAAATTTTGCCATAAAGACCAGCGGACCTCGGTTATCCGGCAAATGATTTTGAAAAGGGGTGCCGGATAACCGAGGTCCGCGGGTCTTTATGACGAAATTGAACGAGTTTGGAAAAACGACCGGCAAAATCAGAATCCTTGCAGTATTTCAGACTAGACTGGCGAATCACATTTGGCAAAAGACTTCGAAAATTGAGCTAAAGAAAGTGTCGGACCCAAGGCAGGAACGAGCTTTTGGGGGTGCCGGATAAACCAGGTTTCACTGTATATGAAAATGCCCTGGCTATAGTGAAGAATAGGGTTCCGAAAAACATCTTGGTCCCCCCTGTTGTTTCCACCTCCTATTGCAATATCTCCTTTTCTGATTGTCAAAATTTTACAATACCTATAGTGACTATAGTCTTCAGCCTGGCCAAAACCTCGGCATCAGTGATCTTCCTTCTCCTGGCATTGTTAGCTGCATTGTTCCTGGCAAACATTCCATTCTGCAAACATGCATCTGCTTTGGGCTCCTCTTCTTTGGGCTTGGTATACTACAATTGGGCATAGATCGTATAAATTGGCATACCTTATTTAGGGTGGTAATTCATTTTGTCCCCAAATTGCTGAAAAATGTCCCCAAATTTGGGGCATACGTGCGCCAGCCTGGACAACTTTTAGATTTAATTAGCAAAATGTTGAAATAAAAATATTTTAATATACAGTCTTGTAGCCCTGAATCTCCTCTTTCAAATGGTATTAGGTTGATCCAAAACTTCTTGGGCACCTTGAAAAAATTTATTTTCGATTTTTTATTCGCTTCTTTTTTATTCGCTTCTTTTTCGTCGTTTCATCTCATCTGTCTTTTTAGATGACAGACGATCATTTACGCCACATTCTGCTGTTTCTGTTTCATGAAGGGCACTCAGAACGAGAGGCTACTAAGAGAATTTGCGATGTATGGAATTGAATCGATGAACAAGAGTACATGTCATTTTGGTTCGCAAGATTTCGCACTGGTGATACGACATTGAAGACAAACCTAGAAGTGGGCGGCCATGCACCTTTGACGAAAATCGACTTCGAACGATGGTGGAAGAAAATGATAAACTAACAATTCGTGAGCTTGATCGAAAATAAATTTTTTCAAGGTGCCCAACCTAATATATCAAACATTCATTTCACTCAATAAAATGACCACCATTGGCATCAATACATAAACGTAGTCTTTTTGGAAAATTGTCAATGGCTTTCTGGATCATCTTCGGATCATCGTCTTTTGACCGGGATGGACTACTTTGTGTGGCCTTACCTGAAGTCTAAAGCCTGCTCAAAGCCACTCAAAACAATTGCAGCTTTGAAAGCTTTCCTCGTCAAAGAATGGGCAGCAATTCCCCAGAAGATGATCCAGAAAGCCATTGACAATTTTCCGAAAAGACTCAAGTTATGTATTGATGCCAGTGGTGGTCATTTTATTGAGTGAAATAAATGTTTGATATACCATTTGAAAGAGGAGATTCAGGGCTACAAAACTGTATATTAATAATATTTTCATTTCAACATTTTTGCTTTTACAATTAAATCTAAAAGTTGTCCGGGAACTTTTGGCGCACCCGGTATGCCCCCAAATTTGGGGACATTTTTCAGCAATTTGGGGACATTTTTCAGCAATTTGGAGACATATAAAATTCGGGGACATTTTCCAGTGAATTTGTGGACAGAATTAAATATCACAAATCCTTTTCCTTGCACAAGATGTAATTTTTTTTTTGAAAAAAAAAATAGTGGCTGTACCTGAAAACACACCCCAAAATACTGATTTCCCGCAGTAAATACATAAACATGAGTATTTCTCAGTGTTTTCACAATTGAAAAATTAATTTTTTTGAATCAACCTGTAGCCCTGAATCTCTGGTTTCTGATGAGCTATCAACTGGCTCGATGTGATGCGTATGAGAGAACTAATGGTTTTGCAAAACAAAAAGGAGTTTCATAAAAATAGATTTTTCTGAACACATAGAGCCAGTTGGTGGCTCATCAAAAACCAGAGATTTAGGGCTACATGCAGATCCAAAAAATAAATTTTACGATTGTAAAGACACCGATAAATACTCATGTTTATGTATTTGCTGCAGGAAATCAGTAATTTGCTGCGGGAAATCAATTGTAGCCATAATAACTCTTTTTGCATAAGTTCAATTACAGTCAACCCTCGATTTAACGATACTCCAGAAAATAGCCTCGTTTGTCCAACATCAACCTGATTTTCAAAGTTTTCATTACATTCGCCAGTCTGGTGCAAAAATTGCAAGGATTCCGATTTTGCCGATTGTTTTTCAGTTGCTTAATAATTTCGCGAAAATGACCGGCGGCCCTCAATATATAGATACCCTTTTTCCGAAAATAGGGTATCGTTAAATCGACGGTCACGGGTCATTTTAGCAAAAGTACTTGAAAAACGATCAGCAAAATCAGAATCCTTGCGATTTTTCGCACTAGACTGGCGAATCAGAACTGAAGAAAAACTTTGAGAATCGGGTTAAAAAAGTGTTGGACCCTAGGCGGGAATTAACTGTTTGGGGGTATCGTTAAATCGAGGGTTGACTGTAATTTAATTATGCAAGGAAAACTACCATGCATTAAATATTATATAACCTCTATATAACCTCTATATAACCTCTATATAACCTCTATATAACCTCTATATAACTCTATATAACCTCTATATAACTCTATATAACCTCTATATAACTTTCTTATATAACCTTCTGAGTTTCTCAAAGACTATTAAATTTTAACCTCAACATTGTTTATTTTAAATATTTCACCACTCATTTTGTAGAGTTTGGAAAGATCTACAAAATGAGTAGTCGTACGTTTAAAAATAAACAATGTTAGGTTAAAAACCAAACAAATTTGAAAAATAGTTAACTGTAGGGGGTTAGAGGTTACTGTATATTTAATAAGCGCCCTGGGGCGTTATTTTTCAACCTCTGAAAATCGGAAAATTTTGGGTCGATCTCGAGATTTTTGGGTGCACAACCAAAATCTAAAAAGTGGAATCGAGCTCGGGAGTTAAGAAATGCGAAAATAGCTTTGCAAAATATTTGCTCTGCTCCGAGATACAGACCCTCAAAGTAGAGGGCGCTTATTAGAGAGGGCGCTTATTAGAGATAATACGGTATACGGTATTTACTCTAATTGATTCAAAATCGTGTTCTTGGCATTGTGTTTTTGACCCACTTTTTGAAGACTTTTCTCAAGCAACTTACCACTAATTTTGGGACATAGGACAGTTCGCATCGATGCGAACTGTCCACTTAGTTATACCCATTTGACTAATTTTATTCTTAGTAACCAAAATTTTATCGGGAATCTGAATCACCATGCGGAATTTCAAAAAAAAGACAGTATTCACCTGTATTTTCCAACTTTAGCCTATATCTCATCAACCGAGCTTTTTGAAATCTGCTTAGTGATTCAGATCCCCGATAAAATTTTGGTTACTAGGATGGCTAAGAATAAAAAAAATTAGTCAAAAATGGGTATTGTCATCAGAACATAACTAACGGCTCTCAAATTAGATTAGTTTTTTTGAAAATCAAATCTTTTTATTTTTCAAATTTTCATGTCAAAATTTTTTACAAAAAAGTCAACGGGGAATCTGGGCCCAATGGTCTAGCAACCCTTTTTAATTAAAAAAAAATCTGAGAGCTATGATGTAACTGCTTACTATAGACAGCGTCTTTAGTGGTCGTTCTGGAATTGGAGGTGGCAGTACCACTGGACCTTTGCCTGAGTTTTTATCTTCTGCATCGGGCACTGGTGGAGGGGCATAGTTCTGCAAAAAAATTGTAGTTCACATTGTCGAAGCGTTTGCCGTATTTCTTCTAATAGATCGACAAAAGCCACCCCCCAGTCTAAAGGAGGCCGTGGGTGCACATCCAATAGCGAATACAGGGTGGCGCAAAAAACGCGGGCACTTAGAAAAGCCACCCAAAAATCGGAAACCGACCGGGCAAATGGTTACGTACTTCAATTTTCTTAAGGTGGCCGATTTTTTTGCGCCACCTTGTATATCGAACTCCCAGCTTCGATTTCCAGTGGGTGCATATCCTATCTTTTTGCTCTACATTTTAGTGGGTTAACTGACTTCTCGGGCCAAAAACTTTCAAGCAATCGATTACTGGTATGTGGGTATGTGAAACGTGTGACTTGTAGAAAAAGTCAAAAAATTTGAGTGAAACCAGTCAAAGACAAGCCCACAACACCATAGATTTTCGGAAATGTAGCCTATTTTAGCCTAAATACAAGCTCCAGATGGTGTGAAATCATACTCTGATGATTTTGTTGGATAGCCAAGAGTGTGAGGATAATTTTGACACCAAACTTGTAAATTAAAGGAGATAAAAAAGGTGTGCACCCACTGGGAATCGCACTTGAGAGCTCAAAGCTTGAGAGCTACTGGATGTGCAAACGCGATTTTAAATTACCATGTGACCGAAAAGTTGCCGGACAAAGTTTAAAGCCAATTTTTTGAAAAATTTGCCTTGGTCCCCCCTGTTGTTTTTTTGCAATTTTTGAAAAATTTGCCTTGGTCCTCTCTCTGTTGTTTTTGCAATTTTGAAAAATTTGCCTTGGTCCCCCTGTTGTTTTTTTGCAATTTTTTGAAAAATTTGCCTTGGTCCCCCCTGTTTTTTGCAATTTGAAAAATTTGCCTTGGTCCCCCTGTTGTTTTTTTGCAATTTTTGAAAATTTGCCTTGTCCCCTGTTGTTTTTTTGCAATTTTGAAAAATTTGCCTTGGTCCCCCTGTTGTTTTTTTGCAATTTTTGAAAAATTTGCCTTGGTCCCTCCTGTCTGTTGTTTTTGCAATTTTTTGAAAAATTTGCCTTGGTCCCCTCCCTGTTTTTTTTTTGCAATTTTTTTTGAAAAATTTCCCTTGGTCCCCCCTGTTTTTTTGCAATTTTTGAAAATTTGCCTTGGTCCCCCTGTTGTTTTTTTTTGCAATTTTGAAAAATCCCCCTTGGTCCCCCTGTTTTTTGCAATTTTGAAAATTTGTCTTTGGTCCCTCCCTGTTGTTTTTTTTTTGCAATTTTGAAAAATTTGCCTTGTCCCCCTGTCGTTTTTTTTGAAATTTTTTTGAAAAATTTGCCTTGGTCCTCTGTCGTTTTTGCAATTTGAAAAATTTGCCTTGGTCCCCCTGTCGTTTTGCAATTTGAAAAATTTGCCTTGGTCCCCTGTCGTTTTTGCAATTGAAAAATTTGCCTTGGTCCCCTGTCGTTTTTAAAATTTTGAAAAAATTGCCTTGGTCCCCTTGTCGTTTTGCAATTTTGAAAATTTGCCTTGGTCCCCCTGTTGTTTTTTGCAATTTTTGAAAATTTGCCTTGGTCCCCCTGTTGTTTTTTTGCAATTTTTAAAAATTTGCCTTGGTCCCCCTGTCGTTTTTTGCAATTTTGAAAAATTTGCCTTGGTCCCCCTGTCGTTTTTTTGCAATTTTTGAAAAATTTGCCTTGGTCCCCTCTGTTTTTTTTTTGCAATTTTTTGAAAAATTTGCCTTGGTCCCCCTGTTTTTTTTGCAATTTTGAAAAATTTGCCTTGGTCCCCCTGTTGTTTTTGCAATTTTTTGAAAATTTGCCTTGGTCCCCCCTGTCGTTTTTGCAATTTTTTGAAAAATTTGCCTTGGTCCCCCTGTCGTTTTTTGCAATTTTTGAAAAATTTGCCTTGGTCCCTGTCGTGTTTTTTTGCAATTTTTGAAAATTTGCCTTGGTCCCCCTGTGTTTTTTTGCAATTTTTTGAAAATTTGCCTTGTCCCCCTGTCGTTTTTTGCAATTTTTTGAAAATTTGCCTTGGTCCCCCTGTCGTGCAGGGTCTATTATTAGAGGGGGTCAATTAATAGAGGATTGACGGTAAGTTCAATGATCAGGGAAAATTTTTTGCATTCCCGGGCACCACCTGCAATAGCGTGGGCATGCCCCCATTAAAAATAAAACTGACACTTGCTTTTTCCGGCCATTTTTCAGACCCAGGTCAAAAATCTGACAACACCTTTCTCAATCAGAAATTTGTCAGCTTTCTAACGCACTTTACACAATTTCGAAAAGACAACTTTTTTCATGTCTACGACCACTGACTACATGGAGGCGCATTTTTTTAATTTGGCCCTTTATTGAAAGGAGCTAGCCAAAATAAGCTTTGCAAAACCAACCGGGGGCATTGAATTCCTAGATTCTTTGTCACTCAAATGCGCCTTTTTCAATTGATCAATCTGGGTGGCTGGCGGCTGCTGATGGTGGTTATTGTGTTGTTGTTGCTGATGTTGATGTAGTAGATGTGATTGGGACTGGCCTCCTCCATTTTTGTTCAAATATGGACCAGTGGAATCTAAATTACAGACAGGCTGTGACACCAATTTCTGAATTTTGTTTTGAGGTTTATCAATTTTTTCGACACTTTTTAAAAAAGGTTAGGTGGCTAACCGAAAGCCTATTATTGGGAGAAAATTTTGGATACAAAATTGTCGGAATATGTCTTTAGGGTGTGTACAGGGGGTATAAGGCTCGTGTATAAGGCCTCAACGGTGGACTGTAAACTCAACAATCCTCTCACGGAAATGGCCATAACTTTTTTTTTTGACTTTTCAAAAAAATTATTTTGGTGCCATCTTGTAGCTGAGATTCAGGCCTACCTAATAGGCTATTGATCGAGTTGGTATTGATTTAAAAATGCTGATTTTAAAATGCTGAAAAGAATCAACAATCCTCACTCACAATCCTCACTCCGAGCGAGTGGGGATGTGAGTGAGGATTGTGGAAGTTTTTCCAGCATTTTTCAATTCATAACAACTTGATCAATAGTCTATCTGGTAGCTCGGAATCTCAGCTACAAGATGGAGCACCAAAATAATTTTTTTTGAGAAGTTAAAAAAAAGTTACGGCCATTTCCGAGTGAGGATTGTTGAATTTACAGTCGACCATTGTGAATAAGGCCTAAAGAAATTGGGACACTTTTAAACGACTTTAGAACGCAAACAACAACCCCCTTTCCCCCCTAAATGCGTCATGAATAACCCTCCTTAGTCCGTACTAACACAAGCTGGTCTACTGAAGCCCAAAAGATACCCCATAAATAACCAAACACCAACACCCCCTTAATGGGGGTTATTTATGGGAGGGGTGTGTGGAAACCTCCACAACTTTTTGTTCTTTGCCAGCTCTGCTTCGGCAGTCTGGTCGAAAATTCGCAAGGTTCCGATTTCAAATTAACTCTTTTTAAACAAGTGGGTGACATGGGTGACACCAAGGATCTTAATACCAACAATGTGGTCATTTATAGAAAGAATTGGCAAAATCGGAATCCTTCGATTTTTCGGGCTGCACTGACTGACCGAAGGCATCTGGAATAAGACCAGAACCAGCTGGGGGTCGACCTTGAGCGGTATATAAAACGCCTCGATCCTCGATAAAGTTTTTTACGTCGAGGCTGAGCAATGTTTCCTCGGACATTTTGGCTGGGGGATTTCGCCCCCCCAAACCAGGCAAAATATACCATTTACCCCCAAATTAGCCTATTTAGTTGCCTTTAAAGTTTTTTAAGGCAAAATTCCACAGCTGAAATGCCCCCGGAAAATGGCACAGCCAAAATGCATCGGGCAAAATATACCATTTACCCCTGTTGTGTCTTCTTTCTCTTAGTCTCTTCCCAGCATTTGTCCGTAGGTGGAGGCATCGCTAGTGAAGAATAGGTTCAAAAATCTAGTCCCCTGTTGTTTATTTGTAAAACAACAGGGGGACTAAGCTGATTTTTATTAAAATTTATACCAAACTAGCATCTATAAAAACAACAGGGGGACCAAGCTGTTTTTTTAAAATTTATAGACCAAACTAGCATCTACGAACAACAGGGGGACCAAGCTGTTTTTATTAAAATTTATAGGACCAAACTAGTTTCTACGAAAAACAACAGGGGGACCAAGCTGTTTTATTATTAAAATTTATAGGACCAAACTAGTTTCTACAAAAACAACAGGGGGACCAAGCTGTTTTTATTAAAATTTATAGGACCAAACTAGTTTCTACGAAAAACAACAGGGGGGACCAAGCTGTTTTTTATTAAAATTTATAGGACCAAACTAGTTTCTACGAAAAACAACAGGGGGGACCAAGCTGTTTTTATTAAAATTTATAGGACCAAACTAGTTTCTACGAAAAACAACAGGGGGACCAAGCTGTTTTTATTAAAATTTATAGGACCAAACTAGTTTCTACGAAAACAACAGGGGGACCAAGCTGTTTTTATTAAAATTTATAGGACCAAACTAGTTTATACGAAAAACAACAGGGGGGACCAAGCTGTTTTTTATTAAAATTTATAGGACCAAACTAGTTTATACGAAAAACAACAGGGGGGACCAAGCTGTTTTTTATTAAAATTTATAGGACCAAACTAGTTTATACGAAAACAACAGGGGGACCAAGCTGTTTTTTATTAAAATTTATAGGACCAAACTAGTTTATACGAAAAACAACAGGGGGGACCAAGCTGATTTTTGGAACCCTATTCTTCACTAGAGCCGGTGGAGGCGTAGTGTAATAGCAGCACGTTGGCCCCATAATCCAAAAGAGCTGGTTCAATTCCAGCCACCACCATTTTCCTCTGGACAATCAATCCGATGTAACAACCCCCCAATCGACCTCCAGGGCAATTTTTTTTATTTGGAGGTGTGTCGACTGTAAAGCAAATGACGGTCAGAAAAAAATGGACTTAGAAATTTAAGGCAAAATGAGAGGAAATTTGACCGTATACCATCCCCCGATTTCTAGTTGAAATATCACAACAAACTTAGAAGCTTACTTGCAAAAGATTTAGCCAGAGTAGCTGCACTAGGTGCCATCGAATGTTGTTCCAAAGAAACCGAAGAGGATAAGGAGGAGGACAGGTCAATGCTACCATCTGGACCTCCCTTTTTGTGATGATGTCCCTGGTGGAATGCCTGATTGGAGTACCCAGACGACTCATTTCCATTGGCTTTGGGCCCCACTTTTGCATGGGGGTAGGGCAGGGAGCCGGTGGAGTAGGAGGTCTGATGGTGGGTGCTTTGAAGTGGCGGACCTCCAGCCAAGTAGTGTGGGTTGGGTGGTTGGTAGTAATGATGAGAGTACTGCTGACTTTTGCTGCTGGAGTAGGGGTAGTCTGATCCAATTCCGTCCGGTCCATGGAATTGGCTGGTGGAGGAGGATAGGGACAACTGGTCCAACATCTGAGGAGTAGCTGGAAATGGGTGAGATTGGAATTTAAAAAAAAAATTTAAATCTCGAATCCCGCTGTCCCACATTAAGGCTTCTCGATTTCCTCCTTTTGTTTGGCCTCCAGTTTCTTCAATTGTGCATCGTAATCGGGGTGGACGGGAAGATACGTCCTTAATCGCGCCATGCTCCGATGACTCAGCCTTATCACACGCGTTGCATCGGACCTCTGTTTTGAAAAACCTTGGACCTTCGTAAAAATCGGACCTCCGCCTCGTTGAGCTTCAGATTCCAAAGAAGCGACATTCTAAACGAGAGATATTGGTCAAGTAAACGGAAAAAACAATTGCGAGGAAGAGAAAGCAGGCAAAGAGGTACTTATTTATTGGGGCCTCCCCCAAAATGTCCCTGCCTGGACCCAAAATCTACTTTTATTGCAATAACGACGACAACCATAACCGAGATGCATATTAAATGCAAACATATTGATCAGCAATTCGGGACCAGAGACGAAACATAATGTCATTTCTTGCGTACTTCTTTCTCCAGCAAAACTCCTCAACGTATGACGATTAGAGCGTTCTAGAAGTTCCATAGTGTTGCTTGTGTCTTGATTTGAACTGATAAACTCACAAATAGTATGACAAAAATTAAAACAAGCACAAAAACCTTTTTGGTGGCAACTAAATAAGTACCGGGCGTAGTGCGCAAAATAGATAAATTTATCTAAACAGATAAATTTATCTAAACAGATAAATTTATCTGTTAGATAAAATCAAATTATTTTTGTCTAGTAGATAAAATTTTATAAGAAGTGGCTTGTCTTTATCACACGCATGTCGATTAGATAAAATATGATTTTCTTATATATTCATCGGCAAAATAACAAATGGGTTTCATTATGGTTATTATTAATTGTAATAAAATGTTTGATGGGTTTCCAAATAAAATTCTGGAGATACCGAATTCAATTTTGGAAACCTATCAAACATTTTTATTACAATTATTCTAATAAATTTTTTATAATGAAACCCATTTGTTATTTTGCCGATGAATATATAAAAAAATCATATTTTATCTATTAGATAAAATTTTATCTACTAGACAAAAATAATTTGATTTTATCTAGGGTTGGCAAGGGTAGTGTTAAAACGATTTGCCGACTAGTTGCTGGGTTTCACAGCACTTTTTCAACAGGTTGTAAAATCTCCATTTTCAGCATTTCGGAATTTTTTTTTTGAACTTTCATACGCAGAACGGCAAAATCTACAAAACAATTCGAAAAAAATTTCTGAAATGCTGAAAATGAAGATTTTACAGCTTGTTGAAAAAGTGCTTTCAAACCCAGCAACTAGTCGGCAAGTCGTTTTAAGACTACCCTTGCCAACCCTAATTTTATCTAAACAGATAAAATTTATCTGTTTAGATAAATTTATCGGTACCGGCAAAGACACCGGGTAAGAAAATAAAAAAATTTGGCGGGTATTCGAAATTAAATTGAATTAAAAGTTGCACGCGGTCTTTTGGAAAGACCGCAAATTCTCGCTGCGGTCACGCGGTCTTTGGTAGACCTCTGGTGCGGTCCTTGCGGTCGACCGCAGCTGCACATCCCTAGTAAATCCCCAAAAATTATGTTTTCGGTAAATTCCCTGGAAAACACCAAAATTTGTAATTTTTTTTTGGAAATCTAGAACCCCAATTCATCTAAATCCCTGCCGATTTGACAGTGCTCAATTTTCTTTTTTTTTTACTCTTAGCAAAGTGCTTACAGTCATAGTTGGATGGCTGCAGCCACTTTTGCTGCGAGGAATCCGTCCTGGTGAAGTATTTAAGAGCGTTGAGCACAGCTTGGGGGTTCTGCTGGATGTCCTGCTTGCTGATCTGCGACTGCTGCAATAACATTTCCCAGTGCCGAGGCATACCTGAACTAATGAATCAAATGAAGTTAAAATGAACAATTTGTCACCCGTGAATTCGCCAGTGTCCGGATCATAGCCCACGTGGACAGTGTGCTGAAAAAAAACGGCGCTTTCAAACCTGTAGTTTTGAATGGAGGGTAATTAAGCAACCTGAAAGTCACTGGGCAATGAGATAACTGGCTTCTCGTTTCCTTTGTCCTTTTCCTTGCCTTCTGCAAAATTAATGGATTTTTTGTTGCAAATTTTTGTCAATTATTCTGCTCGAGTAATGAACGGGCCGGCATGCCGTCCTTTTTTTCTCTATTTCGGATGGAGGGTTATCGAGTAACAGAACTTTTCAAGTCGTACACCCAAATAATTTTTTTTTATTTTTGACTAGGGTTGTCGGATATCCGAGTTTGGATAATATCCGGAATTATTTGGATATCGGAGACCGGATAGGATCGGGTATCCGAAAATATCGGATATCGAATGCTGGGCATCCGAAAATTGATATACAGTCGACTCTTCCGATAAGGACACTCAAGGGAACCGACAAAACAGCTCCCAAAACGAGAGCTGTTCTCATTGGGAGCTGTCCTCATTGGGAGCTGTCCTCATTGGGAGCTGTCCTCATTGGGAGCTGTCCTCATTGGGAGCTGTCCTCATTGGGAGCTGTCCTTATTTAGAACGTCTTTGTTGAGAGCCTGCTCAGATTTATTTGAAAGCTCAGCTTCTAAGCTGTCCTCATTGAGAACTGCTGGGAGCACAATCTCTCTGCCATGGCCCGAAACCCCATGTGGACCTCTTTTTTGTGCGTTTTGACTACTTTTACGTAAATAGCAAGTAAAAAACAACTTGAAGGCCACCTTCTAAAAAAGCTTATTTTTTGGACCAAAAGTCCTGTACCCGTACCCAAACTCGAAAACTGAAATTACGGGTTTTGAGTCCTATTGAGTCCTAGCCGAAAACAATTACTGACCCTAATCCTACAAAACATATCAAACCAATGCCTCATACTACCACAAAAATCTACCAACAAACTCACTTTTCCCAGTTCCACTTCCTGTTCCAAACGTCTTGGAAGACTTTTTGACCTTTTTGCCCGAGTTAGCATTAGCAACAGCATTATTATTAGAAGAAATATAGTGACTATTTCCATGTCCAAATCCAAAAGACAGGCCTGAAGATGGAGCCTGGGGCAATGGTTTTGATTCAATTGGTGGTCTAGCATTTCCAAATGGACCATTAGCACCACCTGGCTTGCTTAAACCACCGCCATTTCTGAAGGAGGACATGTTGGAACTGCTCGAAGAACTGGAGCTGAATCTAATAGGGGGCGCTGGTGGTTTCTCGTCGTAGACCAGCGAACTGGACATTCTGGTTGGCTGGAGGATGGCACTAGCACTGGCACCGACAGGAAATTAACCGCTTCAACTGTTAAAAATAGTGGTTATTTAAAGGTTTTTGGACAAAACAATGCAACCCATCTCTTTGAAAGCAATTATGGAAAGTGGCTGGGCCGCTGATGCCTCAGTGCTTTCAACCCTTTGCTACTACTACCCTAATTCCAATTGTTTTGGTGTTTGAAGGGAGTGGGAGGATGTCCACAAACTTGGGCAAAATGCTTCAAGATATTTATAGATTGGATGGGAAAGTTTGGAAAAGTGGGCTAAGATGGGAAAAAAGTCAAAAGAAAAGTCAAAATGTACGAAAGAAATTTAAAAGGTGGACCACAATTTTTTGGATCAGTGGTTATGAGAATAGTTTTTTGGAGGACGGGGTAGTGGGCTAAACTGCAATATTACGCACTGACCGTAAATGGCCTCAAACCATGTTTTTTCAACGTTTTAGCACCTGAAACGTGTAGAAAACATGTTTTTAAGGTGGGGCCGACCATTTTTGAACAAAAAATTTTTTTGACCAAAATCTAATCGAAAAGACCAATAAAGATAGACTTTGAACATAGTTTAGAATACTGTGACCTACCGCATAAATAACTCTGGTATGCATGCTTTTTTCATGCATCCAGAGTCACTTCCGAGTGATTTGTGTCTAAGGTATGTGGGTGTGCGCATCTCAACTCCAAGCCCCCTCCATGCATCCAGAGTCACTTTCGAGTGATTTGTGTCTAAGGTATGTGGGTGTGCGCATCTCAACTCCAAGCCCCCTCCATGCATCCAGAGTCACTTTCGAGTGATTTGTGTCTAAGGTATGTGGGTGTGCGCATCTCAACTCAAGCCCCCTCCATGCATCCAGAGTCACTTTCGAGTGATTTGTGTCTAAGGTATGTGGGTGTGCGCATCTCAACTCCAAGCCCCCTCCATGCATCCAGAGTCACTTTCGAGTGATTTGTGTCTAAGGTATGTGTGTGTACGCATTTCAATCTCAATCTGTGTTGGGTAAGAGATGCGCGCACTCACTTACCCTAGACATGATTCCGAGCAAGACTCTTGATCATAAAATGCATTCAAAGTCTCTTTTCGACAAGTTCCAGTAAGAAAAACAAGGTAAAATGAATAATAAGATATCTAAGTACCCTCTCCAAGTAGTTTGCTTTGGTCCCCCAAGGCAAAAAGTCAAATTTTGGTGAATTTTTTTTCTAAAATGGCTTTACAAACATATTTTCTACACGTTTCAGGTGCTAAAACGTTGAAAAGACATGGTTTGGGGCCATTCACGGCCAGTGCGTAATAGTGTATTCCAGCCGGGAAATGTGGTATATGACACTAACGTCCATTTTTTTCTGTCGCTAATCAAATTTAAAGGACAATGCTCGTATACGTCCACAATTGTCCCTCGCCAACTCGAAAAAATGTCTTAATATTTGAATTTCTGTACAAATTTTTCAACTTGGTTTCTAACAAAACTTTACCTAAAATTAAATTTTAGGCCTTGTTTTGTTAGAAACTAAGTTGAAAAATTTGTACAGAAGTTCAGTGATTAGGAAAAAAATTTTTGAATTGGCGGGGGGGGTTAATTTAAAACGCACGGACATGGTTCTTTAACACTCGCATTAGAGTTTGTAACTTTGGTGCGTACTTGTATTGATATCTATATTGATGAGAAAATTGACTTAGAAAGTATAAATCTGTTTCATTAAAAAAACAATTTGGCGTAAAAATTTTTTTCG
This sequence comes from Ditylenchus weischeri, assembly GCA_029231635.1. Lineage (NCBI taxonomy): Eukaryota > Metazoa > Nematoda > Chromadorea > Rhabditida > Anguinidae > Ditylenchus > Ditylenchus weischeri. The sequence goes on from JAMRYI010000102.1 coordinate 327,678, forward strand.
CTCTAGTTAAATCCAAAATTCAAACACCGGATTCGTGTTCAGCATAGTCGATTTGCGGCTAAACTTCCTTATAAGGGAACTACCCAAAATCATGTTTTGACCACTTTTTTAGATGTTTTAGACCTTGAATGCTACAGAAAACGTGCTATTTTGATTGGGAAACACATTTGCATAAAAAAATTTTTAAATTAGGGTAAACCAGGTATCCCAGATTCTAGGTATGTTTGGACGCTTCGCGGCAAAAGACCCAACTTTGATTCGCTTATGAAACTGCTCTTCAAATTCAAAACTTCCTGTGAAATTTCAAATTCCGCTCAAGACAACAAATATTTAAATGCTGAAAAAATTCAGTGTTTGAATATTTGTTGTCTTGAGCGTAATTTAAATTTCGCAGTAAGTTTCGAATTCAAAGAGTAGTTTCATAGGCAAATCGACCATGCTGAACACGAATCCGGTGTTTGAATTTGAGATTTTAATAGCACGAAAAAAAGTTTTACGCCAAATTGTTTTTTCAATAAAACAAATTTATACTTTCTAGGTCAATTCTCTCATCAATATAACGGCTGTTTTTCATGCATGAATATACTGTTTTGCGCTATTTAGATTGCTCTATCGAAATCTGCAACAAAAAACGACAAACTATCTGCACAGAGAAATGTTATTTCCTGAAAACTAAAAAAATCGACGCTTTCAAAGGTGGTCCATTTTACTATTTTTTGTTTTTAGTTATAAAAAAGGCCTTTTTATTTTACACGATATATTATTAGAAAGCCCATAATGTCAGCGTCATTTTAGTACAGTCGACTCTCGATACAACGAACCCCCAAAAAGTGCGTTCCCGCCTATGGTCTGACACTTTTTTTAGCCCGCTTTTTGAAGCCTTTTGCCAGTTGTCTTTGCAAAAAGGCTTTTCAAAAAGGTGAAAATAAGTGTTCGTTATATCGAGAGGCGCGGGTCTTATCGTCAAAACTATTGCGATTTTTAGAATCGATTGGTAAAATCGCAATCCTTGCGATGTTTTGGACTATACCAGCAAAAGACAAGTGGCAAAAGGCTTCAAAAAGCGGGCTAAAAAAAGTGTCAGACCCTAGGCGAAAACGCACTTTTTGGGGGTTCGTTGTATCGAGAGTCGACTGTATATAACAAGCACGAAAAACCTGTCAAATTTAGAAAAAAGTTCCTACTTTTCGACCCTCAAAATGACCTTTTTTCATTAGCCTTCTTGCCAGTACCTTTCTCAGTTTTTTGAAAAACTGCTAACACAATCTTATTCAGCGTGAAATTCTGCACAAGTACGCACCAAGGTTACAAACAGTAATGCGAGTGTTAAATACCATCGCCGTTGATGACAATGGCAATTTCGAGTTTTTGAATTCGCGGGAAACAATTTTATCACTCCGAAAATGTTGAAATGCTTGATTGAGCATGCCAGATCAGAAGATGTAGCTGCCTTTCATTGTGCTATAACCTATTATAGGCTAAATTAGATTCGCATCGACTAATACATGAAATTTAAATTTTTAACACGAGAATTCCTCACTGTAACGTTGGGCTATATGAAAGTTTTCGGGTTTCCTGAGCACGATGATCGCAAAATCGGACCTCCACGCTAGGTCACAATGCCCATTAAGCCCAATTCTCACAGTGACTCTTTGAAAAATGAATAGTTTTTTCTTCAGGTCGGTGAGCACTGAATTTGTTTAGCTCAACATTTCCTTTCATGCTTATAAAAAAGCCCTTTGTCTGGGCTTTCTAATGGTATGTCGTTTGCCTACATTCAAAAAAATTATTGTGAGTAAAAAATTAAAAGAATCAAAAAAGGTCATATTGAAAAATTTACAATTTTCCTGAAAGCATGGAAAAGTTTTGTACTTTGGCGGTTTATCTTCTTGATGCCTGGTCAATACTTGTAGATGAATTTAAGAGCTACAAGATAGGCAAAAAATCAGCACAAAAATTAAACAAAAGTCACTCAGAAATTACACGAGAAGAGGTAAAACCAGCTTTTTTCCTGGTATTGAAATTTGAAGCATTCTCAGTTTGGCTTATTTCTGTCGACTTTTCAATGAAAATTTTTGCTGACAGTATACCAAAATGCTCAGCGTGAAAATGCAACAGAACCAATACAAAGACTTACAAGACAACAAGCGAATATCACAAAATTCAAGCCAAAACAATTTGGCCCCAAAATCCATTAAAGAACCAGGGGGTTTTGGATACAGATTCAGGTGGCCGTGGCTTGGTTTTGTAATTTTCTCAAAAATTTATAGAGAATTTTCAAAAATAAAAAATACCACGTGATAGAGCACAAAAAGATGCATCAGACACAAGTGTTAGATCACAGGTAAAACTGTGTTCTCCCTCTTTTTGAGTGGGTTGAAAAAGTATGTTGGCAGCCTAGTGGTCGGACATTTCTTATTTTATTTTAATGGGCTTGAAATCAACACAATTATTTTAAAATTTAGATATCGTCATAACAAAAAGAGTCGCTAAAGTCTTAGCTATATAAAACAGATATTTTTTTTAATCTTGCTTTCTAACCCAGTAAAATAAGAAATGTCCATCCATCAAAAGGCCGCCATCATACTTCTTCAACCCACTCAAAAAGAGGGAGAACACAGTTTTACCTGTAATCTAACCCTTGTGTCTGATGCATCTTTTTGTGCTCTATCACGTGGTATTTTTTATTTTTAAAAATTCTCTATAAATTTTTGAGAAAATTACAAAACCAAGCCACGGCCACCTGAAATAGTGTCCAAAACCCCCTGGTTCTGTGACGGATTTTGGGGCCAAATTGTTTTGGCTTGGCTTAACGACATACCATTAGAAAACCCAGACAAAGGGCTTTCTCATAAGCATAAAAGGAAATGTTGAGCTAAACAAATTCAGTGCTCACCAGCCTGAAGAAAAAAATATTCATTTTTCAAAGAGTCGCTGTGAGAATTTGGCTTGATGGGCATTGTGTTCTAGCGTGGAGGTCCGATTTTGCGATCAGTCACACTCACAGACACACTGAAATCACTGTCATACTAAAATCACAATCACACACTCACATCAAGTGTAACTTTGAGTGTGACTGTGAGTGTGATCTGAGGCGTGACCTTGAGTGTGACGTGGAAATGTGATTTTTTGAAAGCACTGTGCCCAATTTAAATCCCAGCCTATCAAACAGAAAACACTCGTCCTTGCACTATAATACCCATGACGTTTCGCTAAGTCTCCTTTTTGCTAAACTTTATCTGGACATTTACACTTTCATTCAACAAACCATTTATACACAACATTGACATTTTAACAAAAATTCATTGTGAACTAATAGCTATTATTTCTCCCGTAATTTCTATGTTCATAAAGAGATACTATTATATTGAAGCAGACGTTTTCTGCAGCTGCACATCAACCACCTTTCCATCAACCACATGAGGACGAGCAAGCATAGCCTTAGAGACCTGCAGACAATGATAATTATTAACGGCGAAAATGAGAAAACGACGCTAGTGTCGTATACCCCAAAAACAGAAAATTAACCTCATCTAGAGTGGAATATACAACATAGCCAAAGCCTCTTGAGCGTCCCCCCCGCTTTGTCACATTTTACATAACATACGGCAGAGCCAAACTTAGAGAAGACAGCAGAAAGCATTGCGTCTGTAGTACTAGGCGACAGCCCACCCACAAAGAGAGTGCACGTTTTAGAATTTCGCTTCTGGTAGGGTTTCGCATCAACAAACTTGCCATCAATTACAAGAGGACGAGCAGCCAAGGCATTATTCAACTAAAGATGTATGGTAAATAAGTTCAATATATTGAAAGCAGCACTTGTTTATTAGGGGGCGTGGGGGGAGGGTGTTGAGGGTGTTGGTTGGGGTTGGGTCGCGGGGGCGTTTGTGAGGTTTGGTCGTCAGTATGTCTGCGCATTTTTCAATTTTACAAAAATAGCGTTTTAACATTTCCTAACTAATTCCTATACGCTAAAAACGATACAAAAGTTGTTCCTGATATTTTCTGAGCTGAGAAGTTGATCTTTTTTAAATTTTGACCAAAATTTGTTTTTTTTCCTTAGGGTACCAAGGTGAGCCATCTTGAGCAAATGCAAAACTAAGAAACGGTACCTAGATCCTTTAGACATATTTTTTGGAAGAACTCTTGATCATGAAACACATATAGAGTCTCTTTTTGCAAAGCTCCAGTGACCGATAAGTGGTAGAACACAAGGCAAAATGTCAAACTTTGCTCAAAATTTTTTTTTAAATCAGCTTTTTAGCTTAAAAAATATCAGGCAGATATCAATAACTTTAATATCAACAACCTAAAATATCAACAACTTTTTTATCGTTTTTAGCATATGAGAATTACTTAGGAGATGTTTAAGCACTATTTTTGAGAAATTAAAAAATGCGCCAAAACTCCACACAACCGCAACCAAACCCTCCCCCCCCTTACCCCCGATTAAACAAGTTCCTTGAAATCTAACCCCTTCTTCAAAAGAGAAAGTAACCCATCCAAAATCACGCAGACTGCTTGTTTGCTTGTCACGAGCAATTGTGCAACTGTACACTGGCCCAAATTGCTCGAAGTATTGCTTTATAGACTGCTCAGTTGAGCCTGGAGGCAGTCCAGCAAAGAAAAGAGCGAATTGTCCTGTTTTGTATTCTAGCTTGACTTCACTGCCATTAACAAAATGAGGTGCCGAGCAAAGGGCACTGTCCAACTAAACAAAAAAAAGTAGTGGAAATTGATAAAATTGTTGCAAACCTCTTGCTGAGATGAAAAGGAGACGAAGCCATATTTATGAGACTCCCCAGTCAACCTATCCGTATTGACCGACGATTGCAACAAAGTTCCAAATTGAGAGAAGTAAGCAGCTAGCGATTGATCAGTAGTCAATGCAGATAGATTGCCCACATACAGCGTCAGTTCTTCCGGACACATACACTTGACTTCCACTTGCTTCCCATCAATGTCATGCATTCCAGAAACCAACCCGGCATCTATCTGAAGTAAAAAAATGACAGACACGATATAGGGCAGCATAAAAAAACACATACATTACTCTCGCCCATAAAATACACGAGACCGCGATGAATTTCTAATTGCGAATCGTGCTTTACATCACAACTGTGTACCTTGCCATATTGAGAGAAGTAAACTCTTAAGGATTCCTCGGTAGTAGATGGTGACAGCCCTTGCACGACGAAATTGACTGCTTTGTACGGATTGACGCCGATTATCTGATCGGCTATCATATGCGACGGAGCATTCAATGCATGCTCCAACTAAAAAAGTAAATTTAATAATAGGAACAGTAGACACACGCTATACCGCTTGTTTGTCAGCAAACACCACATAACCATGCCCTCGAGATTCCAATGTTCGTTTTTTGCGCACTAATTTGACACTTAGCACCATACCAAATTCAGAGAAGTATTCACGGAGCACATCTTCTGTAGCTTCTTTCGGGAGATTTTTAACATGAATCTTGTGAAGTAGACGAATACCGTCGACCTGAGCGATGGCGAAAGGGAAGGAGCATCGACCAACCTGCTTTAAATGCACTGACAACGAAAAAGATGAACCCAGATTGCTTAACCAACGAGACACATCAGAACATCTTGTAAATACACTATTCCAAATATTCGACTTGAGCAAATGCAAATGCTTAAAGATTGTTCAATATATATCATAGGTAATAAACTCCAAATCTTCTTACCAACATAATTGCCAGTTTTCGTGAACGAATCTTTGGAAACCACCTATGCACAAAAATAACCTGGAAAAAAGTTATTTAGTCGAGCCTATTTAAACCAAAACGCGAAGGGATCACCCCCAGAATGTCGGTGTAAAGAGGTTCAAAACGAAGTTGCGGAAAACATTTAAGTTAAAAAGGAGGGAAAAGTTGAATTGACGGCCTGGCACCCTAAAGACCGATGAAGGATATGGATATCTGAGCGATGAGTCTCTTGATTTCGAAAGTAGTGAAATTGATGATTTTAACAACGAGTTTTACGGTATTTGTTCGTTTGATGGTTTTACGTTTTTATGAAACTTGAAGAAAAATTGTTTTCTTTGCGGATGGTTATCAAAATTTTGTCGATAACTTGGGCGTCAAAGGTTTGTAAAAAAGTCAACATGCTCTAATAAGCCGACATGTCGTGTCATTAGGGGAAATACGGTAGCCTATTTACATACTCTAAATGAAGGAGGCCAAATGAGGAAGCCCAAATAAGATTTGTCAACAAATGTCAACAAAAACTGCAGTGTTTTTTTTTTAGGGAAGATATGAAACAGGAAACCTAAAAACAGGGGTCAATTTAAGCCCAATCATCTTCATCGATTTGTATAACTTATTTTTATAAATAAAAAAGAGACCGGTCGTAAGGGGATCATTGTATTGAGCAGCCGTTACATAGAGGGTGTAACTCCTTAATTTTTAGTCGAATCCAACAAAAAGAGCCAAGAGGGCCGTTATATCGAGAGCTGACTGTAATAATATTTTTTCTTTTGTGAAAGGTAATACAGAGATTATGCAAGGGAAGCAGAAAAGTAAATGAGAATCTACTGGTTAATGATAATCAATCAGGACATGAAAAATTCTTAAAATTATTTAACTTCTTCTACACCATCAATCAGTCGCGTCTCACACTTAACCAGTTTTTCTTAATAAGATGTTTTTAATTAGACAAAAGTAATGGCCACCGTTTTTCAGAAATTTTAAAAATTCACATTGTCTAATGCTAGAAAAATGTTGGATCACTGTCTTCTGCAAATTAGAAAATTCGAAATTGCCATGGCCGCAGACGGCAATGGTATCGTGGAAAAAATGAAGTATCAGCTTACAAAAACTTACATCCAAAAAAATCAATCTCTCGGTTAAGAAACTCGACGCCTTCGCAAAATCAACTCGGGCTTTTTTTCGGAAATACAGTCCAGTATCGATTAAGTGTAACCCCAGAAAGTTCGCTCCCGCCTAGGGTCCGACACTTTTTTGCATCTATTTTTGAAAGCTGTTGTCAGTTATCTTCGGCTAATCTAATCGGATATAGCGCAAGGATTCCGATTTTGCTGATGGTTCTTTTGAACGACAACAGTTGTGCCGATTTAGTGTAGCCTTACTTTCAAAAAAGGCTGTAAAAAAGTGTCGGACCCTAGGCTGGAACGAACTTTTTGGGGTTACACTAAATCGAGAGTGGACTGTATATATGAATTTTGCAGCACAAAGACCGTATTTCACAGCATATTTTGGTTTTTTGCTTTTTTCTCTTAAACTTTCTTTTTAAAAAATTTAGAACCAAGATTAAGACTTTTCGCTGCAAAATTAATATTTTTTAAAAAAGGTGAATATTTGTAAAGAAAAGGCGAGACATTTTAATTTTTAAAGGCAAGTTCGAAGAATCGAGGAAAATAAATAAAAAAGTCGCAAAATTTGAGACATAAGCCGTGACCGTAGTGAGCAGAGCAAATTTATTTGAACAAATCGATTTTATCTGAGAGATAAAATTTATCCGCTAGATACAATTTTATCTGACAGATAAAATCGATCGGTATTTTATCTGATAGAGAAATTTATCGGTTCAAATAAATTTATCTGTTCTGCGCACTACGGCCGGGACATTAAAATTTGATCAAAGAAATTAAATAAACTCCAACGCATAGTTAACCAGCTCGGCCAGATCAACAATAACAACAAAACAAAAGTTAACAATGTCAAATTGTTCATCAATGAGCTCCACCTCCTGCTCTCAACTAGCTCAAATACCACATAACAAATATATAAATTTTCAGATGCATTTCTGCAGAACAGCAGTCTGAAGCCTCTAGCCAGTCATCAGCAATTTATCAAAGCACATAGCAGATAGACAGACCACTACTCACTTACCACCAAACCAAACCCAAAGTGATTTGCGGTGGTGCATCATCATCACCAGCAGTAGTAATAGTAAATGATAAGGCAGCAGAGAAAAGATAGAAATTGAACTCATTTGTGGTGTGTGTGTGTCTGACTGCCTTTCTTCCACTTCTACCAAAAAAGATGAGTGGTGTTTTGGAGAAGTCAAAGGCGCCTCCCTTCACTTATAGCAGAGAAAAAGGGGGAGGGAACACTGACATTGCTCCCCCACTTCCATCACCACCAATCAATACACAGAGGAGCGATGGAGCAGGGAATAACACACACACACACACACATATATATATATAGGAACAGGGGCAAATGAAGTTGATAGTGATGATGGTGGTGTACATTGAAGATTTTAGACATGCGAATACAGCCTCAATCCATCTGTGCATTTTTTTAGTATTAGTACAAGTAAAGGACTACGGCTTTTGTTGTAGCGGTTGGATGGTTAGGAGTGGGGATATGAGTAACTGAGAGTACTAAACACTTATAAAAAATTTGAAAAAAGTTGTTGCGATCGCGGCATTTAAGACGGCTAAATGAAAATGCTCAAAAAAATTTAATTTTCAAAAGACGTAATTTTAGGGTTGTTACACAGTTAACTCGAACTTTCAAAATTTTTGCCCTTTTTGATGTTTTTAGGTGTATTTTTTTTACAAAATTTTGAGTATGAGACCCCGCAACTGAAAGCCTATTTCAGTGGCTACACAGTGGTATAAAAATTTCTTCATTCAGTTCATAAAAATTGATCTATTTTGATAAAAAAACAATTTCGAGTCAGTCGAAATCGAGTTGTCTGACTCGAAATTGTTTTTATCAAAATAGGTCAATTTTTGTGAACTGAATGACGAAATTTTTATACCCTCGTGGAGCCAGTGACATAAACTTTTAGTTGCGGGGTCACATACTCAAAATTTTGTAAAAAAATAAACCTACAAACATCAAAAAAGGTCAACAAAAATGTGAAAATTCGAGTTAACTGTGCATCAACCCCAGCAATGGACTTTAAAATTTTAATGTTTCAGCTGCTAAAAGAAGCATTGCCAATTCGTCTTTGTAACTACTAAGCATTTTCCAATGGTCAACCTGCTTTGCACAGTAGTGAAACATAGTCTTTTCAACCAAAAATTGTGGAAATTTTGGTTCAATTGATGTTTGATGTTTGTTCATTCCGACCAAGTATTGTTTTTCATTAACTGGAAATCTGAAGCATGTAAATTCAACCTTTACTTATTTGTTTTCGCGTCATTCCTTTTGTTGACTGGTGGACAGTATTGTAAAGCGGTGTAGCACTTTGAATTTTCCGTAAACTCAACGAAAACCGAAAATTTTACATCAAAAATTGTAAAAAATTTTATTGGCTCCACTCAGACTTTATCGCAGCACGAGTCGCGCAACAAACTTTCCTAAGGTCCTGCAGAAACGATTTTTATTTCAGGTGGCAGACATTTTATGCTCAAAATGACCGCTAGAATCTAGCAAACATTTCGGTAACAAAAATTTTTCAATCTCATGTGAAAATATCTTAAATTGTTGTCGTTACTATTGTTGGAAAAAAAGTAATTTGGAAAAAAAATGCGAAAAAAAAACCTCCCGACTCTGACTGCGACTCCATTGTGAACAGAGCACCAAAAAACAATGGCGTCAGAGTCGGAGTCGCAGTATGTGAACAGTTGCATGAAATCGTAGTCGTAGTCGGAGGCGGAGTCACAGTATGTGAACGTAGATTAATAATAATCCCCCAAGCGGGATTAACAGATTTAATACGGTATATAACAACCCCTAGGTCTTTTATTATGAAAAATACGGTATGAGATAAGATACTTTTAAGGCAGATAATTTTAGCTAAATGATGAGCTAATTCAATTTTTTAAAATATTAAATATATTTAAATATTAATTGGTCTGAAAAGTTTGCGCCTTTTTTAAGACTTTTTTGTGGCATTAGGATTTTTATACATACCGTGTTTTCTCTAGTAACTCCCCAAAGTGGGTATTTTCAATTTTATGGTATTTCCTATTGGCCCACTTTTTAAATAGACTCTTAAGCATGTAAAATAAAAATGTAGCCCAGATTTCCAGCTACATTTTGGTATTTCAAATGCTCAAGAGTCTATTAAAAAACAAAGTGGGTCAATAGGCAACACCATAAAGTTGAAAATTCCCACTTTTGAGGAGGGGATACGGAGAAAATACGGTATTGTTATATATATATAATATTACATATAATGTTTTAAAGTTGACATTTTATTTTCTAGTTGAAAAATTTAAGTAATGGGGTCAACTTTTGAAAAACAATTATAAAATTTTTGAGAAAAATACGATGCCACAAAAGGTCCTTCAAAAAAATCCGCGAACTTTCCGGACAACCTGATATTTTGAAGCATGATGATGTCAAATGAGATTTTGTTAGAAGTACTCTATTTTCTATCTCGCAGTCAAATAACCAAGATGATGGTCAGCAGACGCTATCGTCTCATTATTAAAGCACATTTTAAATTGTTGCCTTTGCATAAACGCCCCAGGTCGTCCAATAGGAAATTTACGAACAATTTACAAACAAATTTCAAATCATAATGCGAATATTCTGCACTGTCAGGTTCGGTTCCCAGTGGATGCATAACCTATTTTTTACTTCACATTTTAGTAAGTTTACTGACTTTCAGGGCCAACAACTATCGAGCAATCGATTGCAATCATTTCCATCACTGATTTACTGTCATTTACTGCATCAATTTTGCAATTTCATGCAAATGACCATAAAAATGACAAATGACAAAATAATTTCACTTTCATAGTAAACAATGCAATACTATTTTCTGCGTTTTCTAGTAACATCGTTTGAATTTCATGCAATATCGGATGGACTGTTTCACGGCAATATAAGGCGCGGCGCACGATGTACATGCATCCGTTCCATACTTATGGTTTCCTGGTGGACAGTCCATGCATTTGCCACCTTGTCTTGCAGTAGCTTGATTTTTGTAATTGGTTTGTGTAGCCTGCTAATTGCGCTGACTTTTTGCGAGAATGGGGTTTTTTTTTTTTGCATTCACAACACAGCATCCGTTGAACATATGATTTTGACACACATTTCTGTTGCAGTTCTATAAAATTAGTTTACGTTAAAAACATAATAACATAAAAACATACCTAGCACGTGCTTATGGCTTGCTCACACAAACCAATTACAAAATCAAGCTACTGCAAGACAAGTTGGCAAATGCGTGGACTGTCCACTTTTGAAACCATAAGTATGGAACGGATGCATGTACATCTGAGCCGCTTCGATGTGCCGAACTAGAAACAGTCCAGTCAATATTCTCAAAAACATAAACGATGTTTCAAGGAAACGCAGAAAATAGTATTGCATTGTTTACTATGAAATTGAAATTATTTTGTCATTTACTGTGAACATAAACACATTATACTGTGGTAAAAGCAAAATGATTTTGAGCAAAGAATTTGCAAGAGTTAATTTTATTTCTTTCGTGTCGAAAGAGTCGTTTTATGTACGCCAACTTTGCAGAAAAGTGACCCCTAAGGGCAGTTTCAGCCGGAGAATCGAATCTGGCTCAGAATTTGCTAACGGGCCTTTTCAGATGAGTTTTGATCACAGGTTTGCAAAAGTCCAAATTTCAAAATTTGAGTTAATTCAATTGCTATTAACAAGTCTAGCAATTGCAAGAGAAGTATAGGCATGTAATATGTCATTTGAAAGCCATTGTCCTGCGCTACATTTTGGTATAAAGGTTGTTTAAGATAACCCACAAGACTTGCGTTTTACAGTCATTAAAAATAATTGGCTTAAAAATTTTTCAAAACATCTGGTTTCAAAATTGCAAACTTAACCCCATTCAAGGGCTGATTAGCCAATTCTGCTGAGAAATTTGATTCTAGTATTTCAAAACTGCACCAGAATATACCGCTCTTACAGGCCGTCTTTCTAGTGTCAATAAGGAGAATATAGCGTCTGCTAACCATTATCTTGGTTATTTGACTGCTATAGCTGAAATTGATAGCTAAAATTATCTGACGTAAAAGTATCTTATCTCATACCGTATTTTTCATAATAAAAGACCTAGGGGTTGTAATATACCGTATTAAATCTGTAAATTTACTTTTCTGCTTCCTTTGCTGCTTCCCTTTCTTTATATGGACAAGGGTCGATTCGAGAAATCTGATTCAATACGGTCGATTCGAGACGGTTAAGGTTCATTTGAAAAATACAATTTTTATTATCAATTTAAAATTTAAAAAAACTGTCTCGAATCGTAGCTGTCTCGAATCGTACTTTTACCCTCTATATCACCTTTCACAAAAGAAAAAATATTAGTACAGTCAGCCTTAAACTGGCAATTATGTTGGTAAGAAGATTTGGAGTTTATTACTCGATATATACGTAATTCTTTTTTACCCTCTATTTTGACACCACCCATTTGAAGCCAGTGAAATGAGCTACAAAATATGGTAGCATCATCTTAAACTGGCAAAAATACAATGCCAAGAAGATTTGAATCAATTTATATGAGATTTATATTAAACAATCTTTAAGATGCATTTGCTCAAGTCGAATATTTGGAAGAGTGTATTTACAAGATGTTCTACTGCTCACCCGCGACTCGATGTGTCTCGTTGGTTAAGCAATATGTGTTCATCTTCTTCGTTTGTTGGCAAGTCAGTGCATTTAAAGCAGGTTGGTCAATGCTCCTTCCCTTTCGCAATCGCTCAGGTCGACGGTATTCGTCTATTTCACAAGATTCGTGTTAAAAATCTCCCGAAAGAAGCTACAGAAGATGTGCTCCGTGAATACTTCTCTAAATTCGGTATGGTGCTAAGTGTCAAATTAGTGCGCAAAAAACGAACATTGAGTCTCGAGGGGATGGCTATGTGGTGTTTGCTGACAAACAAGCGGTATAGCGTGTGTCTACTGTTCCTATTATTAAATTAACTGTTTTAGTTGGAGCATACATTGAATTCTCCGTCGCATGTGATTGCTGATCAGATAATTAGCGTCAATCCGTACGAAGCGGTCAATTTCATTGTGCAAGGGCTATCACCATCTACTACCAGAAAATCTTTGAAAGTTTACTTCTCTCACTATGGCAAGGTGCGAGAATGTGAAGTAAAGCACAATTCGAAATTAGAAATTCATCGTGGTATCGTGTATTTTATGGGCGGGAGTAACGTATGTGTTTTTTATGCTGCCTTATATCGTGTCTGTCATTTTTTTACTTTAGATAGATGCTGGATCGGTTTCTGGAGTGCATGATATCGATGGCAAGCAAGTGGAAGTGAGGTGTATGTCTCCGGAGGAACTGACGCTGTATGTGGGTAATCTATCTCCATTGACTACTGATCAATCGCTAGCTGCTTACTTCTCTCAATTTGGAACTCTGTCGCAATCGACGGTCAATAGGGATAGGTTGACTGGGCAGTCTCGTAAATTTGGCTTCGTCTCCTTTTCATCTCACCAAGAGGTTTGCAACAAATTTATCAATTTTCACTACTTTTTTTTGTTTAGTTGGACAGTGCCATTCGCTCGGTACCTCATGTTGTTGATGGTAGTGAAGTCAAGCTAGAATACAGTACAGGCAAATTCACTCTTTTCTTTGCTGGACTGCCTCCAGGCTCAACTGAGCAGTCTCTAAAGCAATACTTCGAGCAATTTGGGCCAGTGTACAGTTGCACAATTGCGCGTGACAAGCAAACAAGCAGGCTGCGTGATTTTGGATGGGTTACTTTCTCCTTTTGGAGAATGGGTTAGATTTCAAAACATTGAACTTATTTACCATACATCTTTAGTTGAATAATGCCTTGGCTGCTCGTCCTCTTGTAATTGATGGCAAGTTTATTGATGCGAAACCTTCCCAGAAGCAAATTTCTAAAGCGTACACTCTTTTTGTGGGTGGGCTGTCGCCTAGTACTACAGACGCAATGCTTTTTGCTGCCTTCTCTAAGTTTGGCTTTGCCGTATCGTGTTATGTAAAATGTGACAAAGTGACGGGACGCTCAAGAGGCTTTGGCTATGTTGTGTATTCCACTCTAGATGAGGTTAATTTTTTGTTTTTGGGGTATAGGAAACTAGCGTCGTTTTCTCAATTCGCCGTTACTAATTATCATTGTCTGCAGGTCTCTAAGGCTATGCTAGCTGGTCCTCATGTGGTTGACGGACAAGTGGTTGATGTGAAGCTGCCGAATCTGTCTACTTCAATATAATGATATCTATTTATGAATATAGAAATTACGGCCGAAATAATAGCTATTAGTTCATTTTTGTTAAGTTTTTGATTTTTTGTTAAAATGTCAATGTTATGTATAAATGTCTTGTAGAATAAAAAGTGTCCATATAAAATTTAGCAAAAACGAGATTTGGTGAAACGACATGGGTATTATGTGTGTTGTGATGTGAGTGTGACTTTAATGTGACTTTGAAAGTCAAAGGTGTGATGTGAGTGTGGGGCTCACTGTGAGTTTATGTTTCTCGGTCTGATTTTATATCTAGAACTCTTTTCTCGTGTGCTGTAAATTTGTCCTTTGATTTTATTGTCTAGTTTAGGTGTCTTCGCTGATCTCCATGATTGAAAAGCTCAGCTGAATTACCAGGTAAGTCATTTGACCTATTATTAATTCATTCGTTACTCATTTTGTATTCAGTGTCTTGGATTCCGAACATTAACGGCTACTGTTTCGTGACAGGCATTTATGTGGTTGACAAGGCAGTGGAGTACATGCCGCAAGACTGAGTTCTAAACATAAAATCAGATCGAGAATTATAAACTCACAGTGAGGCTCACACTCACATCACACCTTTACTTTCAAAGTTACATTAAAGGGGGCATATTTGAATTTCCTAAAGGCGCGGACCACTTTAATACGTGAGACCAAAAAATTGAAATTTAAGTTTTTATTCTTATTGTAAGTGCTGTCATATATTAGACTTTTGCTGTGCAATTATATTGTCTTGCTTGCCTAACTTATGACTACTTCAGTGCCAATGTAATTCATTTTTTACAGTGATCATTTGTTTTAGTTATTTGTGGTGTCACAGATCCAGCCATTGCGTCCCCGAGAGTTGTCGCAGCTTACGAAGACAGTTTCGCGTGCCTATGATGGATGTCCGAGCGGAGCTGCTATGCGCCAGCGAATCATTTGTGCCTTTCTGGTTGAGGAGTAGAAGATTGCCACCAAAATTTACAATGCAAAGATGGAGGATGCCAAGAAGTAAGAAAACGTTTACTTTGCCTATTCGTATCTGAAATTGTAAGAAGTGAGAATTCTCTCTTTTCACCTTATTTTGAGACATTTTTGTTTTTTCTACTTTCAACCGTCCGTTTCTCAGCCCTGTGATATTAAAAAAAAACGATCGACATGTTATTTTGTAGGGAAATTCAAGAGCTTTCGAATGATACATCGGATGGCAACTTTCGATGCAAAAAATTATGGAAAAGCCACTGTTGTTGCGCCCAAACAACCATTTTTCTTAGATTTACCTTGATTTTGACTAGAAATAGACACTCTCATGTTGATGGTCATAAGCTATTCCCAGAATAGTCAAAACAAAGGTTTGACCTACCAATTTATAGCTAAGATTCAAGGCTTCAAAATAATATACACTAATAATATACAATAATATACACAATGATTTTACCTTTGAAGAAAAGGGTAAAAAACTACAAACTCTATTCGTACCATAACTTTTTTCCGGTCCTAATTTTTCAATTGTTTTAAATAACTTTATTTTTCATGAGACTTATCTGCAATTGTCAACCATTTTTATTTTAGCGTTGTAGAGCATGAAATTCTGCACATGACTGTTTATTTTTTTTTCGTTTTTTTGTCTAGAGATT
Organism: Ditylenchus weischeri; assembly: GCA_029231635.1. NCBI lineage: Eukaryota > Metazoa > Nematoda > Chromadorea > Rhabditida > Anguinidae > Ditylenchus > Ditylenchus weischeri. Next base: position 343,421 of record JAMRYI010000102.1, read on the forward strand.
TTATATTTTCAAATTTACTTTTTACAGAAAACACCTAAATATTTATCCGTACCATAACTTTCTTCCGCTACTGTATATTCATCGGGATCATCTTCGCCAAAGTCACCCCAAAATGTTTCTTCTTCCATAGTTCTTGTGAAATTTCATCCAGAGGCATTCCATCGTGTATCATTTCCTCTTCCCATTCATCTTGCAGTAGATCTTGAGATTTTTGGGTAATTACCACATCAACGATGTCCTTCTTCCACTTAGTTACGCTCTTGCTCTTCAAGCTCTTTGTTATGGCTCCACTGGCTGCCTTTGAGAAGTGGCTTCGTTTCCTGGTCTCCCATCTCTCTCCCCTCCGTTCTGTTTGCCTGTTCTCATTGAAATGTGTTGTAATGGATTGAATGAATGTGAATATTGCATCGGACCTACTGGAATGGAACACGCTTATGGGGTTCTCAAGATTTATAACACACAATATCACAGAGAATAATTTATAGCAACAACACAATAAACACTACAACACCATAACTGATGGATAAGGGAATTCTATGCAGTCACATAGAATTCCACATGAATTGTAATAGTACTCAAATTAATCCTCACAACATCTCCCTGCTTAATTTTAGACATAGAATTTTTAAAGGAATGAAAGGCACAGAGGGAAGAGGCAAGAAACTAATATTTGAGATAGAACACAACAAGTCATTCATTTTAATACATGGACTTAATGGGACCGCCTCACCGAGGTACTAGGAAACCGAGCACTACATCCTGCAAAGACATAGCCTTATGCATGGAATACATGCATAGCCAGTATAAAACGAATGAGATGAAGAAAAGGATGAATGAATTTAATAGGTGACTTGCTCTTTCTCCCCCTTATGTCAAGTTAACTTGACCTGGTCCATTGCCTGGTCATAGGGTCATGAATTAATCTAATAGGCGGTTGTCTAAACCGAGTTGACTGTCTAAGCGGGGTCGGAGAACGCTGTGGAGAAGGAATTTGAATATTACCGAATTTGATTAGGTTGATTTAACGAATTCTTGAGAGCAGATTTCCAGTTGCATTTCCCAAAGCACCAATGAGTAGGCTACCACAAAGTGAAAGAGGATCATCAATAGCAAGCGCTTCTTCAACTGGTTCACGTGGACGCTGTGCACGGAGCCTGAATTTGA